>FNXX01000025.1:600000-1026182 GCA_900108845.1 Iljinskaea planisiliqua | reverse complement strand
AGAGGTAAAAAGGCCAACTCATAAACTCTATTGACATGCGACTTATAGTTGCATTGAATATAATATGTTGTTTTAATTACATTTCTGAACAACCCAAACTCTCTGTTTCCTAATTTCTATTTATCTTAAAAACCATTCAAACTTTCTTGATTATGGAGATGATCTTGATCGTTGGGAGTTGTTGTTAAGTTTGATATATATATTGTATAACATTTCTGAATGTTTGAAAGTGAACATATTCTATAATATTTTCATTTTCGTAATTTCGAATTTTTATCAACCGAGTCTTTTTTTGGTTAATATAATTTGGAGTGTGAAACCGGCCCATTTCTTCTACTTAGGGGGTTTATTGGATCACATATTTTAGAGAATTTGAATAGATTTTATTGAGAAAATTCTGGAAATTTGTTGTTACAAAAATTTAGAGTGATGTGAGGGGATTTGCAAAAAAAAAAAAATCAAAAATTTATGGGTAGCAACTTGTATTTCCACATCCCGTAGTCGTCTTACCATCGAACTTGTCCATCTTGAACCTTCCTTGAGTTGGCTCCATGGACGCTGAAGAAAAGATACGTGACAAATTCTTTCTTTTCTTCTTTCTCTGCGATTTACACTTTCTCCTTCTTATCGGAATAAACCTGATGCTCTAATACCACTTGTAGGTTCTAACTTTCCGATCAAACAAGAAGAACTCCGATTGAGATCAATCTGAATCAACAACTCAGGAAAAAGAAGTACACCAAGATTTAACGAGTTCACAGTCTAGAAAGACTGCTACATCTCGTGGGAGACCTTCCTCCCAAATACTTCACTAATCAGAAAGAAAAGAAGATCACGAGCTTCACAACCCCGAAGCTCGAACAAGTTTTCAACATAAAGAACTCTCGGAAAAGAAGTAAGATGATACACGATCTCTCAAGCCACAATCTAAATCAATAAGAGCAAAAACGTAAAAGGTAACTCTTTATTGATATTAGAACTCCTGTGCTTGAACACCTGAGATCATTTCTGAATCTCCTCTGTTTTTCCTTTTCTCTCTGTGTTTTCCCGCAGATCCTTGATGGAGACGAAGCATCTCCTTTTAAACGACGTCTTAAACTTCAGCTGGGTCGACTTGGGCTTAGTGGGCCACGAGCATGAATCAAGCCCAACCTGAATAAGGACGAAGCCCAAACACAAGATGATATGACGAAGGTAATCCGACAGATATTTTTATTCGTTTCTATGTATTCTTGAAAGAAATTGTTTTTCTACTGTATTCAAGATAATGAGTGGAAAAGCCAATATTTTTTTTTTTTAACAAACAAAAAAATTGAATCATATTTTTATGGTTAGGAATGTTAAATTTTCACATTTAAATATATAATTACACTACTTTTCAACATTCAAAAAATTCTTCAAGTTTTCAAAAGTTTTTGAGAATAATTTTGTTATATACTTTAGGGCAAATCTCCTAAATAATACATTTTTATGTTTATGTGACCAAAATAAACTAGGAAGGGGAAATTGACAAAAATGTTTCATTAAACAAGAAAATTGACTTTTCTATCCCTCCTTTATATAGGTAAATTAGAAAAACATTATTCAATTTCATTATTTAAAAAAAGAATTTCGAAATTTTTTTTAAATACATTTTTCCAAATTTCTTTTTTTCAAAACTTTTTTTCAATTTTTTTTTGTAAAATTTTTTTTTTCAATTTTTTTTTTTTGAAACCCGTTTTAGGTACCTTTTACTAAACATATGTAAACAATTCCTAAAAATTATTATACATTTCCTACAGTTTTAAGAACATTTTTAATTTTCCAAACATTTCATATATATTTAAAATATCATTTTAAAACAATTAAACAAAACATTTAAAATTATTTTATATATGTAAAACGTATTTTTATATATTTATTAAACTATTTTCTATATGTAAAACATATAAAAGTGTGTAAACTATTCTTATATATTAGTATACCCTTTCTAAAATTTCAATAACATATTTTTATGTATTAAAGTATTAAAAACACTTTCCTAAAAATATGTAAAAGAAATCTAAATATTACTATACCTTTTAAAAAATTAGAAAAACATACTTTTAGGTATGTTAAATCTATTTTTAAATGTTAATTAAATTTTTAGGAACCTTTTACTAAAACTATATAAATCATTTATAAATATTAGTATACCCTTCCTAAAATTTAAAGAACATAGTTATATATATGTTAAACCCATTTTTAAATGTTTATTTAAGTTCTAGGAATATTTTCTTAAAAATATGTAAACCATTCTTAAATATTTTAAGGTTTTTTTTTCAAAAACCGTTCTAGGAACTATTTCCTAAAAATATGTAAAACATACATAAAATATTAGTATACACTTCCTAAAATTTTAAGAACATAGTTTTATTTATGTGAAACCCATTTTTAATGTTTATTAAAGTTTTAGGCACCATTTCCTATAAATATGTAAATCATTCCTAAATATTTATTATACATTTCCTAAAATATTAAGAACATAGTTTGATGTATGTTAAACCCACTTTTAAATATTTTAGAAATAGTTTCCTAAAATATGTAAATAATTCCACAATATTTTAATTCTTTTTCAAAAATAGTTTTAGGAATCCTTTCCTACAAAAATCTAAACCATTCCTAAATATTAGTATACAGTTTCTAAAATTTTAAGAACATATTTTTATGTATTTTACTTTTAAATATTTATTAAAAGTTTAGTAACCCTTTCCTAAAAGTATGTAAATTATTACTAAAAATTATGATACATTTCCTAAATTTTGGAAAAAACAATTTTGAAACAAAAAAAAATTTTTGAAAATTTTGAAAAAGAAATTTTTTGAAAAAACAAAATAAAATTTGGAAAAAGAATTTCTTTTGAAAAATAAATAAAATTTGAAAAAAGAATTTTTTTTTGAAAAAAAAAATTATGAAAAAAGAATTTTTTTGAAAAAAAAAGAAGATGATTTATTTTGAAAAAAGAAAATTTGTGAAAAAAAAAATATCTCGAATTTAGTATTAATTTATTTTTATTTTGAATTTTTATTTGATTTTTTTAATTACATATGGAAATTAGGGGTAAATAGGCTTTTATCCCCTTTAATGTAAATTTTTTGTTCATTTCTCCCATTAAGTTCATTTTGTTCACTTGCACTTGAAAAAGGTATATTTTAGGGTATTCCTCTATACTTTACACATGTTAAAATTTAGAAAGATTGACTTAGATGAGCTACAAAGGTTCGTTTATTGCTATCGTGGGATACATTTTTTGAAAATAACTCGTATGTTTTCTGTCCCTGTAAAATTACTATTAACACCCTTGTTTAAAATTTTTTTGTTTGAACTACAAAATTAAATTAACTAGAAATTAATATCCACGTCACTAAGACATCGTAATCAAAGGGGAAACTGAAGCGTCAATCACTTTTAGCAACTGTTCACTCGACGGAGGCGAAAAAATTTCTCTCCTTTTCTTTCCTTCTTTCCGGTGACGAACCTTAAACCCTAAGTCGACCGGCAAAAAAATTTCTCTCCTTTTCTTTCCTTCTTTCCGGCGACGAACCTTAAACCCTAAGTCGACCGGCGAAAAAAATTCTCTCCTTTTCTTTCCTTCTTTCCGGCGACGAACCTTAACCCTAAGTCGACCGGCGAAAAAATTTCTCTCCTTTTCTTTTCATCTTTTCCGGCCGTATCTCCGTCGCATTTCGTCTCAGTTTCAACGGGGTTCTTCATCTTCCTGAACTTGCGTAAAAATCTCTGCTTTCATCACTCGGTAAGTTTGAATATCTCTCGTTTTGGCTTTAAACCGTTATATGAAACATCTAGCAGTGATACTAAGAGTTCAAATCGGTGATTATTACGGCTGATTTCCGCCGTCGTTGTGGCTGATTTGATAGATCTACTGGATTTGGTGTCTGGTTTATTACGACTGAGTTACGGGTTATGTTAGGGCTAATTTATGGTTTATATTGGTATATGTCGATGAGTTTCTTTATATGTCCTGATTTTATCGATGCATCTGTGGCTGAATTTGTTTATGTTTCGGCTGAGTTAATATTTAGTATACGGTTGAGTTATACTATCCCAATGTTTCGGTTGTGATTTATACTCTGTTTGATATAACTATACTCTGTTTTATGTAATCTTCTTATCAGATGGATGAATGAAGGAATTACCCACGAATACTGTATGCGGAAAGGCAGTCTAATCTGGATAATAAAGATATTAACCACAGTGTTGTACTCAAACATATAGATACAATCAGAGAGTCAGTAGGTGAAACTGTGTGGAATGAAATTAAGGAGCACCCAACTGGAATAGCAGCCAAAATCTTTGAGAGAACCATTATATGGTCTGGTAAAACTGTGCACTACCTTCTATGCAGACAGTTAAGAGTAAGGAAGAAGGAGGTTTGGTTTCTCATTGGTGGTCAACCTATCAGATTTGGGTTGAATGAGTTTGAGCATGTCACGGGTTTGACCATACATCCGTTGCCTACAGAGCCATTTGAACCTGAAGCTGCTTACAGAGCGTTTTTCATAGAGTTGAATGTGCCTGCTGGAGAAGGTCCCACTTTTGATGAGCTTATTAATGGATTAGGTAAATGTCGGGCATGGCCACCATAAGACATTAGGCGTAAATGGATGGGGCGGTTGTTCCTATTAGCAATTGGTATCCATGGACTTCATCCCAACTCTAGAATACCGTTGGAATCTGCTAAAAGAGTTTTTGATGATGAAGCCTTGAATAATTATCCATGGGGTCGGGTAGCATTTGAGTCTCTTGTTGGGTCTATCAAGACCATTAGTCCTACCGGAAGGACGTACACCGTGAACGGTCTGGTGTACGCGTTACAAGCATGGGCTTATGAATCTATCACATGCTTTGGAGCACTTTTTGGTAACCCATCCGACGGGGATATGAGTCCTCTATTGTGATGGAAGGGAAACCGCACACGAAGAGATTTGGGTCCTGTCATTGATGAAGAAATCGAAAAAAATGAAAAGGTAAGATTTAAACTGAGTTATATATTATTATGAGTCATTGAAGGTTGAGTTATTGTTAATTGATAGCTGAGTTATAATTAAATGTGACTGAGTTATGGACCATAAATGACTGAGTTGTATCACAATTGATGGCTGAGTTATGGTTTACGATGATTATTGTTTATTATATCTTATGTTGTAGGTGCGTGTGATGCATATAATTATTAGAAATGATAGAGATCTATATCATGAGTGGCCTGATCAACCAGAAGACCAAGAACTTGATAATCTGATCCAAGACATATATGATGAGAGGTTTGTCCCAGGCTTCTGGGATCAGAAGATGCCTCAAAAGATGATTGAGAATAATAAGAAGAAGAAGAAAAAACCAGCTGATTTGGATTATTCTCATCATATCGCAAAGAAGCATAAAGGCTTGAAGGAGAAGGATGTTGATTTTGATGAATCTGTCTGGAATAAGAATGATGAAGCAAAGGTAATTGATATGGTATATTGTGTTGATATTTAATGTTTGGTTAGTTTGGTTAGCTTGGTTATGAGTTTTTTTGTGTATCATGTGTTGCAGGATTTTAATGAGGCAGATAATGTGTCACTTAGAAAACTCATTATGGATATGGAGGCTAATTTCAGCTCAAGAATTGATAATCTTGCTACAAGCATGAACGGCATGTCTTCACAGCTAGAGAAGGTGGAGAGTGAATTGAAAGAGTTGAACAAGTGGAAAGATTCAAACCTTTTCCGTCTCCAGGATCTGTTGGCTGTTACTTCATCCACACCCGTCGACCCATCCACTGTGGTTAAAAAATCAGCCGTACCCGTCGACGCATCCACTCAGGGAAAAGATCCCGTCGACCCATCCCCGTCTACCTTTCCAGCACCACCTATGAAATCTGCAAGTCAACCTCTGGTAAGCTGACAGTGCCATACCTACGACTGATTTATCATTATATCGACTGAATTAAAAAGCCATTATGACTGAGTTATCTTATTTTATTTGTAAATGTTATACAGGGGAAGGATGCCAAAACTATTAAGAATGTTCAGAAAAACCTGACTACGAATATAGAAGTGGCTGATACTGATAATCTCATTGAGGTGGCTTTTGCGAAAGATGATGGTAAGAAGCATGATGGTTTTGTGCGGTCTCCTGTAAATTTGAGAAATAAGAAGACAAAGACAGCAGCACAGGAAAAAAAAAGCAAAAGCAGATGCCAATAAAGCTTTAAAGGGTAAGCAAGCATTGGAGAGGAAACCGAAAAAGGGTAGGGGAAGACCTAGAAAGACTGAAAACGTGAACAAATTAACTGTCATTACAGAGCGGAATGAAGAAGAGTTTACATCAGCTGATGATGTGCTGCGTAGTTTAGCTGCTGAAGCAGTTTCTGAATTAGTTTGTAAAATAGCTGGTGAAACTGTTTCTACTAAAGATGATGGTGTGGCTGAGATAACTGATGAAAAAGCTGGTGATGATGATGGAAAAGACAATAATGATGAAGAAGTAGGAGATACCACACTTGATGTTATGGAGGACGACATGCGCATGATACCTGAGTCTGAGGATGATGAGGATGAACAGCTAAGGCTTAAATTGATAAGTGATCTCAGGAATCAGAGTGTTAAGCTGTCCATGAAGGGGAAAGATACGAGTAAACTAAAAGATAAGCCAACAAGTGTTTTTCCTCATATTAGAGACGACGGACTGAAATGCATGAGGAAGAACTGTGAACCTTCATCCGCAATATATGATCCTATGGCACCTGTTGATCCGGATAGATTACTGAAACTGACGGAACACCTAGCACCAATGAAGTATGATCTTGTTCATTAATTTGTTAATTACAGCTTCTTGTTAACAATGTTTTAACATATTGACTTGTGTTTGTCTGTCAGGGGCATCAAATTGGGAAAGACTAAAGACCCTCGTGAGTTCTATAGGGCCAACGTATGGATGGCTGGACGAATCTGTAAGTTTTATGGCTGAGTTATTATATGACTTATTATACATTATGGCTGAGTTATAATTTTCGAAGTAATATAGGACTTGTGATTTATTTCGGCTGAGTTATACTAATAATTTTTATACGTTACGGCTGAGATAGACGTATTATACATTATGACTGAGTTATGATTTTTTTATTCCAGCATATTAGTGTGTACCTGAGAGTACTCAGACGTAGGTTGATTACAGAACCCTGCCCATATCATACGAACGACATTGCGTTTATAGATCAGTACTTCACAGCTGCCATGATCCATGATTACCCTCAGTTCAAAATGAGACCTAAGCACTTCAAGTTTAACGGGACCAACTATGAAGCTGTAGCCAGAGGTTTGTATCCGGAAGATCAACAGTCTCGTAAGATGTGGCTGACTGATGTTTGGCATGTGTATTTCGTTGTACAAACCGGAGGTAATTATTAGTTGGCGCTGGACGTGGACCTGATTCGTGGCCACATTGATTGCTACGATAGCATTGTGGATCCGGAGAAGGAATCACAAATTCGTGAAGCTTGTAGGCTGTTTAGGGAAATGATTCCGTACATGGTGAACGATGTATTTCCTCTCCCTGTACGACCTTATAGTAGCTGCAAGCAGTTTACTCTCAGATGGAAGAGTCCAAAGAATGTGCCTCAAAACGAGTGTCCCGAAGACTGCGGTGTGTATGCGCTAAAATACATTGAATGTCTCGCGCTTGGTGTTACATTTGATGGCCTCTGTGATGGGAACATTCAGGGTTTACGGGTTAAGATGGGAGCAGATATACTGGCGGAGGAACCTAATTTGTACGAGGGATTTATTAATTAAGGAGGCAGACAATATGTAATTTTATGTTTTATGTCTTGGAATTTTTATTAAGAGTCCCTTATATTTAACTCAGTCAGTACGCATTATTATTACTTCAATTAACAATATAAATCAGCAGTAATGCATTTATGAATCAGCCATTAAGTATTATTAATAAATGAATGAACATTAGGTAACAATATAACTCAGCTACAATGAATCGATAAATTAGCCATGAAGCATTAGTAGTACATTAATTAACAATATAACTCAGATATTTGCTGCCAAAACAAAGGTTAACAAACTTTGGCGCGAAACCATCGGTTAACACACGTAACCTTTCACATTCCTCTCCGTACTTTCTCTATTTATATCAGATTACCGTCATATTGTTTGTCATTTTGACTATTTCTTTCTGTTACATCTTCTTATTGACATGGAAGTTGTTCCTCAAATCAGAAGTCAGTTTCACGGAGATGTTAAAGCGATCCTATACGCTGCTGATCGTGAGAATCTCCCCCTTCTAAACCCTGGTGGTGGTTTTGGTATCAATGTTGACAAAACCTCTGCCACGTTTAAAGAGTTCGATTTCAAACTATATTGCGCCATCCCAAATATCCTGAAAGACAATTGGGTGCATGCATGGCCGACTTATCGCTTCATTCCATTCCATTATAGGAAACAATGGTTGATAACACTCGCGGTAAGCACCGAGATTTCCCTTGATATTAAGCAAACTAAAAACTTATTTTATCTCTTATGAGTAATAGTATATTTTTATTTATTTACAAATTGTTTATTTAATTATTTGATGTGTAGCGTCAATACACGTGGGATCCGAGACATACTTTTACGGTGTGCACGCAGTTTAACTTGGTAGCTCGAGAAGTATACAAAGAAGAGATTAGAAGCCTCATTTGGAGGCGTAGAAGATACTCCTTTGTCGATAAGCCCGACTGGATGAATAAGAAAGTGTGGAAAGATTTTTTGTACCTTTTTTTGGATTTAGGTTATTGAAAATGAAAATTTATTGCAATGATCTGAAAATAATCATATGTGTTAGTTCACCCACGTACTTTCTCAAATGATTATGAGAAATCAGACATGAAAATAATCATCATGTGATATATACGCAACCTTTCGTATTCTGTGAAAAGGAAATTTGCCTCGTAAACATAATTTACAAACGGTACCTTTCGCCTTCCTCTCCGTTAGTTCTCTATTTATATTAGATTACCCTAACTTTTCATCTCATATTCGGATCTTATTCTCCCTGTCTCATATTGTATATCATTTTCTCTATTTTTATCTGTGTTACAACTTCTTCTCGACATGGACGTTGTTCCTTCCATCAACAGTCAGTTTGAGAAAGAGGTTGAAGCGATCCTAAACGCTGCTGGTCGTGAGAATCTTCCCGTTCTAAACCCTGGTAGTGGGTTTAATTTCAATGTTGACAAGACGCCTAACACGTATGAAGAGTTCGAGGTCACATTATCTGTCGCCTTCAAGGAGATCCTGAAAAACAATTGGGTGCATGTGTGGCCGACTTATCCTAACATTGCATTCCATTATAAGAAAAAATGGTTTTTCACACTCGCGGTAAACACCGATATTTCCCTTGATAGTAAGCAAACTGAAAACTTATTTTGACTCTTATGAATCGATAATTTTTTTTTTCTGTGTAACGTAAATAAACGTGGGATCCGAGACATACATTAACGGTTTGGAGTCAGTTTAACTTGACGGCTCGACAAGTATACGTAATAGAAATTCAAGATATCAAGTACAAATTGCGTAGTTTGGGCGATAAGCCCGAATGGATGAATATGATAGTGTGGAAAGATTTGTCGGACATGTTTAGTGAATTAGGTTATTTTTATTTTTGACAATTTAAGGGAATGTATCTGAAAATAAATAAACATATGTGTTAGTTCACCCATGTCTTTCCACAAATGACTTTGCTTTATTAAATTAACATTTGTGGTAGTTCACTCAGCCGTAATGCTTTGATAATTAAGCCATTAAACAATACTGGTTTATTAAATTAATTATATCTCAGCTGTTAAAACGATAGGGTCGAAATATTTTCTTGCGTGTCTACGTATAATCGCGAGTTCAGTATGATAACTCAGCCAAACAGTGAATTCATTATGCTAACTCAGCCATAACACGAGTTAAATATCATAATGCAGCCAACGATTACGTTTTCAAACGTTATAGACGGATGCCACGTCATTGATAAGGTGAAGGTTCCCAAATTAGACCGCAGCCGTATAGTTGTGATAACTCAACCACACCAACAGATTCTCTCAATATAACGTATGTTACTCGATTCCTTCGACTTAAGATAATAACTCAGCCAGACCACGAATTCAATAAATTTTGAATTTTTTCTTTTTATTATTCTGAATTAAACTTTTAATTTTATTTTATTCTACAACGATGTAATAATTACTCCAGTGCAGTGAGTTTATTATGAGTGTGGACGCTTAATGATCTTGGGGTTGTTGTTCCCCATAAACACGCTTTTCCTGCAAAGAAAATAAAAATTCGAAAAATTCTCCTATTCCCCAAACGAAAACTCGATCCGCTTCACAAATCCCAATAAGAACTTTTGTTCTGTGAACAATATCGACCAACAGATTCTCTCAATATAACATATGTTAGTCGATTCCTTCGACAAAGGTTAACTCAGCCGACTCGTTAAGATAACTCAGCCAAACAACGAATTCAGTAAAATGTGAGTATTTTACACTTTCACGTATAAACTAAGTTAGAATTGCCATTTCTATGAAGATTACCTGATAAATATCACTAAGTTACCTCATGTTTGTGCATTTTCAAACTTATCCAGCAAAACGATATAACACATATCCTAACCCTAAACCATAAACCCTTTTGTGCTTTACTTGGACAGCTTCACGAATTATACTTTCTTTCATGATGTTCCCTTGGTAGTGAATGACTGTACATCTATTGTCAATAGTATAATGAACATGAATATAAGAATTGTATTTAAAAATTTAAAATAAAACTTAATTGATTATTATTTTGAAATAATAACTCAACCGACTTAAGATATTAACTCAGCCACGTAATAACTCTTTTCCCTAAGCGATGCAAATCCTCAGTAATTATAGCGAATAAACTTATATTAGAAAGATATATTTGTAAAACTTCATTATTGTCAAAATAATAACCCGATTAAATAAAAATTAATTATTACAGTAAATAATAATGAGAATATTGACTAAATTGGGCACACGATTCAGGAAAATGTAATATATGCATTTCCAAAGTTCTTAATTTTTTATCTTCCCAAGCAAAGCATCCGAAACGTCGTGTCGTTCTAGAAGCGACGTTTTCGCACTCTACATAAGTACTTCTCATTTTTTCTCTCTTTCGTGCACCTAACCCTTTTACAAACCCATTTTCGTTTCAGGCAATACATCAACTGTGGTAAATGGACACATCTGGTTCCGGTTCTGGTTCCAATAAGAGCAAGTATGGTGAACATGATGCAAGGGTGGCGATGTTTGAACGAGAGACAAGGTTCAAAGCGATAATCAATATGGTGAAATCAACAATGAGGGAGAGAGAAGAAGCACACCGGTTAGATATCATATACCATGAGAAGCTAGCGGAACTTGATCTGTTAGAGACGTTGGATAAACGTGGATTAAACCTGAAGGAAGAGATCCGTCTGTCGCGTGAGGAGGTGAAGTTGGCGGGTAGGGAGAAGGAAGCTTTCAAGGTGACAGAGATGAACTGGGAGAAATTGGGGTACTGATCTGCGGATTACTACTGTGTTAACCCAGATCTAGTTTTTATTGCTTTTTAATTCAGTCGTTGTATTTTGGTACCGTAGCAGTAGTATTACGGCTGAGTTATGATAGTTTCCGCTGACTTATATTACATCCATTTGTGACTGTTTTATTTAAGTATTGTGGCTGAGTTATAATTTATTGAAGTAGTCGTAAAACTTTATTAGTGTCGAAATAATAACACGATTAAATAAAAAATGACTTTAACATTGAGAATATATTAATGAGAATATTGAAAATATTGGAAACACCACGTAGGAAATGTAGTATTTTCTCGTTCTCCCGGTGATGCAGTAGTAAGATGATTTGCTATAATGTTTGAAGTCGAAACTACATATTAAGGTTGAGTTACGATGCTTTTAGTTAATATTCAACCTTTTTTTTTGTTTTGCTGACTTACAGTAACAACTCTGTAACTCAGTCGTAAAAATGAATTCCAAAAAGTAATAATTTCCCGTCAAAACTGCAAATCTGCATTTCCCCGCAAAAACTGTAAATTCGGGGTTTTCCGCCAAAATCTCCACATTTTTCCGCCAAAACCGTAAATCCACGTTTTTAAATCTAAATCGCAAATTCGCGTTTCCCGCCAAAATCATAAATTCCTATTTTTTTGCAAAACCGCAGACTCACATTTTATGCCAAAACCGAAAATATGTATTTTTCTGTCAAAAACGTATATCCATGTTTTTGTCACCAAAACTGTAAATCCGTATTTTTCCTGCCAAAACCGCAATCTGCGTTTTCCCCATATTACAATTATTAAAATTTATATTTTTATTAAAATTTTAAATCTAAACTTGATATTTAATTTTTTTTTTTTTGTACTAGTATAACTATAAATAAATAAAAAATTAATTGAAACATTTTTTTGTCATAAATGATAATTTGCATTCAGATTTTTTTATAAATTCAAAAACAAACAATATTGCATCCAAATGCTGCATCCGATGTAAATGCTAGTTAAAAAAACGAACAATATGTAGATGTTACATCTGAATGTTGCAGGTAGATGCTAGATATAGATGCAACATCCAGATTAAAAAACGAACATGGCCTTGATCTTGGGGTTGTTGTTCCCCATAAACACGCTTTTCCTGCAAAGAAAATAAAAATTCAAAAAATTCCCCTATTCCCCAAACGAAAACTCGATCCGCTTCACAAATCCCAATAAGAACTTTTGTTCTGTGAACAATATCGACCAACAGATTCTCTCAATATAACGCATGTTAGTCGATTCCTTCGACAAAGGTTAACTCAGCCGTCTCGTTACGATAACTCAGGCAAACCACGAATTCAGTAAATGTGAGTATTTTACACTTTCATGTACAAACTAAGTTAGAATTGCCATTTCTATGAAGTTTACCTGATAAATATCACTAAGTTACCTCATGTTTGTGCATTTTCAAACCTATCCACCAAAACGATATAACACATATCCTAACCCTAAACAATAAACCCTTACATTGTCAAACCCTTTTGTGCTTTACTTGGACAGCTTCACGAATTATACTTTCTTTCATGATATTTCCTTGATAGTGAATGACTGTACATCTATTGTCAATAGTATAATGAACATGAATATAAGAATTGTATTTAAAAATTTAAAATAAAACTTAATTGATTATTATTTTGGAATAATAATCAGCCGACTTAAGATAATAACTCAGCCAGACCACTGTTCAAACGTGATAATTACTGAATTGACTATGCGGATAGACACGTAATGATGGATTGCGTTTCCCAATATACACGCTTTTACTGCAAAGAAACGACAAAAATAAATCGACTCATCCCCAAAAAATATTCACTACCCACTCAAAAAAAAAAGTCCCAATTCAAAACCTAAGAAAAAATACTCTCAATTTCGTCGATTAATTTTTTTGATTTCTCTATTCGTCTCAACTAAAAATGAGTTCTTGTTCCGAGTCATCAGTCGTACTCAGTGACCGTGGATTGCCGTCGAAGTGTGTGTGTGGATTAGGTGTTACGATTTTTACAGCGAAAACTCAAGACAATCCTGGCAGACCGTTCTTCCGTTGCGAAAGTAAGAAAGATGCAAACTCGTGGACAAATAAAAAAGATGTAAGTAGATTATTTTGGTTCTTGATGTTTATGTGTGTTATTGTTGCTTTATTCAATCTCGTTTATGTGTTATGAAATAGGGTCACTTATTTAAGTGGGTTGAGGATGCGGTGTATGAAGAGGTTGAAGATGCATTACCAAAACTGGAAATGTTGGTAAATGATATCACAAACATTAAGTCAGAGGTAAGTGCTGTTTTACAAGAACTGCGATATGATGTAAACTTCAGTAAACGTGAAATCGGCAAGTGCAAAGTGTTGTTGAAAGTGTGCTTTGTCTGGATTTGTTTTCTGACGATTGGCATTGCTTACCTACTAGCTGGTAAATGAAAGGAAACAAATTCAACGTTGTTTCTTGGCTATTAGTGTTTCAATGTTTGTTAAACTTGTTTACATCGGTTGCAATTTATGTTTATGTTTAGGATTTGTTTTACGTCAATCTTTCTTATGTTTATGTTGTTTCTTAACAAAATGGGTTGTAATTTAAAAAAATATCTCGGCCGTAAAAAAGAGTATTCAACCGTGAAAACAGAGTAACTCAGCAACCGTAAAACGGAGCAGAGTAAATCAATAATACCACAAATTATTATGATTTAACTCAGCATTTCGTTATAATAATTTCCGGTCTGACATATCATGAACAAAATAATAACCCGATTAAATAAAAATTGATTATAATATTGAAAATATTTTAATGAGAATAGAGACAAAGTGTTATATACACGATATAGGGAAAGTGTTATAGGCGGTTAAAGCTATTGATTT
The DNA here is from genome assembly GCA_900108845.1 of Iljinskaea planisiliqua. Lineage (NCBI taxonomy): Eukaryota > Viridiplantae > Streptophyta > Magnoliopsida > Brassicales > Brassicaceae > Iljinskaea > Iljinskaea planisiliqua. Next base: position 1,011,722 of record FNXX01000025.1, on the reverse strand, counting down.
TCTCTTTTTCCCAAATCGATGCAAATCCTCAGTAATTATAGCGAATAGACTTATAGACTCATGATGGAAGTTACATATATCTGTACCCATACACACCTTTTCGTGGTAAATAAATGAGTCACATACAACCTTTCATATCACACTGCTTAACCATATCTCTTACTTCAATTTTCTTTTTTAAACATAAAAACACTAATGAATTTCTATAGGCTATTTTGCTTTATATGTTATTTGTTCGTATATTGAAGTTTTATGGACTGTTTTATGTCAAAAGTATATATTACGGATGAGTTATAATTCTTGCGGCTGAGTTATAAGACCTTGACGGCTGTTTAATGAAGTAATGTACATGATGAGTTATGAGAATAAATATATTTAATAATTATGTTAAAATAAAAACGTCGCATCCGAATAAAATATAACTAATTCATTTGACGATGATGTATATGAGAAAATTGAAATCATATTAGAAAGATATATTTGTAAAACTTCATTATTTTCAAAATAATAACCCGATTTCAAATAAAAATTGATTATTACAGTAAATAATAATGAGAATATTGACTAAATTGGAAACACGATTCACGAAAAGGTAATATATGCACTTCCAAAGTTCTTAATTTTTTCTCTTCCCAAGCGAAGCATCCGAAACGTCGTGTCGTTGTAGAAGCGACTTTTTCGCACTCTACATAATTACTTCTGATTTTTTCTCTCTTTCGTGCACCAAACCCTTTTACAAACCAATTTTCGTTTCAGGCAATACATCAACTGTGGAAAATGGACGCATCCGGTTCCCGTTCTGGTTCCAAGAAGAGCAAGTCTGTTGCAGATGATTATCGTGTCAAGGTGATGAGCGGAGCACAAATGTTGAAAAAGGTAATCGATATCATAAAGGCCATAATTAGAGAGAGAGAAGAAGCACACGAGTTGGATAAAAAATTTATCCAGAAGCTATCGGAACGAAATATGTTAGAGAGAGTGAAGAAGCCTGGATTTAACATCGACGAAGAGATCCGTATGGTGGACGAGGAGTACAATATGGCGGGTATGGCGATGGGCGCATGCAAGGTGACAGAGTTCGATTGGGATGAATTTGGGGTCTCGGAGGATACGAGCTCAGATGATGAATGAAGAATGCTATTACGTAGTTTAGGCCATGTTCGTTTTTTAATCTGGATGCACTATTGTTTGTTTTTGAATTTATAAAAAATCTGAATGCAAATTATCATTTATGACAAAAAAATGTTTCAATTAATTTTTTTTATTTATAGTTATACTAGTACAAAATATAAAAAAATAAAATAATTAAATATCAAGTTTAGATTTATAATTTTAATAAAAATATAAATTTTAATAATTGTAATATCAAAATTTTGGCGAAAAATATGGATTTACAGATTTAAAAGAAAAATGCGGAATTATGGTTTGGCGGAAAAATACAGATTTGTCATTTTTGCGGAAAAACATAGATTTGTGGTTTTAGCGGGAAAATGCGGATTTGCAGTTTTGGCGGGAAAACACAGATTGCGGTTTTGGCAGGAAAAATACGGATTCACAGTCTTGGTGAGAAAAACATGGACTTACGTTTTTGACAGAAAAATACATATTATCGGTTTTGGCATAAAATGTGAATCTGCGGTTTTGCAAAAAAAAAAAGGAATTTATGAATTTTGCGGGAAACACGAATTTGCGATTTAGATTAAAAACGTGGATTTACGATTTTTGCGGAAAAATGTGAATTTGCGATTTTGGTGGAAAAATCCGAATTTACAGTTTTTGCGGGATAATGCAGATTTGCAGTTTTGACGGAAAATTATTATTTTTTGGAATTCATTATTTTCTCTTTTTTTTAAAAAATACATATTTATTGTTTTAATAAGAAAATAACATTTTTGACATGATATGTCACGATTGCAACATGAACATCCCAACAATACTACGCTGGACAAGTCGTTTAATTATGCCCAACTTGATTACATCTTGAACATGCGTGTTGCTTCCTAGGGCGTTTCTTTCCAATAGCAGCTTCCAACGATGATTTAATCCTAATTTTGTTGGGCCTTCCTGGCGGGTTTACAACAATCGGAGGTAGGCACGGTTGGTTAATTATAGGTTGAGGAACAGGTATCGACGTATCTGAAGGCATGATTGGATCAGCGTATGCTCTAACCAAATGGCCGGTCGTGTAGTGAGGACTGCGCAGGCCTATACGAGACACACCCATATGCTCTGCAGCTGCGATTGCATGGATGCATGGTATTTTTTCGTGGTTGAAACGACGGCAAGTGCAGCTATTTGTATGCACATTTACAACCTCCACCAAAGTATGAGTTCCATTTGTGACCTCTACACGTGAAGCATCAATCGGTTGTACATCCAAAAGTCTTGCTGCGGAGACACGGCGCTAGTAGAGAAAAAATAAACAAATGACGTTAAGGCTGATTTATGAAAATAATGTCTGACTTATGTAAACGATTACAGCTGAGTTACCTGTAACAGCTTTTCAACACCGCGTGAGAGCGTTGTGTGCTGCGAGTTTGCATCCTCTCTGCGTTCAGCAAACCATCTAGTCATCATAAGCCGAATCGCTTCTAACCGTCGAACTATGGGAAGACTTCTAGCACCTGACAGTGCATTGTTCATTGATTCCGCTATATTCGAAGTCATTAAATTGTATCTGTTACCCGGGAAATGAACACGCGCCCACAGTTTGACATCAGCTCTTTGGAGGTATCCATGCAGTTCAGGATGTGTCTCTGCAATTTCATTGAACGCAGCATTGTAATCAGCAGTCCTAAAACACCTTGCCGCCTGTTTCACTAGACGGAACATATGTTTTCCTTTGAATTTCACCACAATATTCTTATACAGATGGTAAGTGCAAATTCCACGAGAAGCCGACGGATACACCTCGCCAATTGCTTTCCCTATTGACTTATGTCTGTCCGATATTATAGCAAGATTCCGGTCGTCAGGAACAACAACTTTGAGTTGCAAAAAAACCACCGCCAAGACTCATCATTTTCGGTGTCAACAACACCGAAAGCTATCGGGAAAATCTGAAAATTACCATCCTGAGCTAGCGCTGTTAGGAGCGTCCCTTTGTAACTACCATGTAGAAACGTACCGTCGACAACAATAACTTTGCTCATGAATTCAAACCCAGCAACACTCGCACCAAAAGAAAGGAACACATATCTGAATCTTGAACACTCATCAATTTGGAGTTTTGCGACTGTACCTGGATTTGCCCGTTTTATCATGTATAGATAAGAAGGCAATTCTTGGAAACTACTCTCAGGAGTCCCCTGATCGAGCAGCCTTGCGTGCCTTAGCGTCCTATATGACTTCCAGTAATCCATCTGGTGAAACCAGCATAGTAATAAATCAGCCGAAATATATACCTAACTCCACCATAAAGTAACTATAGGTCAGCCATATGTATATATAATAAATCCGCCATAATGTAACTATAATACATCAATAAGTCAACATCTCTGATGAAGTTGTATTTTACTGCCATGTGTTTTGAATGCTCATGAAAGACGCTATTCTTGGAGAGGCAAATAGCACTTTGCGAGTCACACCATACCTTCACAACATCATGCTTGTAACCAAAATCTCCCAATAGTCCTTTCAACCAAATAGCTTCTTTCACTGTTTCTGTTAATGTGATGTACTCAGCCACCATTGTTGACTACGCTACCACAGGTTGAAGACCAGACTTCCAGCTTACAACGTTTTCACCCACCATGAAAACATAACCAGTAGTAGATCTCCTTTGATTTAAATCCGCTGCATAATCCGAGTCACAGAAACCTTGAATCTCAAATGTATTCTCTTTTGAATATACCAGCTGCATATTCAAAGTACCTTTAATATATCTGAGTAGCCACTTAACCGCCTCCTAGTGAACAAGACCCGGCTTACTCAAGAAACGACTCACTAAACCTATCTTAAATGCTAGGTCTAACCGAGATCCTGCCATAGCATACATGATACTTCCAACTGCAGAGGAATAAGGGGTTACCTCCGTATCAATGATCTCATCCTCGTCTTTAACTGATTTCAATTTGAAATGTGCTGCGATAGGAGTTAGCAAAAACTTTGCATCCAACATTCTCAAAGTTCTGATAACTTTCTTAAGATACTCAGACTGAGATAAACATTAAATGCCTTTCTCCCTGTCACGAGTGACGTCCATCCCTAAGATACGCCTTGCTGGACAAGATCCTTCATCTCGAAGATGGAACTTAGCTGATCCTTAAGCTTCTGAATTTCAGACATATTTTTTGCAGCCAACAACATATCATCAACGTATAACAGTAAGTATACGTAGATACCTGTTGATACATCTTTGATGTAGACACATGCATCAAAACCACTTCTTCAGAATCCTTGAGACATCATGACTTCATCAAATCGTTTGTTCCACTGTCTCGAAGATTGCTTCAATCCATAAAGTGAATAGCTGCAGATTCTTGTGACTCATATGCCCGAGTCGACTGTGCCATAATGACGGTTTGGTTTTTTTGAGCTTCAGAGTTGCACATCTCCGCTGTGACTGTATTGCCGTCGAGGATGTAAGCCACCTTTTAGGGTACCTTGAAGAGCAAGCTTGTTGTTTTTCTATAACTCGATCCTTCCATTTCCATCACTGTGATTGAAGGCAAGATTATCCAGAGTTCCGGTTGAGATGAGATTCCTTCTTAGTGTCGAAACATATCGAACATTATTCAGGATCTTCACTGTACCTCCATTTGTGTTAATCCTGATAGAACCCTTGCCAAGAATTTCCACAGTGTGGAAGTCCCCAAGATGAATCTGACTGGCACCGATTTCTGTGAAGTCCACAAACCAGTCGCGTCTTGAGGTCATATAGTAAGTACAGCCAGAATCGATTACCTAATTGTCTTGAGGATCAGTTGTTGAGACGTTCAGGGCATCCAAACTACCAATCTCGATCGGTCATTATCACAGCTACCTCACCGTCATCTTCACCTGCTTCTATCCTTTTCTTCCCGAGAAAACAGTCCTTCTTGATGTGTCCTTCTTTTCTGCAGTACCAACAAGTAACCTTCTTCCTTGTCTTTGATCGACTGCGACCTCTGCTGCTGTGGGAGTCTTTAGAATCTCTCCTTTGAGTCCTTCCTCTGTCATTTGTGTACAAAGCTGATGCAGACCCATGTTCAGACCTGTTGTTCTCAGATATCTCGCGCTCCTTGGATCTTGCAGAAGTTATTACTTCTTCTAGCGATAGAGACTCCTTGGCATACTTTAAAGTATGATTTAGCTGATCATAGCTCATATGAAGAGAATTCGAGAAAACTATTGCATGTATCTCGTCAGTAACATTGACATTCAAGTTACTCATCTCTGCAACTATCTTTAGGAAATCATCCAAATTAACATCAATCAACTTAGACCCATTACATTTATAAGTATAAAACTGTGACTGAACATGAATTCGATTTGGTAAAGACATAGACATATAAAGCCTATCTAGCAAAGACCACATCTACGCAGCTGTAGTACAATGCTTAACCTTTCTAAGAACTTGATCACTAATGTTCACGATTACCATATCCCCAGCCCTATCATCTTTTCAAGTTTAGTTTGATCAAAAATTACCTCCTTACTTGTGTCTTCTTCCTCGGATTCACCATCTTCTGGTTTCTTACCTTCGCATTTCACCGTCGAGGTGGCGATTTCAAAATCGTCACTTAAGATGACTTCCTCCAAACCAAAGACTCCAAAATGCGCCATCATCCGAATAGTCCACATTGAGCTTACGCAGGAACTCAGAGTAAACACCAATATCAACGGGCGACGTGAAGGAGTCAACGGGCGAGCCACGGACGGTCGTGGTCGAGAAGCGGACGGTCGTGGTCGAGACGAGGCTGGCTCGGGTCGAGGCATGTTTGGGGCTGGACTTGGCCGGAACGTTCAGGATGTGCTAATCACCATTCAAGCTACTTCTTCAGCTAGCTGATCAGCACCTAGGCAAGTGGCTTGTGTGTGCTCTTTTTCCCTGGGTTTGGTTTTGTCCCACTGGGTTTTCCAGCCAAGGTTTTTAACGAGGCCGCAAGCTGCTTACGATGGGCCTAGTTGTTGGTCACGGTCTGTCCACATGAAGACCTTATGTTATTTGTGTTCCTTAAGTTTAAATTGACGCATTAACTCTGTGGAGCCTTTGGCCTTTATGTTTCTCTATTTACGAGAGCTTGTGCATGTACAAGTCTCTCGTGTATAAGTACCTTGTTCGAACCCTTTGGAAGTTAATCAGTCATTTTGTTTAAAAACCTTGTTCGTTCTTTATCTTGCTTGTCGAGAGAGAGTTCTTCTGGTGTGTAATATCCAGAGCCCAAGGGTCACTTGTCCGGTGCATCATATCCGAACTAGTTTCCTAGGAGTATCAAGAGGCCGAACCATACCTCTTGTGTCACCATCCGATCCACCGCCTTGGTAAACTTGAGTCTCTGATTCGTTTAGCCAAGGATATCCCCCCCTCATTCCAGAGAGTGTCCTAGGGTCGTGTCACAAAGTCTCCATTTCTTGATAATACTCCTCAACAGACGGGTTTCCTTGTGTGAGTCTCCTCAGTATTAGGTGTAACTCTCTGTGGTAATGACTAGGAACAAACTTCTTTCTCATAATCCTCTTCATTTCTGTCCAAGTCTCCACTGGATACTCTTGATTTCGCCTCCTTGAAGTGACTAACTGATCCCACCAGCTGAGAGCATAGTCATAAAATTCAGTAGCAGCAACTCTAACTCTGTTGATCTCTGTGTAGTGCTGAACATTGAACACTAGCTCAATCTTCTTCTCCCATTCCAAATATGCATCTGGATCATTCTTCCCATGAAATGGAGGAATTTTAAGCTTGAGTCCTCCAAGATTATCTTGCAAACGTTCTCTGCCTTCTCTTCCAATCCTATTGCGCCTTCGCTGACTGTTTTGAGATCCATTGTTTCTGTTGCTGGAGTAGCTGTCAGTGTCATCACCCCTTGTTTCTGCAGTCTGATCAAGAGATTCTCTTTGTTCTCTTCTTCTCTGTGACTGAGTTTCTTCTGGTTCAATGTTAGGACGAAGCTCTTGATGCAAAGCATTTAGTTTAGCATCCATCATCTTGGTCATAGCCTCAGTCAGCAGCTTGTTGTTTCTGTTGTTACTGGATTCTTCCTCTTCCTCTGTTCCAGACATGTTCTCTAAAACAGAAAACACAAATCCACCAGTAAAGAGTTCTAAAGAAACAACCTCTTAAAAGAAAAGAAATTAAACTAGGCCAGACAGGTGCTTAAACAATTTTTTCCTGCAGATTAACACACTTCTGGATTTGGAAGATGAACAGTCATATTCAAGCCTAGAAATTGCAGAACACAGATCTGTAGTTCTTAGGGTTCAAAACTAACAGATCTATAGGCATAATATGTTTTAAAGAAGTCACAGCTACCAGATCTACACTTTCTGGTTCCAAAACAAGCAGATCTGTGCATGAGAAGATAAACAGACACTCAAAGAAAATAGAAAGAAAACTTAACTTGCAGGCTGGTTTGCTCTGATACCACTTAATATAAACTCCATTGAATCACCCAGTATGCAGTTGAAAAGATTCTGGAACTTATGGAACAGAACTGTGAAGAATAGAATATGGAATGGATTGAATGGCTTTGCTAAGAGGCTGCAGAATTTCCTCAAGCAAACCAGGTTGAATTCTTGATATGACACACAAGAATTCGGGTTTGTCTACTGGATATTACACACCAATAAACAGTGATATAAATTCAAAAGGTTTTTGATAAAAGAAGATAGATGAAAGTTACAGAAATGTTGCAAAGACATATAAAGACATAAGCTCTTCATGCAGAGTCTAGAAAATAACAAAAGCAGTTAAAATACAGTTGGGAGTTTCCCAATGGCCTTTTCTTGCAATCTGGTCGTGGCTTCTTGTGGCCTTGGGCTTCAGTTTTAACAACTTGGGCCATTATGAAGTGCTGGGAATACCTCATTAAAAACCTTGTCAAGAAAACCCAGTGGGACAAAACTTGACAAGGGAAAAAGAGTATAAACCCAACATTTTTCCCAAATGTTAAAACTATATAACTTGAATCAAAACCAAAGTGTTTTGACAAGTTCTACCGTCCTGTTTGATGTCTTGATCATCTGGCTTCAAGGTATGGTTGAGAAGTCCTCCAACAGCTTGATTGAATAACTTAGTCTTTGATCTAGTCATTGGACCGGTAGGCACAATCAAAGCTTCATCTCCTTCTAGCTCTGGTTCAAGCTGCTCCTCAGGTTCTGGTTCTGCATCAAGCTCCTCCATAGACTCCTTTCCATGCACCAAGCTCCATGATTTGTCCAGTATCACATCATCCTCTCCAACTTGAGAAGGATTTAACCTCAAATCCGTTTCATCTGTAATATAAGGAACAAGGTCAGAAACATTAAAGCTAGAGCTTACATTATACTTACCTATGAGATCCAGCTGATAAGCATTGTCGCTTCTTCTCCTTTTGACTGTGAAAGGGCCATCAATCTTTGGCATTAGCTTAGACTTTCTCTCAGCAGGGAATCGTTCCTTCCTCAAATGAACCCAGACCTGATCACCAACTTCAAAGATCATGCCACGCCTGCCTTTGTTAGCTTGTTTGACATACTGCTTTGTTTTCCCTTCTATGTTCTTCTTGGCTTTCTCATGAATCTGTTTAACCAATTCAGCTTTCTTTTTCCCATCTAGGCTAGCTCTTTCACTCAAAGGTAAAAGCATTAGATCCAAAGGTGATAATGGGTTAAAGCTATAAACAATCTTAAATGGAGAAAACTTAGAAGCAGAATGCATAGCATGATTATATGCAAATTCTATATGAGGCAAGCAATCTTCCCAAGTTTTTAGGTTCTTTTTAATCAGTGCACACAATAGAGTTCCTAGAGTGTGATTAACAACTTCTGTTTGCCCATCAGTTTGGGGATGACATGTGGTTGAAAACAACAGCTTAGTTCCTAGCTTATACCACAATGTTTTCCAGAAATAGCTAAGAAACTTGGTATCTCTATCAGAAACAATGGTTTTGGGCATGCCATGTAAGCGAATGATTTCCTTAAAGAACAAGTCTGCTACATGAGATGCATCATCTGTTTTATGACAAGCAATGAAATGTGCCATCTTAGAAAACCTATCAACTACCACAAAAATAGAATCTTTTCCAGTTCTAGTTCTAGGCAATCCAAGCACAAAGTCCATAGAGATATCAGTCCAGGGATGAGAAGGAATAGGCAGAGGAGTGTACAAACCGTGAGGCTGGACCTTAGACTTAGCTTGTTTACATGTTGCACATCTGCCACAGATTCTTTCCACATCTCTTTTCATGTGAGGCCAATGGAAGAGATCCTGCATCACCTTAAGTGTTTTAGCAATACCAAAGTGCCCCATCAGGCCTCCACCGTGAGCTTCCCTTACGAACAAGTCTCTAACAGAACAGTTAGGCACACACAAGCGATTATCAAAGAAAAGAAAACCATCTTGCCTAAAGTAATGTCCTGAAGCAAACTTCTCACAAGACTTATAAACTTCTTTAAAATCAGGGTCAGTCTCATATAAATGCTTAAGTTGTTCAAAACCCAACAGTTTGGCATCAAGAGTTGAGATTAAAACATACCTCCGAGACAATGCATCTGCCACTACATTGTCCTTACCTTGTTTGTACTTGATGACATAGGGGAAGGTTTCTATGAATTCAACCCACCTGGCATGTCTCTTGTTTAGCTTCTGCTGACCTTTGAGATGCTTAAGGGACTCATGATCAGAGTGTATGACGAACTCCTTAAGCCAGAGATAGTGCTGCCATGTTTGTAAAGCTCTCACCAAAGCATACAGCTCCTTATCATAAGTAGGATAGTTTAGCATTGCTCCTCCAAGCTTCTCACTGAAAAATGCTATGGGCTTCTTATCCTGCATCAGAACAGCTTCAATACCTATACCAGAGGCATCACATTCTATCTCAAAAGTTTTAAGAAAATCTGGTAAGGTTAAGACAGGGGCATGAGTAAGCTTCTCTTTAAGGGATTGGAATTCATCTTCCTGTGCTTGTTCCCATTTAAAACCCACACCCTTCTTTATAACCTCAGTGAGGGGAGCTGCCAGCGTGCTAAAGTCCTTCACAAACCTCCTGTAAAATCCAGCAAGGCCATGGAAACTCCTCACCTCGCCTACTGTCTTTGGACTTGGCCAATCGCTGATTGCTTTGACTTTTGCTTCATCCACTTTAACACCATCTGCACTTACAACAAAACCTAGAAACACAAGGTTATCTGTGCAGAATGTGCATTTCTTAAGATTAGCATAAAGCTTTTCCCTTCTAAGCACACTTAAAACAGAATTCAGATGCTCAACATGTTCATTTAGGCTTTTGCTGTAAACCAAAATATCATCAAAGTAAACAAAAACAAACTCTCCTATGAATGACCTAAGAACATGATTCATCAACCTCATGAAAGTACTAGGTGCATTTGTTAGCCTAAATGGCATCACTAACCATTCATACAGCCCATGTTTAGTTTTAAAGGCTGTTTTCCACTCATCACCTTCTTTCATTCTAATTTGGTGATATCCACTCTTTAAATCAATTTTAGAAAAGATGCAATGCAACTCATCTAGCATGTCATCTAATCTAGGTATAGGATGTCGATACTTCACCGTGATATTATTTATGGCTCTGCAATCCACACACATGCGCCAGTTACCATCTTTCTTAGTGATGCGATCATGGATGGCACTAATGATGGAGAGCTTGAACCAGAACCAGAAGCTGAGCTTAAGGCCGTGGAAGAGCATGGACCAGAAGGTAGGAAGCTTCAAGTTGAGGACGCTTTGCGAGTACCGGCCGGAGCTATGACCAGGGCGCGGACCAGACAGCTTTCTCAAGCACTAAGTTCTTTACTTAGTTCTGCCAATGTTCAGTTCAACCTTAAGGAGGAAGATGTGCAACACACGACTTTAGTAAGGTTCAAAGAGGATTCGGGAACCTCTTCCTCAAATCGACTTTTTAGTAAGGTTTCATGAAGATTTAGGTGGACCTTCCTAAATGGGCGATTCGGATAGCATCAAGAGGCCGCGTGTTCACATCAGTTGAAGAGTCAGTCAACATGGAATCAATTCAGTCAAGTCTTTACTTCCATTAATGTAATGATTTCCGTGTTGTCTTGTCTTGTTTTCTGAAACACAAACACTATATATGTAATTCGAAAACAACTGATTCAAAAAAGAAGTTTATGTTTTGATCATTGCGATTGTCTTGAAGAGTGAATCTCTGTTGTTCCTTGTGAACAAACCCTTGTTGCTTGGTGAGTCATATCCAAACAACAACCCCTCTTCGGTCGTCTAAGTGAGTCATATCTTAGGACTGCTGAGGTTTGGAATATCAAGGGCCTTCCGCATCCCTTGTGCGACCTAACGATCCATTCCTTTGTTATTCAGAGCTAGTAGCTCAATTGAGTTCAAAGTCTGTCCAGACCAACTTCAGAGTGTAATCCGTGGGAGGGTGTGATCCCCGTATCAAGTGGTATCAGAGCCCACTTTGAAGTTTGGTATCTATTTCGATCCATCTTTCTCACCTCTTCATCTTCTTCAATCAAAAAAAAAAAAAAAGTTCTTATCTGTCTATCTGTTCTCTGGGTGAGCCGCCTGATATTCAAAAAACAAAAAGAGAAAAAAAACGAAAGAAAAGTGTTTAAGGAACCAGGAGAAATCGGTTTCAAGGGTTGGTTAATCATCCATAACCAAAAATCTTGCAATCTATCTATCTACCTCTTCATCTACTCGGGTTGTTTGGATAGATTCATTGGGATTGACAGATTTGTTCTATTGGAACTGTTGAGATTTCACTGTGAGAGATAAACACTTGAGAGGCAGAGGGTTTTGATTAACTCGTTTGTCTAAGTTCTTGCAGTAAAATCCACACAGGAGAACCAGCTGTTAAAGAGTTTGGACCGGTCGTTGAAGAGTTTCTGTAACTTGTTTGTTCTTGTTTGTAGGAAAGATGTCCAATCCAAGTAATGATGAACAGGAGGACAACCAGAACGTTGGCCTTTCTAGAATACAAATGAGGGCCTTGATGGGAGAAATGAAAAGAATGATGAGATCAGAACTTGAGGAGATCAATGTTCGACTTGATCGGGTTCAAGAGTATTGAAGAGAAGGAAGTATTGGTCATGGCAGCTCAAGGCCCATGCGCAACAAGTGAGGCCCATCCGTACAGTTTTGGTAACCAAAGGTGTCAAGGCCCACACTCATACCTTGTTACCGTTGGAGAAGTCAAACAATGTGGAAAGCATCTGGAAGAGTTGACCAAGAAGTGGTTACACCGCGTGTGTAAAAGGAAGCAGGTGTCACGTGTGGAGTTAAGCTCCTTTTTGACGTTAGGTGCTGTCACTGTCTCTTCCTCGTATCCACCAAGCGACTCTGTTCCCATTCCTTATGTCACTATCTTTCTCTTTCCTCTTTGTATCTTGTCTGACTATAAAAGAGTATGTGCATACGTTTGTAAAGATCAAGTTTGAGGGAATATAAGTTCCGTTTTCTTCATTATACTTATCCATCAAACTCTCTCAAACTCACGCAATCTCATTTCATTTCTGTTCCTTTGCTTTAACACACACTCTAAACTCACATGGTATCAGAGCTATCTAGATCCACAAACACTTCTCTACACTTCTAAACTTCTTCATTCACCCTTCTCTGCGCAAAGTTCGTGTTCTTCAAACGGTGCACTCTTTTAGCCGTTGGATAATAGGTCAGAGAGACCGTTTCATTGCCATACCATCTCATTCTACACTTCTCTAGTCCTTCAACCGTACCTTCACGTCGGCGTTAGTTCAGTCTCCCTCACGAAAACTCAAGTTCATCAGTCTTTATCCAGTGGTCCATAGTTTTGTCCCGTGGGTAAAAGCGTGTCTCTTCTCCAAAACTGCAAGCAAGCAATGGAGAATGTCAAATCTGTTGTGTTACCAGTGGTCCTCAAAGGAGGAGATAACTATATCACCTGGGCAAGGACAGCAAAAGCGGTCCTGAATGGTTGTAACCTATGGAGTCACATTGAAAGCTTCACGGCTGAGGTCAAAGAAGGAGAGGACGAAGCGGTGGTTCTGGCTGAGGAGAACAAATGGTACCGTGAAGACCAAGCGGTTCTTGCCATCCTCCACCGGTCCCTTGAGCCGAGTATGCTTGATGCATACTCCTATTGTGAGAAAGCTAAGGAGTTATGGGACACTCTTCAAACCGTGTTTGGTAATGTTACAAACCTCACACGCGTGTTTGAGGTGAAGAGATCCATCAACACCCTTACCCAGGGGGACATGGACTTCAATACCTCTTTGGGAAGTTCAGATCCTCATGGGCTGAATTGGAAATGCTGAGACCTCTTACTGCTGATATGGCGCTGATTAACGAAAGGAGAGAGCATGACAAGGTGTTTGCTCTCCTCATGGTGCTCAATCCATCCTATAATGATCTCATCAAACACATACTCAGAGCTCCAAAGCTTCCTAGCCTTGAAGAGGTATGCTCACAAATCCAGAAGGAACAAGGCTCCGTTGGCCTCTTTGGTGGCAAAGTGGTGGCTTAGCAATGGCGCACAAAGCAGAGGAAGTGGTGGCTGCTAACAAGAGCTATTTCCGGCATGAGGACTCTAATCCTGTGGTGTGTGAACATTGCAAGAAGCCTGGGCATCATAAGTCTAAGTGTTACTCACTTCACCCACATCTCAGGCCTAATTCCAGCAAGTGGGACTCTCGTCCTCCTCGGAGCAAATGGAAGGATAACCGTAGGGAACCAAGAGACTCACGAGCTCACATGGCACAAGGGTCAAATGGCAACCAGGACAAAAGCAGTTCATCCACTCCCGCTGAGAGCTCTGGGGGAATCAACCCTGAGTATGTGACGAAAGCAGACCTTGATACCCTGATCAAAGCACTCAAGGAGTTTGGTAACAAGTTTCAACCCTTTAGTTATCATGCTTCTTGTAGTATGGTAAAACCAGCTTTAATCTCTAGTGATAAGAAACCTTTGATTGTTGATTCAGGAGCTAGTTATCACATGATTAGTGATTCTAATCTCATTAACAATATGAAACCTGCCTTAGGACATGTTAGTATTGCTAATGGTGAGAAAGTAGAGATTAAAGGAATTGGAAACTTGAACTTGTTTGATAAAGAATCTCAAGCCTTTTATATGCCTACATTCACTTCCAATTTGTTATCTGTAAAAAGGGCCACCTCTGACTTGAATTGCTTGGCAATCTTTGGACCTAATGATGTGTGCTTTCAGGATATTGAGACCAACAAAGTTCTTGGGCAAGGGACAACTAAGGATAGCCTTTATGTACTTGAAGACATGAAGTCCTCCTCTTCCTTTTCATCCGGTTTTAGTTTGAATGTTGGTGTGGCTAATAATGCAATTTGGCATGCTAGATTAGGTCACCCTCATTCTAGGGCTTTAAGCTTGTTGTTACCTAATGTTAAGTTTCAAAATGAGGACTGTGAAGCTTGTATTTTGGGTAAACATTGCAAATCTGTTTTTCCTAAGTCTTCTACTATCTATGAACATTGCTTTGATCTAGTTCATTAAGATGTTTGGACTTCTCCATGTTTCTCTAGAGAAAATCATAAATATTTTGTCACCTTCATAGATGAGAAATCCAAATACACATGGCTCACATTGCTCCCATCCAAAGATCATGTTTTAGAAGCATTTGTCAGTTTTCATGCTTATGTTACTAACCATTATAATGCAAGAGTAAAAGTGTTGAGATCAGATAATGGTGGGGAATATACAAGTCATGCCTTTAAGGATTTTCTGTCCAACAATGGGATCATCCACCAAACCAGTTGTCCATATACTCCCCAACAGAATGGTGTGGCTGAAAGAAAGAATAGACACCTCATGGAAGTGGCCAGGTCCATGATGTTCCACACCAATGTCCCAAAGAAGTTCTGGGGGGATGCTGTAGTTACAGCTTGCTACCTTATCAATAGACTACCAACCAGGATCCTTAAAGAAAAATCCCCATTTGAGGAACTTACTAACACTAAGCCTTCTCTTGACCACTTGCGTGTGTTTGGTTGTGTAGGTTATGTCCTAGTGCCTGGTGAGAACCGCAGTAAGCTTGATGCCAAAAGCATAAGGAGTATGTTCCTTGGTTACTCATGCACGCAAAAGGGATACAAGTGTCTTGTGCTAGAGACTGGACGTGTATTAGTGTCCCGGGATGTCAAGTTCTTGGAGAACCAGGGCTATTACACCAAGAAGGATTGGGAGAGTCTTCAAAATCTGTCTCAGTCTCAGTCTGACCGAGCTGCAAACCTGAGGGTCCTATTCGAGAACCTAGGGGTCTCCCCACCGGGTGCTTCTCCACCCTCAACCCCACCTTCCTCCCGCTCTTCTGCAGCTCCCCTTGTTCCTGAGGGGGAGAATTTGTGCAATGAGCATGACCAAGCTGAAGCTGCAGATGGGAATGATACTCAGGAGAATGAGGATGAGGATGAACCGGAAGAAGCTAGAGCAGACAGTGAAGTGATTCCCACGGCAGAGGCAGAAGGTGAATCATCCCAGCCGTCAGATCCTATACAAACTGATCAACCATCCGGACTGAGAAGAAGTCAACGGCTGAGGAAGGATCCATAAAACTGGATAAATACAAGAGTATACTACAATTGCCAAGCTGTGGCTCATCCTACTCAAGCTGTTTGCTCCCTAGCTCACATTCCAGAGGATCATCAAGTGTTCATTAGTATGCTCGACCAAGAAGAAGTACCAAAGACTTATGAAGAAGCCCGTGAGCATAAGGTTTGGAGAGATGTTGTTGAAGAAGAAACCAATGCCATGGAAAGAAACCACACATGGGATGAGGCTGACTTACCTAAAGGCAAGAAGACAGTGAGCTCAAAATGGGTATTCACCATCAAGTACAAGAGCAGTGGAGAGATTGAGAGATACAAAGCTAGGTTGGTAGCAAGAGGCTTTACCCAAACCTATGGAGAGGACTATAGAGACACATTTGCTCCAGTTGCAAAGCTACACACAGTGCGTGTGGTTCTCTCTATTGCAACAAACTTGGAATGGGATCTATGGCAGATGGATGTCAAGAATGCTTTCCTTCAAGGAGAGTTAGAGGAAGAAGTGTACATGACACCACCACCAGGCCTTAAAGACATTGTGAAATCCGGCAAAGTACTAAGATTGAGGAAGGCCATATATGGACTGAAGCAGTCACCTAGAGCATGGTACAGAAAGCTTAGTGTCACCTTGATGGACCGTGGCTTCAGGAGATCAGAAGCAGACAATACTCTCTTCACTTTGCAAAGCCAAGAAGGTATTATAGTCATTCTCATTTATTTAGATGATATCATCATCTCAGGGAATGACAAGGTTGGTATTCAAGAAACTAAAGCTCATTTGAACTCAGTCTTTGATATAACAGATCTTGGAGAACTCAAGTACTTCCTTGGGATAGAAGTTTGTAGATCAAAGGAAGGTCTCTTCTTATCTCAAAGGAAGTACACACTTGACCTTTTATCTGAGGCAGGTAAACTGGAAGCAAAACTGGCCAAGACGCCTTTAGAGGATGCATACAAAGCTCATCAACAAGAAGGAAGTGAAGAGGACACACCATTCGGAGATGCTAAGCTCTACCGCAGACTAGTAGGTAAGCTCATTTACTTAACACTTACTAGAACTGACTTATGTTTTGCTGTGAATCAGGCTAGCCAACACATGCAAGAGCCAAGAATGTCACATTGGAGGATGGTTGACCGTGTGCTGAGATACCTTAAGGGATCATCAGGGCAAGGTATTTGGATGGGATGCAATGAGAACACTGAGATTGTAGGATACTGTGATGCTGATTGGGCTGGAGATAGAGAGGACAGAAGATCAACTACCGGCTATTGCACCTTTGTAGGAGGCAACTTAGTAACTTGGAAAAGCAAGAAGCAAAAGGTGGTTGCTTGTTCTAGTGCAGAAGCTGAGTATAGGGCCATGAGGAGGTTGACTACTGAGCTAATGTGGTTGTGGATGCTGTTAAAGGATTTGGGAAGAGAGGCAACAACTCCCATAACTATGCATTGTGACAATCAAGCTGCCATTCATATAGCTTCAAATTCAGTCTTCCATGAGAGAACAAAACACATTGAGGTGGACTGTCATAAGGTGAGAGAGCAGATGCAACTTGGAGTTATTCAGCCATGCTATACCAAGAACTCAGACCAACTTGCTGACGTATTCACAAAAGCGGCTAGTCTTAAGACCTGCGAGTTCATCCATGGGAAGCTCGGCCTCATTGATCTCCTGCAATCGGACAATGAGAACCCAAGATACTGAGACTTCACACTCTTTTTCCCTTTGTAAGCTTTTTCCCAAGTGGTTTTGCTATACAGAGATTTTTAATGAGGTGAAGGATCATTGTTCAAGCTTAACCGCTCAGTCCCTTGAGGGTTAAGCTTGAGGGGGAGTATTGAAGAGAAGGAAGTATTGGTCATGGCAGCTCAAGGCCCATGCGCAACAAGTGAGGCCCATCCGTACAGTTTTGGTAACCAAAGGTGTCAAGGCCCACACTCATACCTTGTTACCGTTGGAGAAGTCAAACAATGTGGAAAGCATCTGGAAGAGTTGACCAAGAAGTGGTTACACCGCGTGTGTAAAAGGAAGCAGGTGTCACGTGTGGAGTTAAGCTCCTTTTTGACGTTAGGTGCTGTCACTGTCTCTTCCTCGTATCCACCAAGCGACTCTGTTCCCATTCCTTATGTCATTATCTTTCTCTTTCCTCTTTGTATCTTGTATGTCTATAAAAGAGTATGTGCATACGTTTGTAAAGATCAAGTTTGAGGAAATACAAGTTCTCTTTTCTTCATTATACTTATCCATCAAACTCTCTCAAACTCACGCAATCTCATTTCACTTCTGTTCCTTTGCTTTAACACACACTATAAACTCACAAAGAGGACACCCAAACTAGACCACCACCAGAGGAAGCAACTGGTAGGTCACGAACCAGA
Source organism: Iljinskaea planisiliqua (assembly GCA_900108845.1). Lineage (NCBI taxonomy): Eukaryota > Viridiplantae > Streptophyta > Magnoliopsida > Brassicales > Brassicaceae > Iljinskaea > Iljinskaea planisiliqua. The sequence continues at coordinate 993,677 of FNXX01000025.1, read as the reverse complement.
CAAAGGCGTACCAGGGCCAATGAAGAATTTTATGAACACTCCTCTAGTGACAGCCAAAGAAGGACCAGACGGCCTAGAGAGACCCGGGGAAGACAAGATGATAACCGAGGTGGCCTTAAGTTAAAAATTCTGTCCTTCCATGGTAAAAACGATCCAGATGCTTACCTAGAGTGGGAGAAAAAGATAGAACTGGTCTTTGACTGCCAGAACTATTCCGAACTTAAAAAGGTAAGGTTGGCCGCAACTGAGTTCTATGGTTATGCTATTAACTGGTGGGATCAAATTGTGACCAACAGGAGGAGAACAGGTGAAAGACCTGTAGCTACATGGGATGAGATGATCACTCTCATGAGGAAGCGATTTGTGCCCAGCCACTACAACCGAGACTTGCATCAGAGGCTGAGGAGATTAGTTCAAGGAACTAAGAGCGTTGAGGATTACTTCCAAGAGATGGAAACGCTAATGATCAAAGCAGATGCTGATGAAGATCCGGAGGCAACAATGGCTAGATTTCTAGGAGGACTCAACCGTGACATCCAAGACAGGTTGGAGATGCAAGAACATGAGTGCCTAGAAGAGATGCTACACAAGGCGATCTTGGTTGAGCAGCAGGTTAAGAGAAGGAGTCTACCTAACTCCACTTACACAGCGGTTGCTAAGACTAGCTACCAAGACAAGGGTAAAGCTCTAACCAAACCTATTTCTGATTTTAAAACTAATCCATCTTCTAGTAGTGTCAAGGAAAAGGCGGAAGCTCCTACTGCACGAGCCAGGGACATGAGGTGCTTCAAATGCCAAGGGCTTGGACCCTATGCTAAGGATTGCACAAAGAAGAGAGTCATGATTGTTCTGGAGAACGGTGACATATAATCTGAGGATGAGAAGCCGCAAACAGATTCTGAGGAAGAGCAAATAGATTATCCTGCTCACGGGGAACTTTTGGTTACTAGAAGAACCTTGAGTGCACAACTCAAACCTAAGGGGCATGAGCAGAGAGAGAACCTCTTCCACACTAGATGCTATGTCAATGACAAAGTATGTAGCCTGATTGTGGATGGAGGCAGCTGTACCAACGTGGCTAGCGAGACAATGGTTAAGAAACTCGGCTTGAGTATGAGGAAACACCCTCAGCCATACTCTCTTCAGTGGCTTAATGAAACAGGAGAGATGAAGGTGAGCAACAAAGTCCTAGTTCCAATCACCATTGGAAGATACAAGGATGAGATCCTTTGCGACGTTCTACCTATGGAGGCCGGTCACATTCTTTTAGGAAGGCCTTGGAAATATGACAAAAGGGTCATACATGATGGGTACACAAACCATCATACCTTTGAACACCAAGGGAAGAAGATCATGTTGGCACCACTGACACCACAAGAGGTACATCAGGATCAAAAACTTTTAAAGGAAAGAAGAGAACAAGCCAAGCGAGATCAAGAATCCAAATCATCCAAGGAAAGCGAATCCAAATTAGTAAGGCATTCCAATTTCTTTGCTAAAACTAGTGAGATCAAGAAAGCTTTGTTTTCTGATCAACCAATGCTTTTGCTAGTATTTAAAGAAACACTAATGTCTTCTTCTAACAATGCACTGGAGCTTCCAAGTGAGTTTGAATCTCTTTTGCAAGGTTTTAGGGATGTGTTTCCTGATGAAAACCCGGATGGTCTACCTCCAATCAGAGCCATTGAGCATCAGATTGATTCAATACCAGGCGCTTCTCTTCCAAACAGGCCAGCATACAGGACCAATCCTTTTGAGACAAAAGTGCTGCAAAAAAAAATCAATGAGCTCATGGAGAAAGGATACATCAGAGAAAGCATGAGTCCATGCGCAGTTCCAGTTCTCCTTGTGCCCAAGAAAGATGGCAGTTGGCATATGTGTGTGGATTGTAGAGCAATCAACAACATCACAGTTAAGTACAGACATCTCATCCCTAGATTAGATGATATGCTAGATGAACTTCATGGATCATGCATCTTTTCTAAGATTGATTTGAAAAGTGGATATCATCAAATTCGGATGAAAGAAGGGGATGAATGGAAAACCGCTTTCAAAACTAAGCTAGGGTTGTATGAATGGTTAGTTATGCCTTTTGGTCTTTAACCAATGCACCTAGTACTTACATGAGGTTGATGAATCATGTCATGAGAGCTTTTATAGGAGTCTTTGTTGTAGTATACTTCAATGACATTCTTGTCTACAGAAAAACACTTAATGAGCACATTGATCATCTAGAATCGGTTTAGGAGTGCTTAGGAAGGAAAAGCTCTATGCTAACTTGAAGAAATGCACTTTTGGGACAGATAATCTCGTGTTATTGGGTTTTGTTTTGAGTGCAGATGGCATTAAAGTGGATGAGGAAAAGGTTAAAGCTATTAGGGTATGGCCAAGTCCAAAAACCGTAGGAGAGGTCAGGAGCTTTCATGGCTTTGCAGGATTATACAGAAGGTTTGTGAAGGACTTCAGCACAATAGCAGCCCCTCTTACCGAAGTCATCAAAAAGAATGTGGGATTCAAGTGGGAGCAAGCACAAGAAGACTCATTCCAGACATTGAAAGGGAAGCTTACGTATGCACCTCTTCTTGTTTTGCCTGATTTCCTGAAAACTTTTGAGATTGAGTATGATGCCTCAGGAGTTGGAATTAGTGTTGTCTTGATGCAGGATAGGAAACCGATTGCTTACTTCAGTGAGAAGCTAGGAGGAGCCACTCTCAATTACCGAACATATGATAAGGAGCTTTATGCACTGGTGAGAGCTTTGCAAACCTGGCAACATTATCTATGGCCTAAGGAGAAAGGTAAAGAAAGGTAAAGAAAATGTTGTGGCTGATGCTTTGTCTCGAAGGTATGTACTCATAACTACTCTGGATGCTAAGTTTCTCGGATTTGAGCGAGTTAAGGAGTTATGTGAGTCTGATCTAGACTTCAAAGAACCATTTCTTGCTTGTTCTAGAGCCGCAAGTGGCAAGTTCTATAGGAATGATGGTTACTTGTTTTATGCAAATCGTTTATGCATCCCTAATTGTTCCTTGAGAGAGTTACTTGTAAGGGAAGCCCATGGAAGAGGATTGATGGGGCATTTTGGGATAGAAAATACACTGAAGGTAGTGCAAGAACACTTCTTTTGGCCGCATCTACAAAGGGATGTTGAAAGGATCTGTGGCAGGTGTGTTACTTGTAAACAGTCTAAGTCCAAAGTGCAGCCTAATGGTATGTGTACTCCCTTGCCTATACCTACTCATCCGTGGAATGATAATCTATGGATTTTGTGCTTGGGTTGCCCAGAACTAGGACAGGAAATGACTCTATCTTTGTGGTTGTAGATAGATTTTCTAAAATGGCTCATTTTATTCCATGTCATAAGACTGATGATGCATTGCACGTAGCTGATTTGTTCTTTAGAGAGATCATTTGTTTGCATGGCATGCCTAGAACAATCGTTTCTGATAGGGACACTAAGTTCTTGAGTTACTTATGGAAAACTCTTTGGTCTAAGTTAGGTACTAAGTTGTTGTTTTCAACTACTTGTCATCCACAAACTGATGGACAAACTGAAGTAGTTAATAGGACTTTGTCAACTTTGTTGAGGGCTGTCATTAAAAAGAACCTTAGAACTTGGGAAGAGGGCTTACCACATGTAGAGTTTGCATACAATCATGCAGTTCATTCAGATACAAAGTACTCTCCATTTGAGATTGTTTATGGTTTCAATCATTTGTCTCCTTTGGATCTAATCTCTTTGCCTTTGAGTGAAAGAACTAGTTTAGATGGCGAGAAGAAAGCTAAACTTGTTAAACAGATCCATGAGAAAGCAAGGATCAACATTGAGGAGAAGACTAAGCAGTATGCTAAAAAAGCCAACAAGGGCCGACGCGAGCTAGTCTTTGATGTTGGAGATCAAGCTTGGGTTTACTTGAGAAAGGACCGATTTCCGGCTGAAAGGAAGTCCAAACTTATGCCTAGGGTTGATGGACCATTCAAGATAGTCAAGCGGATCAACAACAATGCCTATCAAGTTGATTTGCAAGGTAAGTATCAAGTTAGTTCAAGCTTTAATGTTTCTGACTTAATTCCTTTTGTGGCAGATGATCAAGATTTGAGGTCAAATCCTTTTCAACCGGGAGGGGATGATGCGATCATGGATGGCACCAAGGATGGAGAGCTTGAACCAGAACCAGAGGCTGAGCTTAAGGACGTGGAAGAGCATGGACCAGAAGGTGGGAAGCTTCAAGTTGAGGACGCTTTGCGAGTACCGGCCGGAGCTATGACCAGGGCGCGGACAAGACAGCTTTCTCAAGAACTAAGTTCTTTACTTAGTTCTGCCAATGTTCAGTACAACCTTAAGGAGGAAGATGTGCAACACACGACTTTAGTAAGGTTCAAAGAGGATTCGGGAACCCCTTCCTAAAATCAACTTTTTAGTAAGGTTTCATGAAGATTTAGGTGGACCTTCCTAAATGGGCGATTCGGATAGCATCAAGAGGCCGCATGTTCACATCAGTTGAAGAGTCAGTCAACATGAAATCAATTCAGTCAAGTCTTTACTTCCATTAATGTAATGATTTCCGTGTTGTCTTGTCTTGTTTTCTGCAACACAAACACTATATATGTATTTCGAAAACAACTGATCCAAAAAAGAAGTTTATGTTTTGATCATTGCGATTGTCTTGGAGAGTGAATCTCTGTTGTTCCTTGTGAACAAACCCCTGTTGCTTGGTGAGTCATATCCAAACAACAACCCCTCTTCGGTCTTCTAAGTGAGTCATATCTTAGGACTGCTGAGGTTTGGAATATCAAGGGCCTTCCGCATCCCTTGTGCGACCAACGATCCATTCCTTTGTTCTTAAGAGCTAGTAGCTCAATTGAGTTCAAAGTCTATCCAGACCAACTTCAGAGTGTAATCCGTGGGAGGGTGTGATCCCCGTATCACTTAGGCACAAGTAGAACAGGTACAGCACAAGGACTCAGGCTTTCTCTTATATGTCACTTCTCCATTAGTTCTTCTACTTGTATCTGAAGCTCTTTTGTCTCCACAGGGTTTGTTCTGTATGCTGGTGACACGACCCTAGGACGCTCTCTGGAATGAGGGGGGATAATCCTTGGCTAAACGAATCAGAGACTCAAGTTTACCAAGGCGGTGGATCGGATGGTGACACAAGTGTTAGTTATAGAGAGTGTAATTTGCGGAATAAGAGAGATTGGTGAGTGAGAGTGAGAGACTAAGAGGATACGCAAGAGAGAAATGGTAAGAGGAGATTAAGAGAAGAAACTCTCATTTCTTACTTCCAATGGAACATCGTTACAAGTTTATTTATAGACTCACAAAATGAATAAACTATCCTAGATATTTCTACACACTAAGCGGAGTGAGAGTAACTGCTCACCAACGGCATCTTTCTTTGTCTTTTAGAAGCTCCTTATAAAACTTCCCTCAGGCGCTTCTAGTCGGTCCATACACCCGTATGGCCTTCTTATAAGCTTCTTATAAAACCTTCTTTGTCTTTTAGAAGCTCCTTATAAAACCTCCCTAAGGCGCTTCTGGTCGGTCTGTATGGCCTGTACGGCCCAAGGTCAACACTTCTTCACTTGGTTTCACACTCCCCCGCAAGCTTAGCCACAAGTGTACTGCCGGCTGAGCTTGGAGACAAAGGAGTTCACCTCATTAAAAACCTCACCAAGTAAAACCCATTGGGACAAAACCAAGGTGAGGGGAAAAAGAGTGTGAACTCCTAATCCTAGGAGGTTGAATCACTGCCGAGGCAGGTTAATGAGACCTAGCTTTGGTGAATATGTCAGCTAGTTGGTCTGAGCTTTTGGTGTAGCAAGGCAAGATGACTCCCAGCTGCATTTGCTCCCTTACTTTGTGGCAATCAACTTCAATATGTTTTGTCCTCTCATGAAAAACAGAGTTGGCAGCTATGTGTATTGCTGATGGATTGTCACAGTGCATTGTGATAGGTGTTGGCGTCTCTATTCCCAAGTCTTTGAGTAGCATTTTAAGCCACATGAGCTCAGTGGTTAGTCTTCTCATAGCCCTGTATTCTGCTTCAGCACTGGAGCATGCAACCACCTTTTGCTTCTTGCTTTTCCAAGTGACCAAGTTTCCTCCTATGAATGTGCAATAACCGGTAGTTGATCTCCTATCTTCTCTATCACCAGCCCAATCAGCATCACCATAGCCAACAATCTCTGTACTCCCATTGCATCCCATCCATATTCCTTGATCTGAAGTTCCTTTGAGATACCTTAGAATCCTGTCCACCATCCGCCATTGTGATAGTCTTGGAACTTGCATATGCTGGCTAACCTGATTCACAGCAAAACACAGATCAGGACGGGTTATTGTGAGATAAATGAGCTTACCAACAAGGCGCCTGTAGAGGTTTGCATCATGGAAAGGTTTGTCATCGCCATTCTCCCCCTGTTGGTGAGCCTTGTAAGCATCCTCCAATGATGTCTTAGCTGGCCGTACATGCTTGGTATCTGTTTCAGTTAGAAGATCAAGGGTATACTTTCTTTGAGATAAGAAGAGGCCTTCTTCTGATCTACACACTTCAATTCCAAGAAAATACTTGAGTTCTCCAAGATCCTTGATATCAAACACAGATTTTAAGTATGATATGGTATCTAGAATGCCTACCTTGTCATTCCCAGAGATGATTATATCATCTACATAGATGAGAATGACTATAATACCTGATTGGCTTTCAAGTGTAAAGAGGGTATGGTCAGCTTCAGATCTGCAGAATCCACGGTCCATGAGAGTGATGCTGAGCTTTCTATACCAGGCTCTTGGTGATTGCTTGAGACCATATATAGCCTTTCTGAGTCTTAACACTTTGCCCGGGGTGATGGAGTCTTCAAGACCTGGTGGTGGTGTCATATACACTTCCTCCTCTAATTCTTCCTGAAGAAAAGCATTCTTGACATCCATCTGCCATAGCTCCCATGAGAGGTTGGTGGCCAGGGAGAGCACCACACGCACTGTGTGAAGTGTTGCAACTGGAGCAAAGGTGTCAATATAATCCTCCCCATAGGTTTGAGTGAAGCCTCTGGCCACTAGCCTAGCCTTATACCTTTCAATCTCCCCAGTGCTCTTGTATTTGATAGTGAACACCCATTTGGAGCTGACTGTTTTCTTGCCCTTTGGGAGGTAAGCCTCATCCCAAGTGTGGTTCCTCTCCATTGCCTGTGTTTCAGCTCCAACCGCTTCTCTCCAGACCCGGTGTTCTTTCGCTTCCTCATAGGTGCGTGGGACCTCAGACTGTTCCAGGGCAGTAACAAACGCCTGATGTGCAGGAGAAAGGTGGGCGAGAGAACATACAGCTTGAACCGGATGAGCGACTGCTTGACTGTTATAGTAGACTCTTGTATTGATCCAGTTTGAGGGGTCTTTTCTTATCCTTTCACTTCGGCGGAGGGCGGGTGATGGTGTTGGCTGAGCAGGTGGTGCATCAAGAGATGAAGGTGGTTGAGTTGGTGCTTCGGTAGGAGCTATGGTCGGAGCATCTATGTCCTCAGCTGTTTGACTATCCTCCCCCATGTTGTGGTCAGCATTCGTTTGAGATGGTTCATTGACAACTTCAGGTGGTTGCTCAGCTCCCCCTTGCGGTTGACTTGGTGGAGTGCATGCGCTCTGAGGGTCCAATCCTCGAAGGCCTTCCAGCAAGGAGCGTAGAGTAGCTGCACGGTCCGAGGAAGAGTGAGGCAAGTCCCTAAGGCTTTCCCAGTTCTTCTCCTCATAGTACCCCTTAGTTTCCATGAACTTCACATCCCGGGAGATCATGACTCTTCTTGTCTCTGGGATGTAGCACTTATAGCCCTTCTGATCAATGGAGTAGCCAATGAACATTCCTTTGATGCTCTTAGGTTCCAATTTGTTCCTTAATTCTCCTGGCATTAACACGAAACAGAGACATCCAAAGAAACGTAAGTAGTCAATAGAAGGTTTGGATTTGTTGAGTACCTCAAAGGGAGATGCATCATGGAGGACTTTGGTAGGTAGGCGGTTGATCAAGTAGCATGCAGTGACTATAGCATCTCCCCAAAACTTCTTTGGAACATTTGTATGGAACATCATTGATCTTGCAACTTCCATGAGATGTCTATTCTTCCTCTCAGCAACTCCATTTTGTTGAGGAGTGTAGGGGCAGCTAGTTTGGTGTGTAATGCCGTGTTTGAGGAGGAATTGCTTGAATGCATGACTGGTGTATTCTCCCCCATTATCTGATCTTAAAATTTTGATCTTAGCATTGTAATGGTTAGTCACATAGCTTAGAAAGTTAACAAAAGCTTCTAAAACACGATCTTTGGAAGGTAAGAGGGTAACCCAAGTGTACTTTGATTTTTCATCTATGAAGGTGACAAAATATTTGTGATTTTCTCTAGATAGGCTGATACGGGGATCAACTCTCTCCCACGGATTACACTTCGAAGTTGGTCTAGATAAACTTTGAACTCAATTGAGCTACTAGCTCTCAATAACAAAGGAATGGATCGTTAAGTCGCACAAGGGATGCGGAAGGCCCTTGATATTCCAAACCTCAGCAGTCCTAAGATATGACTCACTTAGTTGACCGAAGAGGGGTTGTTGTTTAGATACGACTCACCAAGCAACAGGGGTTTGTTCACAAGGAACAACAGAGATTCACTCTCCAAGACAATCGCAATGATCAAACTTAAACTTCTTATTGAATCAGTTGTTTTTGAAATACATATATAGTGTTTTTGTTTCAGAAAACAAGACAAGACAACTCGGAAAACAATACATTAATGAAGTAAAGACTTGACTAAATTGATTCCTTGTTGACTGACTCTTCAACTGATGTGAACACGCGGCCTGGGTGCTATGCGAATCGCCATTTAGGAAGGTCCACCTAAATCTTCATGAAATCTTACTAAAAAGTCGATTTTAGGAAGGGGTTCCCGAATTCTCTTTGAACCTTACTAAAGTTGTGTGTTGCACATCTTCCTCCTTAAGGTCGAACTGAACATTGGCAGAACTAAGTAAAGAACTTAGCGTTTGAAATAGCTGCCTGGTCCACGCCCTGGTCATTGCTCCGGCCGGTACTCACAAAGCGTCCTCAACTTGAAGCTCCCCACCTTCTGGTCCATGCTCTTCCACGTCCTTAAGCTCAGCTTCTGGTTCTGGTTCAATCTCTCCATCCTTGGTGCCATCTATGATCAGATCATCCCCTCCCGATTGAAAAGGATTTGACCTCAAATCTTGATCATCTGCCACAAAAGGAATTAAGTCAGAAACATTAAATCTTGAACTAACTTGATACTTACCTTGCAAATCAACTTGATAGGCATCGTTGTTGATCCGCTTGACTATCTTGAATGGTCCATCAACCCTAGGCATAAGTTTGGACTTCCTTTCAGCCGGAAATCGGTCCTTTCTCAAGTAAACCCAAACTTGATCTCCAACATCAAAGACTAGCTCGCGTCGGCCCTTGTTGGCTTTCTTAGCATACTGCTTAGTCTTCTCCTCAATGTTGATCCTTGTTTTCTCATGGATCTGTTTAACAAGTTTAGCTTTCTTCTCGCCATCTAAACTAGTTCTTTCACTCAAAGGCAAAGAGATTAGATCCAAAGGAGACAAAGGATTGAAACCATAAATAATCTCAAATGGAGAGTACTTTGTAGCTGAATGAACTGCATGATTGTATGCAAACTCTACATGTGGTAAGCACTCTTCCCAAGTTCTAAGGTTCTTTTTAATGACAGCCCTCAACAAAGTTGACAAAGTCCTATTAACTACTTCAGTTTGTCCATCAGTTTGTGGATGACAAGTAGTTGAAAACAACAACTTAGTACCTAACTTAGACCAAAGAGTTTTCCAGAAGTAACTCAAGAACTTAGTGTCCCTATCAGAAACAATTGTTCTAGGCATGCCATGCAAAAGAATGATCTCTCTAAAGAACAAATCAGCAACGTGCAATGCATCATTAGTTTTATGACATGGAATAAAATGATCCATCTTAGAAAATCTATCTACTACCACAAAGATAGAATCCTTTCCTGTCCTAGTTCTAGGCAATCCAAGCACAAAATCCATTGATATGTCATTCCACGGATGAGTAGGAATATGCAAGGGAGTATACATACCATTAGGCTGCACCTTGGACTTAGATTGTTTACAAGTAACACACCTGCCACAAATCCTTTCAACATCCCTTTGCAAATGCGGCCAGTAGAAGTTTTCTTGCACTACCTTCAGGGTCTTTGCTATCCCAAAATGCCCCATCAATCCTCCTCCATGGGCTTCCCTTACAAGCAATTCTCTAAAAGAACAGTTAGGAATGCATAAGCGATTTGTATAAAACAAGTAACCATCATTCCTATAGAACTTGCCACTTGCGGCTCTAGGACAAGCAAGAAATGGTTCTTTGAAGTCTAGATCAGACTCACATAACTCCTTAACTCGCTCAAATCCAAGAAACTTAGCATCCAGAGTAGTTATGAGTACATACCTTCGAGACAAAGCATCAGCCACAACATTTTCTTTACCTTTCTTGTACCGAATGACATAGGGAAATGTTTCAATGAATTCAATCCATCTGGCATGTCTTTTGTTGAGCTTGTGCGGTCCTTTTAAGTGCTTGAGAGTCTCATGATCAGTATGCACCACGAACTCCTTAGGACATAGATAATGTTGCCAAGTTTGCAAAGCTCTCACCAGTGCATAAAGCTCCTTATCATATGTTTGGGTAATTGAGAGTGGCTCCTCCTAGCTTCTCACTGAAGTAAGCAATCGGTTTCCTATCCTGCATCAAGACAGCACCAATTCCAACTCCTGAGGCATCACACTCAATCTCAAAAGTTTTCAGGAAATCAGGCAAAACAAGAAGAGGTGCATTCGTAAGCTTCCCTTTCAATGTCTGAAATGAGTCATCTTGTGCTTGCTCCCACTTGAATCCCACATTCTTCTTGATGACTTCAGTAAGAGGGGCTGCTATTGTGCTGAAGTCCTTCACAAACCTTCTGTAGAATCCCGCAAGGCCATGAAAGCTTCTGACCTCTCCTACGGTTTTCGGACTTGGCCATTCCCTAATAGCTTTAACCATTTCCTCATCCACTTTAATGCCAACCCAAAAACACGAGATTATCTGTCCCAAAAGTGCATTTCTTCAAGTTAGCATAGAGCTTTTCTTTCCTAAGCACTCTTAAAACCGATTTTAGATGATCAATGTGCTCACTAAGTATTTTGCTGTAGACAAGAATGTTATCGAAGTATACTACAACAAAGACTCCTATGAAAGCTCTCAGGACATGATTCATCAACCTCATGAAAGTACTAGGTGCATTGGTTAAACCAAAAGGCATAACTAACCATTCATACAATCCTAGCTTAGTTTTGAAAGCGGTTTTCCATTCATCCCCTTCTTTCATCCTAATTTGATGATATCCACTTTTCAAAGCAATCTTAGAAAAGATGCATGATCCATGAACTTCATCCAACATATCATCTAATCTAGGGATGGGATGTGTGTACTTAACTGTGATGTTGTTGATTGCTCTACAATCCACACACATACGCCAACTGCCATCTTTCTTGGGCACAAGGAGAACTGGAACTGCGCATGGACTCATGCTTTCTCTGATGTATCCTTTCTCCATGAGCTCATTGATTTTTTTTTGCAGCTCTTTAGTTTCAACAGGATTGGTCCTGTATGCTGGTCTGTTTGGAAGTGAAGCGCCTGGTATGAAATCAATCTGGTGCTCAATACCTCTGATTGGAGGTAGACCATCCGAGTTTTCATCAGGAAACACATCCGTAAAACCTTGCAAAAGAGATTTAATCTCACTTGGAAGCTCCAGTTAGAAGAATACATTAGTGTTTCTTTAAAAACTAGCAAAAGCATTGGTTGATCGGAAAACAAAGCTTTCTTGATCTCACTAGTTTTAGCAAAGAAATTAGAATGCCTTACTTGCTTGGAATCACTTTCCTTAGATGATTTGGATTCTTGATCTCGCTTGGCTTGTTCTCTTCTTTCCTTTAAAAGCTTTTGATCCTGATGTACCTCTTGTGGTGACAGTGGTGCCAACATGATCTTCTTCCCTTGGTGTTCAAAGGTGTGACGGTTTGTGTACCCATCATGTATAACCCTTTTGTCATATTGCCAAGGCCTTCCTAAAAGAATATGACCGGCCTCCATAGATAGAACGTCGCAAAGGACCTCATCTCTCCTGTTTCATTAAGCCACTGAAGAGAGTATGGCCGAGGGTGGTTCCTCATACTCAAGCCGAGTTTCTTAAGAATTGTCTCGCTAGCCACGTTGGTACAGCTGCCTCCATCCACGATCAGGCTACATACTTTGTCAATGACATAGCATCTAGTGTGAAAGAGGTTCTCTCTCTGCTCATGCTCCTTGGGTTTGAGTTGTGCACTCAAGGTTCTTCTAGTAACCAAATGTTCCCCGTGAGCAGGGTAATCTATTTGCTCTTCCTCAGAATCTGTTTGCCGCTTCTCGTCCTCAGATTCTATGTCACCGTTCTCCAGAACGATCATGACCCTCTTGTTGGTGCAGTCCTTAGCATTGTGTCCAAGCCCTTGGCACTTGAAGCACCTCATATCCCTGGCTCGTGCAGTAGGAGCTTCCGCCTTTTCCTTGACACTACTAGAAGATGGTTTAGTTTTAAAATCGGAAATAGGTTTGATTAGAGCTTTACACTTGTCTTGGTAGCTAAGTTTAGGAACCGGTGTGTAAGTGGACTTGGGTTGGCTCCTTCTCTTAACCTGCTGCTCAACCAAGATCGCCTTGTGTAGCATCTCTTCTAGGCACTCGTACTCTTGCATCTCCAACATGTCTTGGATGTCACAGTTGAGTCCTCCTAGAAACCTTGCCATTGTTGCCTCCGGATCTTCATCAGCATCTGCTTTGATCATTAGCGTCTCCATCTCTTGGAAGTAATCCTCAACGCTCTTAGTTCCTTGAACTAATCTCCTTAGCCTCTGATGCAAGTCTCGGTTGTAGTGGCTGGGCACAAAACGCTTCCTCATGAGAGTGACCATCTCATCCCATGTAGCTACGGGTCTTTCACCTGTTCTCCTCCTGTTGGTCACAATTTGATCCCACCAGTTAATAGCATAACCACATAACTCAGTTGCGGCCAACCTTACCTTTTTAAGTTCAGAATAGTTCTGGCAATCAAAGACCAGTTCTATATTTTTCTCCCACTCTAGGAAAGCATCTGGATCGTTTTTACCATGGAAGGACGGAATTTTCAACTTAAGGCCACCTAGGTTATCATCTTGTCTTCCCCGGGTCTCTCTAGGCCGTCTGGTCCTTCTTTGGCTGTCACTAGAGGAGTGTTCATAAAACTCTTCATTGGCTCTGGTACGCCTTCGTGTGGTTCGTGATCTACCAGTTGCTTCCTCTGGTGGTGGTCTAGTTTGGGTGTCCTCTTGGACCCGATCAAGCCGAACGTTGATCTCCTCAAGTTCTGATCTCATCATTCTTTTAATTTCTCCCATCAAGGCTCTCATTTGAATTTGAGAAAAGCCAGCGTTCTGATTGTTATCCGGTTCATCATTGCTTGGATCGGACATTTTTCCTACAAACAAGAACAAAAAAGTTAAGGAAACAGAAGCTCTCCAACGGCCGGTCCAGACTCTTCAACGGCCGGTTCTCCATTGTGGATTTTCCTACAAACACTTAAACAAACGAGTTAATCAAAACCCTCTGCCTCACAAGTGTTTATCTCTCGCAGTGAAATCTCAAGAGTTCCAATAGAACAAATCTGTCAAGCCCAATGAATCTATCTAAACAACCAAGTAGATGAAGGGGTAATGATGCGATCATGGATGGCACCAAGGATGGAGAGCTTGAACCAGAACCAGAAGCTGAGCTTAAGGCCGTGGAAGAGCATGGACCAGAAGGTGGGGAGCTTCAAGTTGAGGACGCTTTGCGAGTACCGGCCGGAGCAATGACCAGGGCGCGGACCAAACAGCTGTCTCAAACTTAGTTCTGCCAATGTTCAGTTCAACCTTGAGGAGGAAGAACTGCAACACACAACTTTAGTAAGGTTCAGTAAGGATTCGGGAACCCCTTCCTAAATCGACTTTTAGTAAGGTTTCATGAAGATTTAGGTGGACCTTCCCAAATGGGTGATTCGGATAGCATTAAGAGGCCGCGTGTTCACATCAGTTGAAGAGTCCGTCAACATGGAATCAATTCAGTCAAGTCTTTACTTCATTAATGTATTGTTTTCCGTGTTGTCTTGTCTTTTTTTTCTGAAACACAAACACTATATATGTATTTCGGAAACCATTGAATAATAAGAAGTTAAGTTTGATCATTGCGATTGTCTTGGAGAGTGAATCTCTGTTGTTCCTTGTGAACAAACCCCTGCTGCTTGGTGAGTCATATCCAAACAACAACCCCTCTTCGGTCGTCTAAGTGAGTCATATCTTAGGACTGCTGAGGTTTGGAATATCAAGGGCCTTCCGCATACCTTGTGCGACCTAACGATCCATTCCTTTGTTCTTGAGAGCTAGTAGCTAAATTGAGTTCAAAGTCTATCCAGACTAACTTCAGAGTGTAATCCGTGGGAGGGAGTGATCCTCGTATCAAGTGGTATCAGAGACAACTTTGAAGTTTGGTATCTATTTCGATCCATCTTTCTCACCTCTTCATCTTCTTCAATCAAAAGAAAAAAAGAAGTTCTTATCTGTCTATCTGTTCTCTGGGTGAGCCGCCTGTGATTCAAAAAAAAAAAAAAAAAGAGAATACACAAAAGAAAAGTGTTTAAGGAACCAATAGAAATCGGTTCCAAGGGTTGGTCAATCATCCAGAACCAAAAATCTTGCAATCTGTCTATCTACCTCTTCATCTACTCGGGTTGTTTGGATAGATTCATTGGGTTTGACAGATTTGTTCTATTGGAACTCTTGAGTTTTCACTGAGGGATAAACACTTGTGAGGCAGAGGGTTTTGATTATTGGCCTTTCTAAAATTCAAATGAGGGCCTTGATGGGAGAAATGAAAAGAATGATGAGATCAGAACTTGAGGAGATCAATGTTCGACTTGATCGGGTTCAAGAGGACACCCAAACTAGACCACCCCCAGAGGAAGCAACTGGTAGGTCACGAACCAGACAAAGGCGTACCAGGGCCAATGAAGAGTTTTATGAACACTCCTCTAGTGACAGCCAAAGAAGGACCAGACGGCCTAGAGAGACCCGGGGAAGACAAGATGATAACCTAGGTGGCCTTAAGTTGAAAATCCCGTCCTTCCATGGTAAAAACGATCCAGATTCTTACCTAGAGTGGGAGAAAAAGATAGAACTAGTCTTTGACTGCCAGAACTATTCTGAACTTAAAAAGGTAAGGTTGGCCGCAACTGAGTTCTATGGTTATGCTATTAACTGGTGGGATCAAATTGTGACCAACAGGAGGAGAACAGGTGAAAGACCCGTAGCCACATGGGATGAGATGATCACTCTCATGAGGAAGCGTTTTGTGCCCAGCCACTACAACCGAGACTTGCATCAGAGGCTAAGGAGATTAGTTCAAGGAACTAAGAGCGTTGAGGATTACTTCCAAGAGATGGAGACGCTAATGATCAAAGCAGCTGCTGATGAAGATCCGGAGGCAACAATGGCAAGATTTCTAGGAGGACTCAACCGTGACATCCAACATAGGTTGGAGATGCAAGAGTACGAGTGCCTAGAAGAGATTCTACACAAGGCGATCTTGGTTGAGCAGCAGGTTAAGAGAAGGAGTCTACCTAAGTCCACTTACACACCGGTTGCTAAACTCAGCTACCAAAACAAAGGTAAAGCTCTAACCAAACCTATTTCTGATTTCAAAACTAATCCATCTTCTAGTAGTGTCAAGGAAAAGGCGGAAGCTCCTACTGCACGAGCCAGGGACATGAGGTGCTTCAAATGCCAAGGGCTTGGACACTATGCTAAGGATTGCACCAACAAGAGAGTCATGATTGTTCTGGAGAACGGTGACATAAAATCTGAGGATGAGAAGCCGCAAACAGATTCTGAGGAAGAGCAAATAGATTATCCTGCTCACGGGGAACTTATGGTTACTAGAAGGACATTGAGTGCACAACTCAAACCCAAGGAGCATGAGCAGAGAGAGAACCTCTTTCACATTAGATGCTATATCAATGACAAAGTATGTAGCCTGATCGTGGATGGAGGCAGCTGTACCAACGTGGCTAGCGAGACAATGGTTAAGAAACTCGGCTTGAGTATGAGGAAACACCCTCGACCATACTCTCTTCAGTGGCTTAATAAAACATGAGAGATGAAGGTGAGCAACCAAGTCCTAGTTCCAATCACCATTGGACGATACAAGGATGAGATCCTTTGCGATGTTCTACCTATGGAGGCCGGTCACATTCTTTTAGGAAGGCCTTGCCAATATGAATAAAGGGTCATACATGATGGGTACACAAACCGTCACGCCTTTGAACACCAAGGAAAGAAGATTATGTTGGCACCACTGTCACCACAAGAGGTACATCAGGATCAAAAACTTTTAAAAGAGATCAAGAATCCAAATCATCCAAGGAAAGCGATTCCAAATTAGTAAGGCATTCCAATTTCTTTGCTAAAACTAGTGAGATCAAGAAAGCTTTGTTTTCTAATAAACCAATGCTATTGCAAGTTTTTAAAGAAACACTAATGTCTTCTTCTAACAATGCACTGGAGCTTCCAAGTGCGTTTGAATTTCTTTTGCAAGGATTTAGGGATGTGTTTCTGGATGAAAACCCGAATGGTCTACCTCCAATCAGAGGCATTGAGCACCAGACTGATTTCATACCAGGCGCTTCTCTTCCAAACAGACCAGCATACAGGACCAATCCTGTTGAAACTAAAGAGCTGCAAAAACAAATCAATGAGCTCATGGAGAAAGGATACATAAGAGAAAGCATGAGTCCATGCGCAGTTCCAGTTCTCCTTGTGCCCAAGAAAGATGGCAGTTGGCGAATGTGTGTGGATTGTAGAGCAATCAACAACATAACAGTTAAGTACAGACACCCCATCCCTAGATTAGATGATATGCTAGATGAACTTCATGGATCATGCATCTTTTCTAAAATTGATTTGAAAAGTGGATATCATCAAATTAGGATGAAAGAAGGGGATGAATGGAAAACCGCTTTCAAAACTAAGCTAGGGTTGTACGAATGGTTAGTTATGCCTTTTGGTTTAACCAATGCACCTAGTACTTTCATGAGGTGGATGAATCATGTCCTGAGAGCTTTCATAGGAGTCTTTGTTGTAGTATACTTCGATGACATTCTTGTCTACAGCAAAACACTTAGTGAGCACATTGATCATCTAGAATCGGTTTTAGGAGTGCTTAGGAAGGAAAAGCTCTATGCTAACTTGAACAAATGCACTTTTGGGACAGATAACCTCGTGTTTTTGGGTTTTGTTTTGAGTGCAGATGGCATTAAAGTGGATGAGGAAAAGGTTAAAGCTATTAGGGAATGGCCAAGTCCGAAAACCGTAGGAGAGGTCAGAAGCTTTCATGGCCTTGCGGGATTCTACAGACGGTTTGTGAAGGACTTCAGCACAATAGCAGCCCCTCTTACCGAAGTCATCAAGAAGAATGTGGGATTCAAGTGGGAGCAAGCACAAGAAGAATCATTTCAAACTTTGAAAGGGAAGCTTACGAATGCACCACTTCTTGTTTTGCCTGATTTCCTGAAAACTTTTGAGATTGAGTGTGATGCCTCAGGAGTTGGAATTGGTGCTGTCTTGATGCTGGATGGGAAACCGATTGCTTACTTCAGTGAGAAGTTAGGAAGAGCCACTCTCAATTACCCAACGTATGACAAGGAGCTCTATGCACTAGTGAGAGCTTTGCAAACTTGGCAACATTATCTTTGGCCTAAGGAGTTTGTAGTGCATACTGACCATGAGACGCTCAAGCACTTGAAAGGACAGCACAAGCTCAACAAAAGACATGCCAGATGGATTGAATTCATTGAAACCTTTCCCTATGGTATGTCTCGAAGGTATGTGCTCATCTCTACCTTAGATGCTAAGTTTCTTGGATTTGAGCGAGTTAAGGAGTTTTATGAGTCTGATCTAGACTTCAAAGAACCATTTCTTGCTTGTTCTAGAACCGTCATATCCAGGGGAAACCCTTGTTGGATTCGTCGTGTGTCATATCGGTGAATCCATCAAGTCTCTCAACCAAGTTCGTCATCCCTTGGCTGAGAGCCATCTCTACCTTCTACCCATCTCATTTCCCTTTCCAGGGGACGAGACTTCACCTGACCCATCAGTTCCCTGACCATCCGTTCTGTCCTTAGAAGCAAACCCCCCCCCCCCCCACAGACTAACCGGCCGGCCGGCCTTCTGTTCCTTCTCCTTGTCTCGGGCGTGTTTGTCAAAGTTGAATCCTACGAAGATCGTGTCAAGTGGTATCAGAGCAGCTTTGACAAGCTAAGTGTTTCGACCTTTCAACTTCCTTGCGTGTCAAGTTTGAAAGTGACCGTTTGTATACTTTAGATCTTGTGTCTGTGCGTGTAGATCTACAGTCTGTTGCTTGTTTATGATACTTGAGATCAATAGATCTGCTGTTTTGGTGGGAGTTTGTTGCTGGGGAACGATTCATAGCACTTGTTTTGTGTGGTTGCAGGAACCATGGCTGGAGACAATGACCCAAATGAAACTCCAGTGGGGATACAGAACCGCTTGATGATGGAAGCTCTTACTGCCGAGATGAGGAAGATGTTTCAGGAAGAGATGGCTAGCTACCGGCAAGAGCAAGAGCAACAAAGAGGAACTCGGCGACACAGGCCAGGGAAAGAACCGGCCGCAGAGGCTTCAAGAGAACAGGCCAGCGGTCGCGAAAGTGATGAAGGAGGCCATGAGACTGATCAATACTATAGGAGTGGCAGTTCGTCAAAAGGCAGCCGAAGGAGTCGTGCTAGGAACCGTCCTAGAGATAACTTGGAAGGGATTAAACTAAAGATCCCTCCATTCCATGGTAAGTGCGATCCGGATGCCTACCTTGAGTGGGAAAAGAAGATTGAACTCATCTTTGTGGTGAAACACTATACCGAAGAAAACAGTATCAAAGTTGCAGCGACCGAGTTCTATGACTACACACTTAACTGGTGGGATCAGTTGGTGACAACAAGGAGACGCAACCAGGAGTATCCGGTTTCATCTTGGAATGAGATGAAGGGATTGATGAGAAAGAGGTTCGTGCCGAGCCACTACAGCCGTGACCTGCATCAGAGGCTCAGTAGACTGGTTCAGGGCTCACGCTCTGTGGTAGAATACTTCCAAGAGATGGAAAAACTCATGCTTAGAGCGGATATTGTCGAAGATAAGGAGGCTACCATGGAACGCTTTCTGGGTGGGCTTCACTGGGACATCCAAGACCGGCTGGAGACTCAGTATTACATGGACATTGAAGAAATGTTGCATAAGGCTGTGATGTTTGAACAGCAACTCAAAAGGAAGGGGACCTATCGAACCCCTAATGGAGGATCAAACACGTACCGGTCTAACTACGCAAGGGAGGGGAACAACCCTCAAGGAGACTAAACCAGCCGCTGAGTCCAAAGGTCACCCTGATCACGCACAAGACCTTAAGAGCAAACCCAAAGGGCTGCAGGCTAGAACTCGGAATGTGAAATGTTTCAAGTGCCAAGGCCGTGGTCATTATGTGAATGAGTGCATCAACAAACAGACCATGGTTCTTCTGGAGAATGGAGAAGTTACGTCCGAAGAAGAGTCTAAAGAGGAATCACCAGAGGAAACCGAGATCTTACCGGTAAAAGGAGACCTGTTGGTTGCGCGAAGGACCCTGAGTTTACAGGGCAAGACAAAGGAGGAGGTTCAGCGAGAGAATTTGTTTCATACTCGGTGTATGGTCCAAGGAAGGGTGTGCAGTCTCATCATTGACGGAGGTAGCTGCACCAATGTGGCTAGTGAGACTATGGCCAAGAAACTCAGCCTGAAAACCGCACCACACCCCAAACCCTATACATTGCAATGGTTAAACGATGAGGGAGAGATGAAGGTATCTCGTCAAGTTTCTGTGCCTATAGAGATTGGGAAGTATCAAGATAACATACTCTGTGATGTACTACCAATGGAGGCAAGCCATATACTGCTAGGAAGGCCTTGGCAATCTGACCGAAATGTGTTGCACGATGGCTACACCAACCGCCATTCGTTTGAATACAAAGGCCGAAAGAATGTTTTGGTTCCAATGACTCCTAATGAAGTGTATCAAGACCAAAAGGAAGCCAAGAAGCCAGCCAAGCATCCTAACTTCTTTGCTAAAGCCGGTGAGGTACAGAAAGCTCTGAAGCTTAAACAACCGATGCTTCTATTCATGTTTAAAGAAGTTTTAACTAACAGAACTGATCTCACACTGGTATACCCGAGTGAAATGCAAGCTCTATTGCAGGACTATAGTGATGTTTTCCCTGCAGAAACTCCAGAGGGGCTCCCTCCAATCAGAGGGATAGAGAATCAAATTGACTTCACTCCGGGTGCAGCCTTGCCAAATAGACCAGCTTACCGCACTAATCCTGTGGAAACTAAGGAGCTCCAGAGGCAGGTTGATGAACTGATGGCTATTGGTCACATCCATGAGAGCATGAGCCCTTGTGCTGCTCCGGTTCTGCTTGGCCGAAGAAGGATGGGAGCTGGAGAATGTGTGTTGACTGCCGTGCAATCAACAATTTAACCATGAAGTAGAGACACCCCATTCCTAGGCTAGATGACAAGTTAGATGAGTTGCATGGGTCTAGTAT
Organism: Iljinskaea planisiliqua; assembly: GCA_900108845.1. Taxonomy (NCBI): domain Eukaryota; kingdom Viridiplantae; phylum Streptophyta; class Magnoliopsida; order Brassicales; family Brassicaceae; genus Iljinskaea; species Iljinskaea planisiliqua. The sequence goes on along the minus strand of FNXX01000025.1, from coordinate 972,917 downwards.
CTTCTCTAAGATTGATTTGAAAAGTGGCTATCACCAGATTAGAATGAAAGAGGGTGATGAGTGGAAAACCGCATTCAAAACTAAGCATGGTCTATACGAGTGGTTAGTAATGCCCTTTGGGTTGTCTAATGCTCCTAGTACTTTCATGAGGTTGATGAATCATGTCCTTAGGGCTTATATAGGTTTCTTTGTTGTAGTTTATTTTGATGATATTCTAGTATACAGCAAGAACCTAGACGAGCATGTTAGGCATATAGGACTTAATCTTGATTTGCTTAGACAAGAGAAGTTGTACGCTAACCTCAAGAAGTACACCTTTTGTTCGGATAGCATTGTGTTTCTCGGTTTTTAAGTAGGCACCAAGGGTATCAAAGTGGATGAGGAGAAGGTGAAAGCTATTAAGGAGTTGCCTAGTCCTACAAACGTGGGAGAAGTGAGGAGCTTCCATGGACTCGCAGGGTTCTACAGACGTTTTGTGCAAAACTGTAGCACTATAGCTGCACCCTTGACTGAAGTAATCAAGAAAGATGTGGGATTCAAGTGGGGCGTGGCTCAAGAAGAAGCTTTCCAACTCCTTAAAGAGAAGCTTACTCATTCTCCTGTTCTTGCTTTACCTGATTTCTTAAAAACGTTTGAGATAGAGTGTGATGCATCAGGTATAGGGATAGGAGCGGTGCTTATGCAAGAGAAGAGACCCATTGCCTACTTCAGCGAGAAGCTTGGAGGAGCTACCCTCAATTATCCAACTTATGACAAGGAATTGTATGCTCTTGTCCGTGCCTTGCAAACATGGCAGCACTACCTACGGCCAAAGGAATTTGTCATTCATACTGATCATGAATCATTGAAACACATCAAGGGACAGTATAAGCTCAACAAGAGACATGCGAGATGGATTGAGTTTATAGAAACATTTCCTTACGTGATCAAGTATAAGCAAGGTAAGGACAATGTGGTTGCTGATGCATTGTCCAGAAGGTGCACCCTCCTATCTACTCTAGAAGTTAAACTACTAGGCTTTGATCACCTTAAGGAGTTGTATCCGTTAGTTGATGACTTTTCAGAAACTTATTTTGCCTGCTCTAAAGCACCTTCGGGTAAATTCTTTAAGCAAGATGAGTTTCTCTTCTTTGAGAACCGTCTTTGCGTACCTAATTGCTCTTTGAGAGACTTGTTTGTTAGAGAGGCACACGGTGGAGGCTTAATGGGGCATTTCGGCATTGCCAAAACTCTGTAGATTGTCAAGGACCACTTCTATTGGCCTCGTATGAAAAGAGATGTGGAACGAGTGTGTGGAAGGTGTTCAACTTGTACGCAGGCTAAGTCTAAGGTGCAAACACACAGTTTGTATACTCCTTTGCCCATTCCTTCTCATCCTTGGCATGATATTTCAATGGACTTTGTTATGGGTTTGCCTCGCACTAAGACTGGTAGAGATTCTATTTTTGTAGTTGTAGACAGATTCTCTAAAATGGCTCACTTCATTGCTTGCCATAAGACTGATGATGCATTGCATATAGCCAACTTGTTCTTTAAGGAAATAGTGCGAATTCATGGCATGCCTAGGTCCATTGTGTCTGATAGAGACACTAAGTTCTTAAGTTATTTTTGGAAGACTTTGTAGTCTAAGTTAGGAACTAAGCTTATGTTTTCCACCACATGTCATCCACAAACTGATGGGCAGACCGAAGTAGTTAATAGAACTCTAGGTACTCTCTTGCATGCTTTGATTAAGAAGAACTTGAAGTCGTGGGAAGAATGTTTGCCACATGTAGAGTTTGCATATAATCATGCTGTCCATTCTGCTTCGAAGTATTCTCCTTTTCAAATTGTTTATGGGTTCAATCCCATCTCTGCTTTGGATTTGATGCCTTTGCCTATGAGTGAAAGGGTTAGTATGGATGGGAAAAAAGAAAGCAGACTTGGTCCAGCGGATTCACCTTGACGCAAGAAAGAATTTGGAGGAGAAGACTAAGCTTTATGCTAAACATGCAAACAAAGGAAGGGGTGAGCAGGTCTTTGAGGTTGGGGATCAAGTTTGGGTTCACCTTAGAAGGGAAAGGTTTCCGGCTGAAAGGAAATCGAAGCTGATGCCAAGAGTGGACGGACCATTTTGGTTGAGAAGCAGGTTAAGAGAAAGAGTCTACCTAAGTCCACCTACACACCGGTTGCTAAACTTAGCTACCAAGACAAGGGTAAAGCTCTAACCAAACCTATTTCTGATTTTAAAACTAATCCATCTTCTAGTAGTGTCAAGGAAAAGGCAGAAGCTCCTACTGCACGAGCCAGGGATATGAGGTGCTTTAAATGCCAGGGGTTTGGACACTATGCTAAGGACTGCACCAACAAGAGAGTCATGATTGTTCTGGAAAACGGTGACATAGAATCTGAGGATGAGAAGCCGCATACAGATTCTGAGGAAGAGCAAATAGATTATCCTGGTCATGGGGAACTTATGGTTACTAGAAGGACATTGAGTGCACAACTCAAACCCAAGGAGCATGACTAGAGAGAGAACCTCTTTCACACTAGATGCTATGTCAATGACAAAGTATGTAGCCTGATTGTGGATGGAGGCAGCTGTACCAACGTGGCTAGCAAAACAATGGTTAAGAAACTCGGCTTGAGTATGAGGAAACACCCTCGGCCATATTCTCTTCAGTGGCTCAATGAAACAGGAGAGATGAAGGTGAGCAACCAAGTCCTAGTGCCTATCACCATTGGAAGATACAAGGATGAGATCCTTTGTGACGTTCTACATATGGAGGCCGGTCACATTCTTTTAGGAAGGCCTTGGCAATATGACAAAAGGGTCATACATGATGGGTACACAAACCATCACACCTTTGAACACCAAGGGAAGAAGATTATGTTGGCACCACTGTCACCACAAGAGGTACACCAGGATCAAAAACTTTTTAAGGAAAGAAGAGAACAGGCCAAGCGAGATCAAGAATCCAAATCATCCAAGGAAAGTGAATCCAATTTAGTAAGGCATTCTAACTTCTTTGCTAAAACTAGTGAGATCAAGAAAGCTTTGTTTTCTGATCAACCAATGCTTTTGCTAGTTTTTAAAGAAACACTAATGTCTTCGTCTAACAATGCACTGGAGCTTCCAAATGAGTTTGAAACTCTTTTGCAAGGTTTTAGGGATGTGTTTCCTGATGAAAACCCGAATGGTCTACCTCCAATCAGAGGCATTGAGCACTAGATTGATTTCATACCAGGCGCTTCTCTTCCAAACAGACCAGCATACAGGACCAATCCTGTTGAAACTAAAGAGCTGCAAAAACAAATCAACGAGCTCATGGAGAAAGGATACATCAGAGAAAGCATGAGTCCATGCGCAGTTCCAGTTCTCCTTGTGCCCAAGAAAGATGGCAGTTGGTGTATGTGTGTGGATTGTAGAGCAATCAACAACATAACAGTTAAGTACAGACACCCCATCCCTAGATTAGATGATATGTTAGATGAACTTCATGGATCATACATCTTTTCTAAAATTGATTTGAAAAGTGGATATCATCAAATTAGGATGAAGGAAGGGGATGAATGGAAAACCACTTTCAAAACTAAGCTAGAGTTGTATGAATGGTTAGTTATGCCTTTTGGTTTAACCAATGCACCTAGTACTTTCATGAGGTTGATGAATCATGTCCTGAGAGCTTTCATAGGAGTCTTTGTTGTAGTATACTTCGATGACATTCTTGTCTACAGCAAAACACTTAGTGAGCACATTGATCATCTAGAATCGGTTTTAGGAGTGCTTAGGAAGGAAAAGCTCTATGCTAACTTGAAGATATGCACTTTTGGGACAGATAATCTCGTGTTTTTGGGTTTTGTTTTGAGTGCAGATGGCATTAAAGTGGATGAGGAAAATGTTAAAGCTATTAGGGAATGGCCAAGTCCACAAACCCTAGGAGAGGTCAGAAGCTTTCATGGCCTTGCGGGATTCTACAGAAGGTTTGTGAAGGACTTCAGCACAATAGCAGCCGCTCTTACTGAAGTCATCAAGAAGAATGTGGGATTCAAGTGGGAGCAAGCACAAGAAGACTCATTCCAAACATTGAAAGGGAAGCTTACGAATGCACCACTTCTTGTTTTGCCTGATTTCCTGAAAACTTTTGAGATTGAGTGTGATGCCTCAGGAGTTGGAATTGGTGCTGTCTTGATGCAGGATAGGAAACCGATTACTTACTTCAGTGAGAAGCTAGGAGGAGCCACTCTCAATTACCCCACGTATGACAAGGAGCTTTATGCACTGGTGAGAGCTTTGCAAACTTGGCAACATTATCTATGGCCTAAGGAGTTCGTGGTGCATACTGATCATGAGACTCTTAAGCACTTAAAAGGACAGCACAAGCTCAACAAAAGACATGCCAGATGGATTGAATTCAATGAAACCTTTCCCTATGTCATTTGGTACAAGAAAGGTAAAGAAAATGTTGTGGCTGATGCTTTGTCTCGAAGGTAGGTGCTTATCTCAACCTTAGATGCTAAGTTTCTCGGATTTGAGCGAGTTAAGGAGTTATATGAATCTGATCTAGACTTCAAAGAACCATTTCTTGCTTGTTCTAGAGCCGCAAGTGGCAAGTTTTATAGGAATGATGGTTACCTGTTTTATGCAAACCGCTTATGCATTCCTAACTGTTCTTTGAGAGAATTGCTTGTAAGGGAAGCCCATGGAGGAGGATTAATGGGGCATTTTGGGATAGCAAAGACGCTGAAGGTAGTACAAGAACACTTCTTTTGGCCGCATCTACAAAGGGATGTTGAAAAGATCTGTGTCAGGTGTGTTACTTGTAAACAGTCTAAGTCCAAAGTGCAGCCTAATGGTATGTATACTCCCTTGCCTATTCCTACTCATCCGTGGAATGACATATCTATGGATTTTGTGCTTGTATTGCCTAGAACTAGGACAGGAAAGGATTCTATCTTTGTGGTTGTAGATAGATTTTCTAAGATGGCTCATTTTATTCCATGTCATAAGACTGATGATGCAATTCACGTAGCGGATTTGTTTTTCAGAGAGATCATTCGTTTGCATGGCATGCCTAGAACAATTGTTTCTGATAGGGACACCAAGTTCTTGAGTTACTTCTGGAAAACTCTTTGGTCTAAGTTAGGTACTAAGTTGTTGTTTTCAACTACTTGTCATCCACAAACTGATGGACAAACTGAAGTAGTTAATAGGACTTTGTCAACTTTGTTAAGGGCTGTCATTAAAAAGAACCTTAGAACTTGGGAAGAGTGCTTACCTCATGTAGAGTTTGCATACAATCATGCAGTTCATTCGGCTACAAAGTCCTCTCCATTTGAGATTGTTTATGGTTTCAATCCTCTGTCTCCTTTGGATCTAATCTCTTTGCCTTTGAGTGAAAGAACTAGTTTAGATGGCGAGAAGAAAGCTAAACTTATTAAACAGATCGATGAGAAAGCAAGGATCAACATTGAGGAGAAGACTAAGCAGTATGCTAAGAAAGCCAACAAGGACCGACGCGAGCTAGTCTTTGATGTTGGAGATCAAGTTTGGGTTTACTTGAGGAAGGACCGATTTCCGGCTGAAAGGAAGTCCAAACTTATGCCCAGGGTTGATGGACCATTCAAGATAGTCAAACGGATCAACAACAATGCGTATCAAGTTGATTTGCAAGGTAAGTATCAAGTTAGTTCAAGCTTTAATGTTTCTGACTTAATTCCTTTTGTGGCAGATAATCAAGATTTGAGGTCAAATCCTTTTCAACTGGGAGGGAATGATGCGATCATGGATGGCACCAAGGATGGAGAGCTTGAACCAGAACCAGAAGCTGAGCTTAAGGCCGTGGAAGAGCATGGACCAGAAGGTGTGGAGCTTGTAGCTGAGGACGCTTTGCGAGTACCGGCCGGAGCAATGACCAGGGCGCGGACCAAACAGCTGTCTCAAACGCTAAGTTCTTTACTTGGTTCTGCCAATGTTCAGTTCAAGCTTAAGGAGGAAGATGTGCAACACACGACTTTAGTAAGGTTCAGTAACGATTCGGGAACCCCTTCCTAAATCGATTCGGATAGCATCAAGAGGCTGGTGTTCACATCAGTTGAAGAGTCAGTCAACATGGAATCAATTCAGTCAAGTCTTTACTTCATTAATGTGTTGTTTTCCGTGTTGTCTTGGCTTGTTTTCTGAAACACAAACACTATATATGTATTTCGGAAACCATTGAATGAAAAAGAAGTTAAGTTTGATCATTGCCATTGTCTTGGAGAGTGAATCTCTGTTGTTCCTTGTGAACAAACCCCTGTTGCTTGGTGAGTCATATCCAAACAACAACCCCTCTTCGGTCGTCTAAGTGAGTCATATCTTAGGACTGCTGAGGTTTGGAATATCAAGGGCCTTCTGCATCCCTTGTGCGACCTCAAGCCCCATCAATCCATCCCTCCATTGAACGACTTGAAGAGAGCCTTTTCGGCCAGTCAAGAAGTTTCCATCCCGTGGTTACCAAGCAAAGAGAGCCTGCGGCCAGTTGCAAGGTTTCCAAACCTCCACCCGTATAGATCCAACTCGTTTGGGGCTACATCATCTGGTATCAGAGCCTAGGCTCGAAGATCAGGTTGTATCAAATCCTTTTATTCTTGTATATTCCTGTTTTCACGAGTTGTCTTTGTTTCTTTAAAAATAAAAAATAAAAATAAAATAAAAAAAATCGTTGTAGGTTCTTGTTATTAGTAGATCGGTTTGTTTTAGGTTGATAGCTGTCTGTTTCCTGCTTCATTGTTTGCTTCATGAGCATTTTTGCATCATTTTAGCCGTCTAAAACCTTTGCTGTCGAATTAGGGTTGCATTAGAAATTTCCTTTTCGAAAGTTTACAAAAAAAATATATATATATATATATTTGCAGAATTTCCTTTTTTTTTTCATTGAAGTTTCCTTTTTGTTAGATCTTACCTTTTTCTATTGATTTGATTTCCATTTAAGCCATCTAGAGTATTTCCTTGCTGTCGATTGCTTAATTAGGAATATTTCTATTGCTGTCGATTGTCTCATTAAGGAATAAACTTTGTTTTTCCTTTTTAGGTTATTCCTTCTGCGTCTCAGAAACCCGTACCCTCACTTGATCCTTAGGGTTTATTTTCAGGAATGAAATGGGAAGCACGAGCGATGACGCATTGGCTCAAATACTCGCCAATCTCCAGACCATGCAAGAGCGTTTGGATCGGTTGGAGCAGCGACGTGCCGAAGAGGACTACACGTCGGACACACCCAGCTCCCGTGAGCGTACACGAGACGTACGACCCCCACCGTCCCCTGACCAATCCAGGACCGATCGTACGCGAGACCATCCCCGAGGGGAGAACGACTGAGGCAGGCGATGAGAGTCAGAAGAGGAGCCACCTTGGCAAGGTAAAGATTTGAAACTGACGCCTCCTACTTTTGCAGGAAGAATCAATCCAGAGGCTTATCTGGATCGGGAGAGGCGAATGGAATACATTTTCGAGTATTACAACTACTCGGAAGGACGGAAGGTGTCATTGCTGCAGCCCAGCTCACGGACAACGCATTGGCATGGTGGGACCGAGAGGTGGCCGAACGAAGAGGGCGACACCTACACCCCCATCAACTCATGGGCTGACATGAGTTTTCATCTCCGTAAGAGGTATGTACCGGTTACTTTTCACAGGGATTTACAGAAGAAGTTCCGGAAGTTGAGCCAAGGGACCCGGACCGTAAAGGAATATTTCGAGGAGTTCGAAACCCTCAAGAACCGGTTGGAGGTCAACGACTCGGTCAAGACCTTAATGGCCCAGTTCCTGGACGGATTGCAAGATCGCATCGTCCGAAAGGTGGAACGCCAGACGTACAACGACCTAGACGAGCTACTGCACGTGGCCATCCAGGCCGAACAACATATCAAGCGGAAAGGAGCCGCTATGAGCCGGGCCAAACCCAACTGGAGTTCCCAACAACCGCGGAGCTTCGACAAAGGGAAGTCGGTCGTCGTAGATGAACGGGCTAAGAAGGCCAACCCAGGCACCCCAAAACCTACCACTACACCAGGTAAGTTTCCAAACCCACGGGCTAGAGATATTACCTGTTTTAAATGTCAGGGAAAGGGACACTACGCTCGGGACTGCCCAAACCAACGGGCATGGTGATTCGCGATGACGGAGAGTACGAGTCGGAGGATGAGGCTCTTCCAGAGCCAATCGAGTCCGAAGAAGAGGTGACTGATTACCCCGAGGTTGGAGAGATCCTCGCCACTAGGCGAGCCCTTAGTGCCATGTACGATCCGTACACCATTCAGAGGGAGAACATCTTTCACACAAGATGTAGCGTAGATACTAAGGTATGTAGTCTCATTATCGATGAAGGTTCGTGTACTAACGTGGCAAGCAGGTACCTGGTGGACAAGCTCGGCCTTCGAACGACCAAGCATCCGCGACCCTACCGACTCCGGTGGCTTGATGATAAAGTGGAGTTACGGATTAACGAGCAATCCAAGTGCCTTTCAGCATAGGCAAGTACTCCGACCGAGTGTTGTGTGATGTGGTACCTATGCAGGCCGGCCACATCCTGTTGGGACGATCTTGGTAGTTCGATAAGGAGACTCTCCACAACGGCCGGACCAACTATTACAGCTTCGTACACAACAACAAGAAGCACAGCTTGGCTCCACTTGCACCTCAAGAAGTTTTCGAACTTCAAAAGGCCATGGACCGAGGAGCCAAAGCCGAAAAGGTTAGTAAAACCAACCTGTTAGTTACTGCTAGTACTATTAATAAAACCCTTGCCATGAAAGAAACGGTGCTACTCATGGTCTTTAAGGAAGGTATACTTTCAGGTTCCGAGGAGGACACGCCTTTACCATCATCGGTCAAGACGCTTCTAGAACAGTTCGTGGACGTCTTCCCTGAGGAGATTCCACTCGGCCTTCCACCGGTCCGAGGCATTGAGCACCAAATAGACTTGATCCCTGGTGCCCCCTTGCCAAACCGAGCCGCCTACCGGATCAATCCCGAGGAGGCCAAGGAGTTAGAGTGACAGGTTCAGGACCTGATGTCCAAAGGATATATCCGCGAAATCCTGAGCCCCTGTGCCGTGCCCGTGATATTGGTGCCCAAGAAGGACGGATCGTGGCGGATGTGTGTTGACTGCCGGGCCATCAACAACATCACCATCAAGTACAGGCATCCACTACCGCGACTGGACGATCTCCTGGACGAATTGAGTGGGGCAACGATCTTCTCCAAGATCGACCTGAGGAGTGGCTGATAGAATCCTGTCCAAGGATGATCACTCTGATGTTGGTAGATTTGGATATGCCTTCTATCTAAGGGCTACTAGCACCAAAGAACAAGGTGATGTGGATTGATGGGAGCGTCAAAGCCTGCGGAAGACCTTTGGTATACCCTACTCCGATGGAAGTAACCCTTCACAAAGGAGGTTTGCTGAATGGAAGTGACCCTTAACCAATTCAACAGAAAAGTTCATAAAGAACAAAAGAGAAACTCTCTCATTAATCAAATCGAAAAATAGCTTATCATTCAACTTAGAAGTGTTTACAATATATAGGAACTTAGTCAACATGACTTAATTGAAACACAGAAACTAAGGTATAGAAAATAGTAGAAGACCAGAAGTAAAGGTCTGGTCAAAGTGACCCTTCAGGTCCATGCTGGTTCCAAGATGTCCCTTGGGCTTCCATCAAAGTTGACCCTTGAGCTTCTGGTGAATTTTAGCTGGGTGTTTCTCGGGCACGGATGGAGCAAAGGAGATCTGCATGGGGCAAGTCTGGTTCGGTTCGTGCTAACTGAAAACTCCCACGTTAGATCATCTCCTTTAGTCCCATAATACGCTGCCTCAAGTTTCGGTCGATGGAAAAAATCCATTAAGTCTTGGAAACTCGCTTCTTTCCATGTTATCTTGATATCCGGACGACCGTTCCGGGCTAAAACTGGAGTGTCACGTCCGGTCTCTTAATTGGCTCGGGCCATCTGAATTCTGGCTCGTGCGTTGGCTTCCTCATGACTTTTGGGTCGAGATTGGGATCGAGTGCGCTGGGTGATTCGGTCTTTAGGTCGGCCGTCCCTTCGCAGCTTGCTCCCGTGTCCGGCCGGGTCTACACGGAACACGGCCGTAGCGTCCGGATGTCCTGTTCCTTGAGCTGAGCTGGTTTCCTGTTGATGAACCTCAGTTTCTTCACGAACAAGGCTCCTTCTGGCTCCTTCTGGATGTTCCTTAGCATGATTGCCCGGTCCATCCTGCTCTGGTACGTGCTGTTCCTCATCCTCCGAACAGTCCATGGACGTTTGGCCTGGTACGGTACCTCGGTGTCTATCATTCTCCCCCTCTTGAAAAGGATTTGTCCTCAAATCCGTGTCACCTACATCAAATGGAAACATATCAGAATGAGACACAAACACCAAACAAATAGACATAAGAGCAATGCTGAAGTAAAGATTTAGAATGGAACTTCCTTGAACTAATAAGGTTTTCCTCAAGTAGTTCCAATTCCAATCTCCAGGGTGATAAGTCATTCGTTGGTTCTCTTTGCCTACTGTCTTTTGAATTTGAACATGGATCAAGTCCTTCCTTCTTGGTTCAAAAACGTTTTGCTTGACAGAAACTTGGATCATCTTTAGTTTAGAGTCAGATTCCCGATCCTGTTTTCTCTGTTCTTTCACAAACACTAGCAAAACCAAATCATATGTGCAAATGACATAGACAAAATCCTTTATGCCTTCAAGCCCAAAATTTTTTTCAACAGATGTGTTAAACTTAGAAAAAGTTTCAACAAGTGCAAACGCGGTTTTAGCTCTAAATAGCTCAAATGTTTTCTCACTCAAAGAAACTCCTAAAGAACATTCAAAGCCACGAAATTTGTCAAACAAAACATATTTTGGCATCAAGAAATTCTCATGTTTAAGTGTCTCCAAAGGTTGGATCAGTTTATCAAAAACAAATCCAGAAACACAAAATTCTTTCACATTTTCTAAGCCAAATCGTTTTTCTTCAAGAGCAGAGACCAGCACAAACAAATTATGATTTCTCTTATCCAAATCAAATTCCTTACAGTGCTTTTGGTAGACACAAGGAAGTGTCTTCAGGACGGATCCTGGTTCATGGCTAGGTTGCTGCTCCAATTCATTCAATGGCAATCTCCTTTGTGCTTTTTCTGTTGTCTTTTCTTCTTGGACCTGTGAGATTGAAACAACACAACTCGGCTGCTCCGGTTCTAAACTGGTTAGTTCTAAACTGGTTAGTTCATCACAGGCTTGTTCACTTTCAAGCAAAAGATCAAATTCACAAGAAGGAATAAGACTATTATCCTCACAAGACATCTTACACTCCAACTGCTCATCTTCATACTCATCAAAGATTGGCAAAGCATCTGCAAATTCTTTCTTCTCTTCAGTGATGCTATCAGCTTCTTCATCAAACACCATAGGCACGTCAATGTCCACTAGCTCATTGGCGTCCTGGCTGTGGCATCCTCTTGAGATTGATACCCTGTCTTGACACAAACAAGATGGATCAGCAATATTCTCCAAAACAGAGAATTCAGAGATACCTTTAGGTTTTGCACTGATGAAGAAAGGTTGGTCAGCTCCAGTACTGATTGGTTGGCGTGGGTTTTCACTCTCCTTCTGGCTATTATCCACGGCCATGAGTTTTTCTAGAAACTGGTTTTGCAATTTTTCAAATTGATCTTGTCTCCTAAGCCTATCGTGAAGCTGTTTAGCTTTAAGGGAACTCATTTGATCATCAAGGCTGAAAACTAGTTCTGCTCCTTCTCTGGCCGGTTGTGATTCCTCTCTGCCTCCCCAATTATACCTTTCATGTGACCTCCTTAGACGTGGCCTTTCCTGCACACAATCAAACCCATCAAAAGAAAACTGTTTCTTATTTCTAAAACCCGGTTGCTTCTTACCAAACAAAGTTTTAGATGGGGATTTGAAAACTCCTTGTTGTGCAATTTTCTCCTGGCTAGATTTCTTCTGAAGACCAAACATCATATCCTGAAAAGTCACTTAACACACGAATTAGCAAATCATAAATCCCTCACTCTCAAGTATTTGTTTCCTCACCCTCACAAGTGTTTAGCTCACTGATTTTTTTTGTCACTCAAAGATTTTTCCAATGTTCCAAGCAAACCAAATCAGATCTTGGCAAGGGAATCCAAACAACAATGGGAGAAGATGAAGATAGACAGATATCAAGATTTTCTTGGCTAGTTGATTGACCATGCCCTCCTCTTTTAGATCTCTTTTTTTTTTTTTAATTCGATTTTGTTTTGCTTTTTTTTTTTTTTTTTTGATCTGGGATTGAGGCTGGCTCAACTAGCAAAAAGATAGAAAGAAAATAAATTTTTTTTTTGTGGAAGATGAGAAGATGAAATAGAGATAGAGATACCAAACTTCAGAGTGGCTCTGATACCAAATGATAGAATCCTGTCCAAGGATGATCACTCTGATGTTGGTAGATTTGGATATGCCTTCGATCTAAGGGCTACTAGCACCAAAGAACAAGGTTATGTGGATTGATGGGAGCGTCAAAGGCTGCGGAAGACCATTGGTATACCCTACTCCGATGGAAGTAACCCTTCACAAAGGAGGTTTGCTGAATGGAAGTGACCCTTAGCCAATTCAACAGAAAAGTTCATAAAGAACAAAAGAGAAACTCTCTCATTAATCGAATCGAAAAATAGCTTATCATTCAACTTAGAAGTGTTTACAATATATAGGAACTTAGTCAACATGACTTAATTGAAACACATAAATTAAGGCATAGAAAATAGTAGAAGACCAGAAGTAAAGGTCTGGTCAAAGTGACCCTTCAGGTCCATGCTGGTTCCAAGATGTCCCTTGGGCTTCCATCAAATTTGACCCTTGAGCTTCTGGTGAATTTTAGCTGGGTGTTTCTCGGGCACGGATGGAGCAAAGGAGATCTTCATGGGGCAAGTCTGGTTCGGTTCGTGCTAACTGAAAACTCCCACGTTCGATCATCTCCTTTAGTCCCATAATACGCTGCCTCAAGTTTCGGTCGATGGAAAAAATCCATTAAGTCTTGGAAACTCGCTTCTTTCCATGTTGGCTTGATATCCGGACGACCGTTCTGGGCTAAAACTGGAGTGTCACGTCCGGTCTCTGAATTGGCTCGGGCCATCTGAATTCTGGCTCGTGCGTTGGCTTCCTCATGAAAGGGATCGAGTGCGCCGGGTGATTCGGTCTTTAGGTCGGCCGTCCCTTCGCAGCTTGCTCCCGTGTCCGGCCGGGTCTATACGGAACACGGCCGTAGCGTCCGGATGTCCTGTTCCTTGAGCTGAGCTGGTTTCCTGTTGATGAACCTCAGTTTCTTCACGAACAAGGCTCCTTCTGGCTCCTTCTGGATGTTCCTTAGCATGATTGCCCGGGCCGTCCTGCTCTGGTACGTGCTGTTCCTCATCCTCCGAACAGTCTATGGACGTTTGGCCTGGTACGGTACCTCGGTGTCTATCAGTGGCTACCACCAAGTCCGGATGAAAGAAGGCGGCGAATGGAAGACAGCCTTCAAGAAGAAAAGAGAGTTGTACGAGTGGCTGGTCATGCCCTTTGGCCTCACCAACACCCCGAGTACCTTTATGAGGCTCATGAACCACGTTCTAAGGGCCTACATCTGTAAGTTCGTTGTGGTTTATTTTGATGACATACTTGTGTATAGCACCTGTTTAGAGGATCATCTTAGCCACTTAGAACAAGTCTTATCTACTCTTAGGTCGGAACAACTATATGCTAATCTTAAGAAATGCATCTTTTTCACTGATCAAGTTGTTTTCCTAGGATTTGTGGTAAGTTTGCAGGGTTTAAAGGTGGACGACGACAAGATTAAGGCGATCCAAGAATGGCCAACCCCTACGACGATCGGACACGTCCGGAGCTTTCACGGACTGGCCAGTTTCTACAGACGATTTGTTCGAGATTTCAGCACTATAGCTGCACCACTGACCGCCGTTATAAAGAAGAACGTCCCATTCATCTGGGGACCAGCCCAAGAGGAGGCCTTTCAAAAGCTCAAACAGAGCCTTACCCAATCACCCGTACTGGTACTCCCTAACTTTAATCAAACATTCGAAATAGAATGCGATGCCTCTGGAACAGGAATCGGAGGAGTGCTAACCCAAGGAGGCAAGCCGGTCGCTTTATTCAGCGAGAAGCTCAGTGGGGCGTCCCTCAATTACCCCACGTACGACAAAGAACTGTATGCCCTGGTAAGGTGTTTAGAAGTTTGGCAACACTATCTTCTGTCAAAAGAATTTGTTGTCCACACATATCACGAGACGCTCAAGCACCTAAGGGGACAAACCACGTTGAAAAGGAGGCACACGAAGTGGCTGGAATTCATAGAGACCTTCCCATACGCCATCAAGTATAAGAAGGGTAAGGAGAACGTGGTGGCCGACGCTCTGTCTCGGAGACACGCTAATGGATCCCTCGGTAGGATTGGACTCTTTGTGGGTAATTGGATATGAATGAGACCGCAGCTACTAGCTTCTACGGTTCAGACTGATGGATCGAAGGAGACCGTCAAGAGATGCGTAAGTCTCTTGGTATTCTCCATTCCAAAGATTCAAGGAAGTAACCCTTGCAGTGAATCTTAGGAAAATGTCATTTGGAAGTAACCCTTACCAAACAGACGATATGTTCCAGAAGAACAAAGAGATTTCCTCTAAAAAACAATAGATTAAAAATTCTGAATGATCCCCGAAAAATGAGGTTTGTTACAGACTTATAGGATTCACAAGTACGATAGAAAAGATAGAGAGTAGAGACGAAGAGTTTTTGTGGATTCCTAAACTTAAAATAAATAAACAAGACTAAATCCAGATCGAGTCAAAGTCGCCTTCAGTCCACGCGGTTTGGTGAAGTTGACATTTGAGCTTCCGGCAAAGTTGACCCTTGAGCTTCTGGCGAAGTTTAGCTCGGTGTCTCTCGGGCACGGACGGAGCAGATAAGATCTTCATGGGGCAAGTCTGGTTCAGCTCGTGCTAACTGGAAACTCCCACGTTCGATCATCTCCTTTAGTCCCATAATACGCTGCCTCAAGTTTTAGTCGATGGGAAAATCCATTAGGTCCTGGAAACTCGTTTCTTCCAAGGTTGGCCCAATATCCGGACGGCCGTACCGGCCTAAGACTGGAGTGTCACGTCCGGTCTCTGAATTGGCTCGGGCTATTTGGATTCTGTCTTGACCGTTGGCTTCCTCAGGACTTTTGGGTCGAGATCGGGATCGAGTGTGTCGAGTGATTCGGTCTTTAGGTCGGCCTTCCCTTCGTAGCTTGCTCCCGTGTCCAGCCGGGTCTATACAGAACAGGCCGTAGCGTCCGGATGTCCTGTTCCTCGAGCAGAACTGGTTTCCTGTCGATGAACCTCGGTTTCCTCACGAGCAAGATGTTCCTCAGCATGATTGCCCGGTCCGTCCTGCTCTGGTACGTGCTGTTCCTCATCTTCCGAACAGTCCGTGGACGTCTGGCCTGGTACGGTACTCCGGTGTCTATCATCCTCCCCCTTTTGAAAAGGATTTGTCCACAAGTCTGGTTCATCTGAATCAAAAGGAGATAAGTCAGTCACATTAAAACTTTAAGAAACATCATACTTACCTTGAAGATCTAGCTGATATGCGTTGTCATGAAGTTTCTTGACCACCGTGAATGGTCCATCCTTTCTTGGCATCAGCTTGGACTTCCTCTCCTCTGGGAATCTTTCCTTCCTCAAATGTATCCAAACAAGGTCACCTGGTTGAAACAACACCTTCCGTCTATGCTTGTTAGCATACTTTTCATATTGTTTTGTCTTTGCTTCGATGTTTGCTCGGACCTTTTCAAGAATCTGCTTAACAAGTTTGGCCTTCTTTTTGTCATCTAAACTTATCCTTTCATCAACAGGCAAAGGAATTAGATCAAGAGGGGACAATGGATTAAAGCCGTAGACGATTTCAAAAGGTGAATGTTTGGTAGCTGAATGCACAAAGTGGTTATATGCAAATTCTATGTGTGGCAAATGTTCCTCCCATGATCTAAGGTTCTTTTTAACTAACGTCCTAAGCAAAGCGGATAAGGTTCTGTTAGTTACCTCTGTTTGGCCATCGGTCTGAGGGTGACAAGTGGTTGAAAACAACAACTTAGTTCCTAGTTTGGTCGACAAGGTTTTCCAGAAGTAGCTTAAAAACTTAGCATCTCGATCTCCAACTATGGTTCTAGGCATTCCATGAAGTCTAACAATTTCTCTAAAGAACAGATCGGCAATGTGGGAGGCATCATTCGTTTTTAAACAGGGAACGAAGTGTGCCATCTTGGAAAATCTATCTACCACAACAAAGATGGAATCTTTACCTAATCTAGACTTAGGCAAACCCAAAACGAAGTCCATAGAAAGATCAGTCCAGGGATGGTAGGGAATTGGTAAAGGAGAATACAGACCTTGGTTTGTGTTTTTGGACTTAGCCTCCTTGCAAGTCACACAACGGCTGCAGATCTTTTCTACGTCCTTCTTTAGCCTGGCCAGTAGAAGTGATCCTGGAGAACTTTAAGGGTCTTGGCTGGACCGAAATGTCCCATTAATCCTCCTCCATGAGCTTCCCTGGTAAACACTTCTCGCAAAGAACAGTGAGGTACACACAACCGATTATCAAAGAAGAGGAAACCTTCAGACAGGTAATACTTGCCATGAGCGTGTCTTGAACAAACAAGATAGGGTTCCCTAAAATCAGTGTCAGCCTCGTACAGTTCCTTTATAAACTCAAATCCTAACAACTTGGTTCCAAGGGAAGAAAGAAGCGCATACCTCCGTGATAGAGCGTCGGCTACTATGTTTTCTTTACCTTGTTTGTATTTGATGACTTACGGGAAGGTTTCAATGAATTCCACCCACCGTGTGTGCCTCCTGTTGAGCTTTTGTTGGCCCTTGAGATGCCTTAAGGACTGATGGTCAGTGTGTATGACGAATTCCTTAGGCCACATGTAGTGTTGCCAGGTTTGAAGGGCACGGACCAAGGCATACAATTCCTTGTCGTAGGTCGGATAATTCAAGGTTGCTCCTCCTAGTTTCTCACTGAAGTACGCCAATGGCTTTCCTTCTTGCATCAGGACAGCACCTATACCAACACCAGATGCATCACATTCTATTTCAAAGGTTTTTAGAAAGTCGGGAAGAACAAGTAAAGGGGCTTGAGTTAACTTCCCTTTCAAGGCCTGGAAGGCGTCTTCTTGAGCTTGTTCCCACTTGAACCCCACGTTCCTTTTAATGACCTCAGTAAGAGGTGCCGCAATGGTGCTGAAGTTTGGGACAAATCTCCTGTAGAAACCGGCTAATCCATGGAAGCTCCGGACTTCACTCACGGTCTTTGGACTGGGCCAATCTTTGATTGCTTTAACCTTTTCTTCATCTACACGGATGCCATCAGCTCCTACAACAAAGCCCAAGAAAACTAGGTGATCAGCTCCAAGAATACATTTCTTTTCATTAGCAAACAATCGTTCTTTCCGAAGCACTTCCAAGACTTGTTCTAAATGTCTAACATGCTCATTCATGCTCTTACTGTAGATCAGGATATCATCGAAGTACACGACAACAAATTCTCCTATGTATGTTCTAAGAACATGATTCATTAAACGCATAAAAGTGCTAGGAGCATTTGTCAGGCCGAACGGCATAACAAGCCATTCATAAAGGCCATGCTTAGTTTTAAAAGCTGTTTTCCATTCATCCCCTTCCTTCATTCTAATTTGATGGTACCCACTTCTAAGATCTATTTTAGAAAAGACCTTTGAACCATGCAATTCATCCAACATATCATCTAAACGGGGAATAGGATGGTGATACTTAACCGTAATGTTTTTTATGGCTCTGCAGTCCACGCACATTCTCCAAGTTCCATCCTTCTTGGGTACAAGCAAGACTGGGACCACACAGGGGCTTAGACTTTCCCTGATGTAGCCTTTGCCCATTAGGTCGTCAACTTGCCTTTGCAACTCCTTGGTTTCAGTCGGGTTGGTGCGATAAGCTGGACGGTTTGGTAAGGAGGCTCCCAGTACCAGATCGATTTGGTGTTCTATCCCTCGAATGGGAGGTAGTCCACTGGGAGTTTCTTCTGGGAACACGTCCCGAAACCTGTGCATAATAGTCTTAAGTTCACTCGGCAGTTCCGGTGGGACGTTAGAAGTTGTCAGCGTTTCTTTATAAACAAGCAAGATAAAAGATGGACGAGAAAACAAGGTTTTCTTTACCTGACTTGGCTTGATATAAAAGTTGGACTTTCTGTCCTGTTCTGGCTGCTTTTCTAGCTCCCGACTCTTCCGAAGCTGTACTTGGTCCTGGTGTACTTCGGTTTGAGATAGAGGCATAAGAGTGATTTTCTTTCCTTCGTGCTCAAACATGTGCCGGTTAGTGTATCCATCATGGACAGCCTTTCTGTCGAATTGACACGGCCGGCCTAAGAGAATATGGCTGGCGTCCATAGGCAGGACATTGCACACTACCTCGTCGTGATATCGGCCGATGGTAATAGGGACAGTGACCTGCTCTTTGACGTGCTGGACTCCTTCTTCATTTAGCCATTCTAGCTTAAATGGCCTCGGATGGGGCCTGGTAACCAGTCCCAGTTTCCTGACAAGGACATCACTGGTCACGTTAGTACAACTTCCTCCATCAATGATCAAAGAACAAGCCTTATTATTGATTAGACAACAAGAGTGGAAAAGATTCTCCCTCTGTTCTTTGTCACTGGTCTTAGGTTGAACGCTTAGGGATCTCATGGTCACAAGTAGATTGCCTTGGGCCGGATAGTCAAATGATTCCTCCTCGTCAAAGATTGGTCCAATGTCTTCTCCCTCCTCATCCTCGGATTCCACTTCCCCATGTCAAGCATGATCATGACCTTCTGGTTCGGGCACTTGTTGGCATAGTGTCCTAATCCATGACACTTGAAACACCTGATATCTCTGGCTCTACTCGTGGATTCCATGGTTTTGCCCTTATCAAAACGTTAAGGTTGGTTAGTTTTAAACTCGGTATTTGCTGGAAGTGGGGACTTACCTTTGTCTTGGTAGTTTGGCTTAGGTGCATAGGCCGGTTTTGGTGCGTAGGCAGGCTTAGAGAAACCTCTCCTTTTAACCTGTTGTTCAATCAGGATCGCTTTGTGGAGCATGTCTTCCACACTTTCAAACTCTTGGAGCTCCAACTGGTCTTGTATTTCTCGGTTCAATCCTGCCAGAAAGCGAGCCAAGGTCGCATCTAAATCCTCTTCAACATCAGCCTTAAGCATAAGTGTTTCCATTTCCTGAAAGTAGTCCTCAACGTTCTTTGTTCCCTGTGTCAAACGCCTTAGCCTCTGATGAAGATCCCTGTTATAGTGACTAGGGACAAATCTTTTTCTCATTAGCTCAGTTAGTTCTTGCCAAGTAGTTATTGGACTTTCTCCTATCCTTCTTCTAAGAGAAACTACTTGATCATACCAGTTAATGGCATAACCGCTAAATTCAGAAGCAGCTAGTCTTACTTTCCTAAGTTCAGAGAAGTTTTGACAATCAAAAACAAGTTCAGTTTTTCTTTCCCATTCTAGATAGGCGTCCGGATCATTCTTACCATCAAAGGTAGGAATTCTCAGCTTAAGTCCACCAAGTCCATCGTCCGTTCTTCTGGCAAATGGATTTTCTTCATCCCGGTTCCTGTGGCCTTTTCCTGGCCCTGAGGGAACGATTATCTTCAAAACGATCTTCCATGTCCTGGCCATCAAAAGATCGGCTGTTCCTCCTGCCACGAGCTCTCCTCTGGCCTGGCCTCCCCTGGCCTTGTTGGTCTTCTTGGATTTTGTCCAGACGGACGTTCACTTCTTTAAGACCTAGGTTCACAGCTCTCATCAAATGGTCAGTCAAAGCTTTCATTTGTAAGCTAGATAAACCGCTTCTAGAATTGTTGTTCCTTTCATCCTCACTATCAGACATGGCTTCCTGAAAAGAAACTTAAGCAGATAATGTTATAAACAACAATGCCCTCGCACTCAAGTGTTTATCTCACGGGTTCTGTTTAGGTAGCACTCAGAGTTGTTTCTCAAGGTTCTAAAAGAACAGATCAAGCCGAATCCAGCAAGTTACTTCCAAACAACAAAAGAGAAGGGTCGGACAGAAATTTCTAAAGACAGAATCCGCTTTAACCACCTCAAGGCTGGGTTTTCTCTTCAGCCAGCAGGATTACTCTTCCACCACCCTCCCAAACTGGTTTTCTCCTCAGTTTGTACGTAGCTTTTCTTTTTTCTTTTTTTTGACTGGTTTTTTTTTCTTTTTTTTTTAAGACTTATAAAGGTTTGGAGGGTAAGAGAGTGGCCCGGATTGAAATGGAAAAGATCAGAATTTGCGAATAAATAGTTGGAGAAGATGAACAGTTTTACCACAAAGAGTGGCTCTGATACCACGTAATGGATCCCTCGGTAGGATTGGACTCTTTGTGGGTAATTGGATATGAATGAGACCGCAGCTACTAGCTTCTACGGTTCAGACTGATGGATCGAAGGAGACCGTCAAGAGATGCGTCAGTCTCTTGGTATTCTCCACTCCAAAGATTCAAGGAAGTAACCCTTGCAGTGAATCTTAGAAGGATGTCGTTTGGAAGTAACCCTTACCAAACAGACGATATGTTCCAGAAGAACAAAGAGATTTCCTCTCAAAAACAATAGATTAAAAATTCTGAATGATCCCCGAAAAATGAGGTTTGTTACAGACTTATAGGATTCGCAAGTAGGATAGAAAAGATAGAGAGTAGAGATGAAGAATTTTTGTGGATTCCTAGACTTAAAATAAATAAAGAAGACTAAATCCAGATCGAGTCAAAGTCGCCTTCAGTCCACGCGGTTTGGTGAAGTTGACCTTTGAGCTTCCGGCAAAGTTGACCCTTGAGCTTATGGCGAAGTTTAGCTTGGTGTCTCTCGGGCACGGATGGAGCAGATAAGATCTTCATGGGGCAAGTCTGATTCGGCTCGTGCTAACTGGAAACTCCCACGTTCGATCATCTCCTTTAGTCCTATAATACGCTGCCTCAAGTTTTGGTCGATGGAAAAATCCATTAGGTCCTAGAAACTCGTTTCTTCCCAGGTTGGCCCAATATCCGGACGGCCGTACCGGCCTAAGACTGGAGTGTCACGTCCGGTCTCTGAATTGGCTCGGGCTATTTGGATTCTGTCTTGACCGTTGGCTTCCTCAGGACTTTTGGGTCGAGATCGGGATCGAGTGTGTCGAGTGATTCGGTCTTTAGGTCGGCCGTCCCTTCGTAGCTTGCTCCCGTGTCCAGCCGGGTCTATACGGAACACGGCCGTAGCGTTCAGATGTCCTGTTCCTCGAGCAGAACTGGTTTCCTGTCGATGAACCTCGGTTTCCTCACGAGCAAGATGTTCCTCAGCATGATTGCCCGGTCCGTCCTGCTCTGGTACGTGCTGTTCCTCATCTTCCGAACAGTCCGTGGACGTCTGGCCTGGTACGGTACTCCGGTGTCTATCACACGCTCTCATCACAACCATGGAGGCCAAAATCATGGGATTCGAACACATCAAGGATGCCTACGCCAATAACCCGGATTTTGGACAAACCTTTGAAGCAACCGCCACAGCTGCAATCGGAGGTTATTATCAACATAACGGTCTTCTTTTTAAAGATAAGAAACTTTGTTTTCCACAGGGTTCCATGAGAGAGCTGTTAGTACGCGAGGCCCACGGAGGAGGTCTAATGGGCCACTTCGGACGAGACAAGACGCTCAGTGTTCTGACCGAACACTTCAATTGGGCGCACCTGAAACGGGACGTAGAACGACTCTGTGCCAACTGCATCACTTGCCTAAAGGCAAAATCCAGGTCACATCCCCACGGTCTTTACATGCCATTACCTATTCCTAACCTACCATGGGTAGACATTTCCATGGATTTTGTTTTAGGGCTGCCTAAGATCAACAATCGAGACTCTATCCTCGTGGTGGTGGATCGGTTCTCCAAAATGGCCCACTTTATCCCATGCAGCAAGTCCAATGACGCTACCCAGACGGCAGACTTGTTCTTCAAAGAAGTCGTGAGGCTGCACGGAATTCCCCGGACCATTGTCTCTGACTCCAAGTTCATGGGGCACTTCTGGCGAACCTTATGGAAGAAGTTAGGAACAAAGCTCCTGTTTTCGACTACCTGCCACCCTCAAACCGACTGCCAAACAGAGGTAGTAAACCGGACACTCTCAACCCTCCTGAGAGCTACGGTCGGTAATAATTTGCGAAATTGGTTGACATGTTTACCTTATATTGAATTCGCATATAATCATGCTAGACACTCTGCCACTAGGCAATCTCCTTTTGAAGTTGTTTATGGGTTTAACCCATTATCCCCGTTAGATCTCACTACTCGCCCCCAAGCTATTTATTCTAGTGCAGAAGGAGAGACCAAGGCCGACTTCATGAAGATACTCCATCAACGGGTTAAGGATAACCTCGAGAAGAAAACGGCCAAGTATAAGGAACGCGTGGACCAAGGGCGAAAGGAGGTCACGTTCGAGTCGGGAGACTGGGTCTGGTTACACATGCGCACGGAACGGTTCCCAAACCAACGGAAGTCCAAGTTAGCACCCAAAGGAAAAGGCCCATTCAGAATCCTGGAGAAAATCAACGACAACGCCTACAAGCTAGAACTTCCAGGTGAGTTAACAGTATCTCCCACATTTAATGTTACTGACTTGACTCCTTTCCATGCAGAAGACCCAATTCTGAGGTAAGAATCTTTTCAAGAGGGAGGGGATGATGAAGCCACAACCCGTGAACCAGCCGAAGTACCGGACCAGGACGGCCTGGAGGTTACCGTTCTGATCATGCGGAACACACCAAGGATGAGGTCTGGAACTCGGAACTTATGTGAATAGTTCAACCAACAAGTGGAGAGCCTAATCACTCTGCTAGAGCATGAAGAACCATAGAGAAGGCTACTCAACCGGGAGATCCTCGAAGAACTACCGGTCGGCCCGATCGAAGAACTCCACCCTACTGTAGGCCAATCCATGGAGCCGACTGGAACCACCCAAGGGCCAACGACCAATTTCCGGGACATCATGTTCTTACCAGTGTTACAAGGGTTGGCGGCCACCAGCGTTTTCCACATATCAGCCAATGTGCTTGGAATGGAGCAACGAACATCTACCGCAGCTCAGACGGTCCAAGGCGGCCCAACCCACAGACGGCCACCAGGTTTCTAACCACTGTAAGTTAAGTACTTATGATTTTTCTAACAAGTTTCGTTTTTCTTTTGTGCACAGGTTTTCTTTCTTTTTCTTTGTTTCCTTTTCTTTCTTTTTGCGTTAGGGACTTGTTAGCAATTTCGGCCAAGTGTTAGGCCTTTATTTAATATGTAATTTCGACCCAAGTAGGTCAAGGCTGCAGGACTATTTAATAAAGTCCCCTCATTCAGTCTGTACAACTTTTTACACGATATCAATAAAGAATCGGAGTTTTCTTAAGAACCCTAGCCGCTTTACCATCTTGTGTGTGAATCCTTGAAGTTAGTTCGGTTTTGACTTATCACAAAGAACTCCCATCTCTTTGTGTGGCGTCCTCAATCCCCATCGATCCATCCCTCCATTGAACGACTTGAAGAGAGCCTTTTCGGCCAGTCAAGAAGTTTCCATCCTGTGGTTACCAAGCAAAGAGAGCCTGCGGCCAGTTGCAAGGTTTCCATCACTTTCTCTCCCTGTGACCTCGGTGTTTCTGGTCTGATGGATGTTGGGTTCCCTACCTCCTGTAGGTGATCTGACGGTGCTGCCTCTGGGTTGCCTAGACGAGGCTCCCACATGTGCTTTCCCTTTGGCAAGGCGGATAGCTTCACTAGGGCTTGGCGGTTCTGATGAGGCAGTCTCTGCAGTGCTGTGCTCCTTCAATAGATCCTTGAATCTAACCTCAAATTTGTTGTTGAGCTGCTCTATCTGTTGCATAAGCTGAGTAGCTACAGACTGATTTGCCTCTCTGATCTGTTGAGCCATAGTTTGATTCAGAGCTTCCATAGCTTCTGCTGAAAGCTCCATGGTACCTGAAACAATCAAAACAGCTCACAGGAAAAAGTTCTAAAGATAAAACTTCTGTATATCTAAAAATTTTAAAACTTGGTGCATAAAAGGAATGAAAACACAAAAGGAAAAAGAGGGGGGTTTTCTAGGGTTTGCTCAGCATTTGGTTCAGAGTTGGCTCTGATACCACCTGATATGAACTCCCTTAGACCACTCCAAAGAAAGGCTGATATTCAATTGAGAACAGGCTGGTGTGAATTGCAAAGGGGAGGGAATGATGCAGATCGTCAGGTAGTTGGACGAACGAGGCCGGCCGGTACGATCGCGGGGGAACTTGATGAGGATCACGGGACCTGTGAGAAGTCTTGATCACTCAGGTGGAGATTAGAAGGGTTTTAATGGTTTCTCTATGGATTGTAGTCGAATGATAAGGTGGATAATGACAGATAGAAGAGTTTCAGAGTCACTAGGTGTATCGAAACTCGGATTACAAGAACGGATTCAAGGAATCAAGGGTGAGAGAAGAAGTGCAGCTAGTATTGCTTGTTCATTAAGTTCTTCGCTGAACCTCATATGAGGCATGATTACAAGTTAAATACAACCCTAAAACTCAACTACAGGCTGTTTTGAAAACCAAAACAACAAAGCGTTCTGAACATAAGTAAAAACAACAAGGCGTCCCAGCCTACAGGCTCCTAGTTGGTGCACCTCTAGATTCCTATGTACCAAGCCACATTGACTTGTTCTTTATTACCCATTGGTAATGGCTCCTAAGCAACTCGACGTAGTGAGTCATCTGCCTCATTAAAAACCATGTTGAGAAAACCTCATGGGACAAAACTCTTCATGGAAAAAAAAAGTACCGATTCTTCACCTAAGTTGCTCAGTTGTCATTACCAAGTGGAGTCCTCTGAATGAAGATATTGAACACTTGAATAGCAGATAAGGTGAATGATCCTTCGGCCATGAGTGAGTGAGCTTCCTTAGCCAGCTCCCGAGCTCTGGAACGGGTGATCCTTCCTGCTATCTCTGGTTCTTCCTCTGGAATCAGCTCCCTAGCTTTGGAACGAGTGATCCTTCCTGATGTCTCTGGTTCTTCCTCTGGTTCCTTAGATGCCGTGCTATCCGTGATCATATCAGGGCATCCAAGCCTAAATCACTTGTGGTTCCAAGATGGAGCTTAAACCGCTTGTGATCAGATTGTTTTGGCGGTTCCAAGATGGAGTTCAAACCGCAGTCATTCAAGGAAGTGCAATCCGCTTCGCATTCAGCCAATTTCAGACCTCTTCTTCAATGCAAAGGCTGTACTCTAAACTTTACTCTCATTCCATTATGTTAAACTCATTACCTTAGTTCAGATTGCTTGTTTATTCTCTCACTTGAACTCTTAATTGCAACATTTAATCTTTGATATCTCTTGTGGCAATACTTATTTTCTTTTTCTTTATCACTTGTACAAGGGTAAAGGAGACCATGAGAGGCTCAAAGGAGATTGCAATAAAAGGATTCTAAGGAAGAGAAGGCAAGCCGTTAAAGGAGTGAGCCCTTGAGGAGAAGGAGCCGGTATCATTTCATGCCAAGGTCGATGCTATCCCAATGCACCGCATTGGCTATACTCTTTTTCCCTCATCATGGTTTTATCCCAAGTGGTTTTCCATGACGAGGTTTTTAATGAGGTAGTTCTTTGCGGGTTGCAAGCTCGGCCTTTGGTCCTTTAAGGCGTCCCGACGACCAAGCTTGAAGGAGGGTGTTAGAGTATATAAAGAAGAGCGGCCAGAGAGGCCGGAGAGGCCGAGTCCGGGCGTGCAAAGTCCGGGCGTGACTTCCAGAGAGGCCGTGCAAAGTCCGGGCGTGACCTCCGAAGAGGCCGTGCAAAGTCCGGGCGAGACTTCCGGAGAGGCCGAGTCTGGGCGTGCAAAGACCGGGCGTAACTTCTGGAGAGGCCGTGCAAAGTCCGGGCGAGACTTCCGGAGAGACCGGCCGTGCAAAGTCCGGGAGAGACTTCCGGAGAGGCCGGCCGTGCAAAGTCCGGGCGAGACTTCCGGTGAGGCTGTGTGATACGAGGATCACTCCCTCCCACGAATTACACTCTGAAGTTGGTCTGGATAGACTTTGAACTCAATTGAGCTACTAGCTCTCAAGAACAAAGGAATGAATCGTTAGGTCGCATAAGGGATGCGGAAGGCCCTTGATATTCCAAACCTCAGCAGTCCTAAGATATGACTCACTTAGACGACTGAAGAGGGGTTGTTGTTTGGATATGACTCACCAAGCAACAGGGGTTTGTTCACAAGGAACAACAGAGATTCACTCTCCAAGACAATCGCAATGATCAAACTTAACTTCTTTTTCATTCAATGGTTTCCGAAATACATATATAGTGTTTGTGTTTCAGAAAACAAGACAAGACAACACAGAAAACAACACATTGATGAAGTAAAGACTTGACTGAATTGATTCCATGTTGACTGACTCTTCAACTGATGTGAACACGCGGCCTCTTGATGCTACCCGAATCGCCCATTTAGGAAGGTCCACCTAAATCTTCATGAAACCTTACTAAAAGTTGATTTAGGAAGGGGTTCCCGAATCCTTACTGAACCTTACTAAAGTCGTGTGTTGCACATCTTCCTCCTTAAGGTTGAACTGAACATTGGCAGAACCAAGTAAAGAACTTAGCGTTTGAGACAGCTGTTTGGTCCGCGCCCTGGTCATTGCTCCGGCCGGTACTCGCAAAGCATCCTCAGCTACAAGCTCCACACCTTCTGGTCCATGCTCTTCCACGGCCTTAAGCTCAGCTTCTGGTTCTGGTTCAAGCTCTCCATCCTTGGTGCCATCCATGATCGCATCATCCCCTCCCGGTTGAAAAGGATTTGACCTGAAATCTTGATCATCTGCCACAAAAGGAATTAAGTCAGAAACATTAAAGCTTGAACTAACTTTATACTTACCTTGCAAATAACCTTGATAGGCATTGTTGTTGATCCACTTGACTATCTTGAATGGTCCATCAACCCTGGGCATAAGTTTGGACTTCCTTTCAGCCGGAAATCTGTCCTTCCTCAAGTAAACCCAAACTTTATCTCCAACATCAAAGACTAGCTCGCGTCGGTCGTTGTTGGCTTTCTTAGCATACTGCTTAGCCTTCTCCAATGTTGCTTTCTCATGGATCTGTTTAACAAGTTTAGCTTTCTTCTCGTCATCTAAACTAGTTCTTTCACTCAAAGGCAAATAGATTAGATCCAAAGGAGACAAAGGATTGAAACCATAAACAATCTCAAATGGAGAGTACTTTGTAGCCGAATGAACTGCATGATTGTATGCAAACTCTACATGTGGTAAGCACTCTTCCCAAGTTCTAAGGTTCTTTTTAATGACAGCCCTTAACAAAGTTGACAAAGTCCTATTAACTACTTCAGTTTGTCCATCAGTTTGTGGATGACTAGTAGTTGAAAACAACAACTTAGTACCTAACTTAGACCAAAGAGTTTTCCAGAAGTAACTCAAGAACTTGGTATCCCTATCAGAAACAATTGTTCTAGGCATGCCATGCAAATGAATGATCTCTCTGAAGAACAAATCAGCTACGTGCATTGCATCATCAGTCTTATGACATGGAATAAAATGAGCCATCTTAGAAAATCTATCTACAACCACAAAGATAGAATCCTTTCCTGTCCTAGTTCTTGGCAATCCAAGCACAAAATCCACAGATATGTCATTCCACGGATGAGTAGGAATAGGCAAGGGAGTATACATTCCATTAGGCTGCACTTTGGACTTAGACTGTTTACAAGTAACACACCTGACACAGATCCTTTCAACATCCCTTTGTAGATGCGGCCAAAAGAAGTGTTCTTGTACTACCTTCAGCGTCTTTGCTATCCCAAAATGCCCCATTAATCCTCCTCCATGGGCTTCCCTTACAAGCAATTATCTCAAAGAACAGTTATGAATGCATAAGCGGTTTGCATAAAACAGGTAACCATCATTCCAATAAAACTTGCCACTTGCGGCTCTAGAACAAGCAAGACATGGTTCTTCGAAGTCTAGATCAGATTCATATAACTCCTTAACTCGCTCAAATCCGAGAAACTTAGCATCTAAGGTTGAGATGAGCACATACCTTCGAGACAAAGCATCAGCCACAACATTTTCTTTACCTTTCTTGTACCGAATGACATAGGGAAATGATTCAATGAATTCAATCCATCTGGCATGTCTTTTGTTGAGCTTGTGCTGTCCTTTCAAGTGCTTAAGAGTCTCATGATCAGTATGCACCATGAACTCCTTAGGCCATAGATAATGTTGCCATGTTTGCAAAGCTCTCACCAGTGCATAAAGCTCCTTGTCATACGTGGGGTAATTGAGAGTGGCTCCTCCTAGCTTCTCACTGAAGTAAGCAATCGGTTTCCTATCCTGCATCAAGACAGCACCAATTCCAACTCCTGAGGCATCACACTCAATCTCAAAAGTTTTCAGGAAATCAGGCAAAACAAGAAGTGGTGCATTCGTAAGCTTCCCTTTCAATGTTTGGAATGAGTCTTCTTGTGCTTGCTCCCACTTGAATCCCCCATTCTTCTTGATGATTTCGGTAAGAGGGGCTGCTATTGTGCTGAAGTCCTTCACAAACCTTCTGTAGAATCCCGCAAGGCCATGAAAGCTTCTGACCTCTCCTACGGTTTTCGGACTTGGCTATTCCCTAATAGCTTTAACCGTTTCCTCATCCACTTTAATGCCATCTGCACTCAAAACAAAACCTAAAAACACGAGATTATCTGTCCCAAAAGTGAATTTCTTCAAGTTAGAATAGAGCTTTTCCTTCCTAAGCACACCTAAAACCGATTCTAGATGATCAATGTGCTCACTAAGTGTTTTGCTGTAGACAGAATGTCATCGAAGTATACTACAACAAAGACTCCTATGAAATCTCTCAGGACATGATTCATCAACCTCATGAAAGTACTAGGTGCATTGGTTAAACCAAAAGGCATAACTAACCATTCATACAACCCTAGCATAGTTTTGAAAGCGGTTTTCCATTCATCCCCTTCCTTCATCCTAATTTGATGATATCCACTTTTCAAATCAATTTTAGAATAGATGCATGATCCATGAAGTTCATCTAACATATCATCTAATCTAGGGATGGGGTGTCTGTACTTAACTGTTGATGCGAGGCTGGCCAGGCTCGGACAGAATCGCAGTCCCATGATGAACACTCCGAGTTGGGCAGGATAATCCTAAGCTTCTTTGGCTCGTGAAGATCCAACAATGGGCATATTAAACCCAAGGCCTGATGCTTTCTTAATCGTTCCAAAAGGAGATAGGCGGTGGAACCTTGGAATGAGTTAGACAGGTAGTTATAAGGTATATTAAACCCAATGCCTGATACTATCTAGGCCGCCTAAGACAATCTTTGGTAAGATAGAATGGTCACACAAGTGTTGTGGATACACTTGATACACCGAAGGTTCTTGGATATTACACACCAAGAAGATCGAACAGTTCCAGGGGAACAAAGAGAATCACTCTCTCACAAAACACAAGGTTTCAACTCAAAACATGTTTTTTTTTCATTAACCACGAAAATGTGTTTATATAGCATACAAAGGTATTAAAAACTAGGTAGAATGTGTTAAAAACAAGGCAACTCGAAACTAGAACCTAGTTAATGCCTTAGACTAGTTTTTCATGAAGTTTGAATGACTTTTCAACTTAAAATGACTCTTGATCTGATTAAATTGGCCTGGCCTTTGTAGAATTGAGAAGTAGGCTTCTGAAATGGGCTTTGACAAGTATTCAGCAGGCCTGGTCGAATGTTGATCAAATCCAAAGTAATCTCGATTTCCTTTGTTGAGAAGTTGAAGCGTTTTTAGGAAGGCTTCAGGAAGGGCTTCCTGAAAATGGATTTAGGAAGGTTTTAGGAAGGGCTTCCTGAAAATGGATTTAGGAAGGGGTTCCTAAAATCCGGGTCATCATGTTCCTCGAGCGGCCTAAGTAACTCACTTCGGCCGGGTAGAAGGGAACTTCGACCATCTGTTGATTCAGCTTGAACCAAGTGAGTTTTGGCACGACTAGAATGCCCATCATAGCCACTTGGTAGAGTTAATCCTCCTCTAAAGGTTGTTTTGAAGCCTGAATCTTCATGGTCCAGCTGCTGCATTCTTGTTGGCTCAGTCGGGCAGTCCGGTTTATGAAACGAGCCGGTCAGAATTGTATCATCCCCTCCCACTTGAAAAGGATTTGCCCTCAAATCCATTTCATCTGCAAGAAAATGAAATAAGTCAGTAAGGTTGAAGCCTGAATGCACATTATGCTTACCTTGGTTTTCATGGTCCGGTTTCAAGACTTGAAATTGGCCCATCATTAGGTAGACTGGTTGTTTGGGTCGATCTGGTGCAATCTTAAACTTTCTGATCCTCTTAGCTTGTAGTATGGTCTGTGGCTGATCTGAGAAGTGCATTGCATCACGAAATCCAAATGTAGTCTCATGAAGTTGTTCGGGTGGCCGAACTAGCTTACTATGGCCGAGATGGGTAGATCCTCGACCACCTCTTGATCCAACACCTCCCATGTGTGTTTTGGCTCGGCCAACTGGTTGATCACACACACTTGGTCGAAGGAAATGTCCTATGCTGTCTAAGAAGAAGTCGGGATCACATGGTTGCATAAATGGCTCCATAAGTGGCCTAACCGGGTAATATTGGTCTAGGATAAGACCGGTAAGGTTCTGGCCTCCAAAATGATGAGCTAAACCATCATGCTCAGTTACAGCTGGTTCTGGTGTGATATCCACGAGTTCTAACTCAGCTTCCCGTTCAGACAATGCTTCCACTTGATCATTCTTAGCTTCCCATGATCCTGTCAAAAGATAACGGATTAGACTCAGAGAATCGAAATACTAAGTAGAAAGCATAAGCATAGATAATGTTATCCACAAAATGGTTGGGACTTCCTTGGACACTAGATGGGGAAATCCAGATGTACTTCCAAGTCGTTGCTCTAGACTGTTAAGTCTCTTGTAAGTCTCCGCTGATTTCTGCCTCTTGGTACAGCTCCTTGTCAAAATGATCCAGCGGTCCATAATCATCTTGAATCACTCTTGTCTTAGGAACATAGTCTATAGCCTGTACTTTAACAGCCACTAGAAACCCCAAATCACATGTGCAAAAGGAATAATCAAGAAACTTCCTAAGATGCACAGACAAGTTTTCCATGCTTAAAACATTCAAAACAAGTTCCAAATGTCTTTTATGAACTTCAAAAACTTTGCCACTAATGAGATTGTGATTGTAACTCCAGAAGTCCATATTTGATCTCCAAACAAGGAATGGTTTACCAGAAAATGAATTGATCTTAGAAAAGCTTTCTTCCAAATCATGATCTTCCAAAATCGATTTACAAAGTTCACTGCAATGGTTTGAATCCCGCAAAACGTTTTCATGAAAGTGATTTATCTTTGCAAATTCAGTTCTAGCTCTAAACAGCTCTAATGTTGTCTCACTTGAAGAAACTCCAATAGAACAATCAAGTTCACGAAAGTCATCAGTCAAAACACATTTTGGCATAAAGAAATTCTTAAGTTCAAATGTTTCAATGGTTGGGACCAACTTGTCAAAAACCAATGCAGAAACACAAAACTCTTTAACTCTTTCCAAACCAAAATGTTTTTCCTCTTGAGCAGAAACCAAGACAAACAAATTAGGTCCTGTCCTAACCAAATCAAGTTCCTTACAGTGCTTTTGTGGGTAGTCATAAGGAAATGACATGAGGACCGGTTCTGGCGCAAATTTGGTTGGCTGCTCCATGACTTCATTCGATGGCAAACTCTTTTGTACTTTCTCTGGTGAGTTTTCTTCTTGTACCTGTGACAAAGAGACATTGCTACTCGGATGCTCCGGTTCTAAGATAGTTATCTCAGCACAAGTCTGCACAATTTCAGATTGAGAAGATGGAAGGGAACACTTAGCTTTAAGGCATTTTCTGAGAAATGTATGGTGCTTCTTCACGGTTTTCCTCTGAGGTTGCTGTTCTTCCTTTTTGCTTAAGTGTCTCTGGTCTTGTTCAATTTACAAGGGGGTTAAGGGAACTAACTTGATCTTCTTTTCCTTGAACTCAAATGAGTATCTATTGGTAAGACCCTCATGTGTAACTTCGCGATCATATTGCCATGGTCTTCCTAACAGAATATGACTGGCTTCCATGGGCAAGACATCACAAAGCACTTCATCTTGATACCTGCCAATAGAGAAAGATATCATAACTTGGCTAGTTACCTTCATCTCTCCATTGCGACTTATCCATTGAAGTTTTTATGGATGCGGATGTTTCTTGGTTTCCAAACGAAGCTTCTTCACCATGGTTGTGCTGGCCACGTTTGCACAACTGTCTCCATCAATAATAAGGCTGCACACCTTGTCCTGGACTAAACACCTTGTGTGGAAGAGACTCTCACGTTGATCATACTTCACAGCTTGCTTTTGATCACTTTGAGTTTTTCCAGTCACCAATTGATCAGCTACATCCTGTGGTGCTTCTGAAGATGATGTAGACTCAGAAACTTCTTCCTTGGAGATGCTCTCATCATCATCCTTGAGCAGTATGGGTTCATTACTTGAAACTGATGACCTGCCATGACACAAATCGGTTTGGTCAGCATTAATGTCCATATTTGAAACTGCTTTCATACCTTTGTCGATTGACATGGTCTGGTCTGGCTCTTGCTCTTGGATAGCCGGGTTGTCCTCTGAACAACTCTGCTCATAGTTTGTTGTGTCAGCTACCGAAGAAGGGGCTGTGGTAGTGCTCTTACTATGGTTCTTCATCACAGCCATAAGTGTTTCCACCATCTGATTTTCCAGATCATCATAATGTTGTTGTCGGCTCAATGGGTCCTGAAGCTGTCTAACTTGATTGTGACTCTTTTGATAATCACGGCTGTAGAAATCAAATCCTGTTTTATCCCAGGCCGGTCTAGAACTTTTTCTGGTTCTCCTCATAGGCCTCTCTTGTGGTTTTCCTGGTTGTATCCAATCCTGCACATAATCAGATTTGTTAAAAACTGATCGATGTTCACCTTTTAAAGGGTGTTGTTTCTTTCCCAAAAATGATTTAGTGGATGGATAGAAAACTCCCTGATGTGGACTCTGCTCCTGTCGTCTAGGGTTTTTCTTAAGACCAAACATACGGTCCCTGCAAACACTAGAAAACAAGATTAGAAGCAAAAGGTTTCCTCACAAGTGTTTCTCTCAGACTGTTTCTCTTAAGCGATTTAGTTCCCTCAGTGAATTCTCCAAGTTCCAGAGGATCTAGCAATTCAAACTCAATGTGCTTTCTCCAAAGAACCAAAATGGTGAATCAAGAAAGAAGAGAGAAGATAGACAGTTGAAAAATTTTCTTGGCTAGTTGTTTGACCAAACCCTCCTTTACAGATCTCTCTTTTGTTTTCTTTCTT
Organism: Iljinskaea planisiliqua; assembly: GCA_900108845.1. Taxonomy (NCBI): domain Eukaryota; kingdom Viridiplantae; phylum Streptophyta; class Magnoliopsida; order Brassicales; family Brassicaceae; genus Iljinskaea; species Iljinskaea planisiliqua. The sequence continues at coordinate 939,434 of FNXX01000025.1, read as the reverse complement.
TTTTCTTTCTTTTTTTGAATTCGGTTTCGCTTTTTTTTTTTTTTCTTTTTTTTTTTTGATCTAGGATTGAGGCAGGCTAAACTAGCAAACAGATAGACAGAAAAGAATTACAAATGATAGAAGAAGATGAAGAGGTGAGAATGGCGGATTAAAAATCGATACCAACGAAGGAGTGGTTTGCTCTGATACCACTTGATGGGAGGCTGGCCAGGCTCGGACAGAATCACAGTCCCAAGATGAACACTCCGAGTTGGGCAGGATAATCCTAAGCTTCTTTGGCTCGTGAAGATCCAACAATGGGCATATTAAACCCAAGGCCTGATGCTTTCTTAAACGTTTCAAAAGGAGATAGGCGGTGGAACTTTGGAATGAGTTCGACAGGTAGTTCCAACAAGAGGTATATTAAACCCAATGCCTGATACTATCTAGGCCGCCTAAGACAATCTTTGGTAAGATAGAATGGTCACACAAGTGTTGTGGATACACTTGATACACCGAAGGTTCTTGGATATTACACACCAAGAAGATCGAACAGTTCCAGAGGAACAAAGAGAATCACTCTCTCACAAAACACAAGGTTTCAACTCAAAACATGTCTTTTTTTCATTAACCACGAAAATGTGTTTATATAGCATACAAAGGTATTAAAAACTAGGTAGAATGTGTTAAAAACAAGACAACTGGAAACTAGAACCTAGTTAATGCCTTAGACTAGTTTTTAATGAAGTTTGAATGACTTTTCAACTTAAAATGACTCTTGATCTGATTAAATTCGCCTGGCCTTTGTAGAATTGAGAAGTAGGCTTCTGAAATGGGCTTTGACAAGTATTCAGCAGGCCTGCTCGAATGTTGATCAAATCCAAAGTAATCTCGATTTCCTTTGTTGAGAAGTTGAAGAGTTTTTAGGAAGGCTTCAGGAAGGGCTTCCTGAAAATGGATTTAGGAAGGTTTTAGGAAGGGCTTCCTGAAAATGGATTTAGGAAGGGGTTCCTAAAATCCGGGTCATCATGTTCCTCGGGCGGCCTAAGTAACTCACTTCGGCCGGAAAGAAGGGAACTTCGACCATCTGTTGATTCAGCTTGAACCAAGTGAGTTTTGGCACGACCAGAATGTCCATCATAGCCACTTGGTCGAGTGAATCCTCCTCTAAAGGTTGTTTTGAAGCCTGAATCTTCATGGTCCAGCTGCTGCATTCTTGTTGGCTCGGTCGGGCAGTCCGGTTTATGAAACGAACCGGTCAGAATCGTATCAACTGTTATGTTGTTGATTGCTCTACAATCCACACACATACGCCAACTGCCATCTTTCTTGGGCACAAGGAGAACTGGAACTGCGCATGGACTCATGCTTTCTCTGATGTATCCTTTCTCCATGAGCTCGTTGATTTGTTTTTGCAGCTCTTTAGTTTCAACAGGATTGGTCCTGTATGCTGGTCTGTTTGGAGGAGAAGCGCCTGGTATGAAATCAATCTGGTGCTCAATGCCTCTGATTGGAGGTAGACCATTCGGGTTTTCATCAGGAAACACATCCCTAAAACCTTGCAAAAGAGTTTCAAACTCACTCGGAAGCTCCAGTGCATTGTTAGAAGAAGACATTAGTGTTTCATTAAAAACTAGCAAAAGCATTGGTTGATCAGAAAACAAAGCTTTCTTGATCTCACTAGTTTTAGCAAAGAAGTTAGAATGCCTTACTAAATTGGATTCGCTTTCCTTGGATGATTTGGATTATTGATCTCGCTTGGCCTGTTCTCTTCTTTTCTTTAAAAGTTTTTGATCCTGGTGTACCTCTTGTGGTGACAGTGGTGCCAACATAATCTTCTTCCCTTGGTGTTCAAAGGTGTGACGGTTTGTGTACCCATCATGTATGACCCTTTTGTCATATTGCCAAGGCCTTCCTAAAAGAATGTGACCGGCCTCCATATGTAGAACGTCACAAAGGATCTCATCCTTGTATCTTCCAATGGTGATTGGCACTAGGACTTGGTTGTATTGAAGTGAAGAAGAAGTAACCTCAGTCCTTCCGTACAATGCGTGTAACGCAAGTATCAGAGTGACTTGTGAGACAAGTCTCATCACAAGTCAAATGAAGAGAAGTCTTGACGTGGGTTAGTTGTGCTGTGCGTTTTACTTATCAACATGTGACACAAAACAGAGTTGACTACTTCACCAGACCGTTAGAGAAGAAAGAGACACAGAAGTCACGTGTGGACTTAAGGATTCAACCTTCTTGGAGATGTCGCTGTCTACCTTGATCTTCTCATCCATTTTGTCTCCACGACCATAAACGTCACTGTCTCTCTCATTGTGACCGTTGCCTGTACTGTCTATAAATAGATTCATTCAGCTGTTTGTAAAGACACACTTAAGGAAATTATAATTTCCGAGTTCATTCAATATTATCTTCAGCTCTCAACTTCATTCTCAATCTAAAGCTTTCATACTTCTGCTATCCTTTTTGATTCTAAACTTACATGGTATCAGAGCATTTTGTTCTTACATCCTGTGATTTTATCACACCATCCTTCTAAAAAGCTCACTCTCAAACTCTGTCAAGAAATAGTGTTCTTCATGTCTTTGTCCATTGGACAATAGCCTTCAAGAATCGTTTCTCTCATTAAAACAACTCATTTCTTTGATCAAAATACTCACTTGTCTATACTCGTTCTGATTCAGTTCTTCCAAAATCTTGAATCCAAAACTCTATTATCCATTGGTCCATAGCAGGCTCACCCTTTTACCCAGCGGTCCATAACTCAGTTCTTGGTCTTTGCGAGTTTTCCATGGAGAACAACAAGGCGATTTCTCTTCAATCACTCTGAAGGGAGCTGAAAACTATCTCTTGTGGGCAAGGACCACCAAGGCTGTACTGAATGGGCGCAAGGTGTTCCACCACGTTGAGTTCGAAGAAGGCAAGGACGAATCCAAATCAACAGATGATGTGTGGTTCTCTGAAGACCAAGCAGTACTCGCGGCTCTTCAAGGCTCTCTTGACCTTCCTGTTCTTGAAGCCTATTCTTACTGTGATAAAGCTAAGGAGCTATGGGACACACTCAAGAATGTCTTTGGGAATGTGTCAAATCTCACAAGGGTCTTTGAGATAAAAAGGAGCATCAATCAACTGAGCCAAGGAGAGACTGACTTCAACACATTCTTTGGCAAGTTCAGGTCTTCATGGGCTGAACTAGAGATGCTCAGACCAGCAACCACTGACGTAGCCATCATCAATGAAAGGAGGGAACAAGACAAGGTGTTCTTGCTATTGATGGTCCTCAATCCGGCCTATAATGACTTAATCAAGCATATTCTCAGGGGCAAAAAACTTCCAAGCCTTGAAGAAGTGTGCTCTCAGATCCAGAAGGAACAAGGAACTCTTGGCCTGTTTGGAGGAAAGGGATGAGATATAATTTTAGCTAACAAAGCAGTGGAGGCAACCGCAAACAAAAGCTACTTCAAGTCTGAAGAAAACAAGTACAACTCGGTGGTGTGTGACCATTGTAAGAAGCCCGGTCACTCTAAAGCTCAGTGCTTCATTCTTCATCCACACTTGAAGAGGTTCCCCACTCATACAGGCAGATGGACTCACGGTCCTCACACCAGGGACACTGGAGGAGCAACACCAATGGAAGCAACAATCACCGTGAGTCCAAAGCTCACCTCGCATCAGGAAACCAGGAGAATGGTGGCTTATCGACTCAGAACCAAAACAATGGGAGCTCAGCCATGACCATCTCTTCAGATTATGTGAAAAAATCCGACTTTGACGCCCTCCTTAAGGCACTCAAAGACTCTGGTAAACCTGTTAAACCCATGAGCTTCCATGCCTCTTATGAACCTGCGGAATCTCTGTCTAGTACCAGCAAACCATTGATTGTAGATTCAGGAGCAAGCCACCATATGATTAGTGATCCTAAGCTGATTAGTGATATTAAACCTGCTCTAGGTCATGTTAGTATTGCTAATGGTGAACAGGTTCAGATTAGAGGAATTGGTAATCTGAAACTATTTGATAAGGAAACTCCAGCCTTCTATATGCCCACCTTTACCTCTAATCTATTGTCAGTTAAAAAGGCCACCTCTGATTTAAATTGCTTTGCTATATTTGGGCCTAATGATGTTTACTTTCAGGATATTGACACAAGTAAGGTTCTAGGACAAGGAACAACCAAGGATGGGCTTTATGTGCTTGAAGACATTAAGTCCTCCTCTCTATCTCCATCCGGTTTTAGCTTTAATGTTGGTGTAGTCAAAGATGTTATTTGGCATGCTAGATTAGGACACCCTCACTACAGGGCTCTTAATTTACTATTGCCTCATGTTCAATTTCAAAATGATGATTGTGAGGCATGTATCTTGGCCAAACATTGCAAATCTGTTTTTCCTAAATCATCTACAATTTATGAACACTGTTTTGATTTGATTCACTCAGATGTTTGGACTTCACCTTGTTTATCTAGAGAGAACCATAAATATTTTGTTACCTTCATTGATGAGAAGTCCAAATGCACACATGGCTCACATTGCTTAATTCTAAGGACAGAGTCTTAGAAGCATTCATTAATTTTCATGCTTATGTCACTAACCATTACAATGCCAAAGTCAAAATTTTAAGATCAGATAATGGGGGTGAATATACTAGCCACGCCTTCAAGCAATTCTTGACAACAAATGGCATCATACACCAAACAAGCTGTCCTTACACACCTCAGCAAAATGGAGTGGCTGAGAGAAAGAACAGGCATTTTATGGAAGTGGCTAGGTCCGTGATGTTTCATACAAGTGTTCCCAAACGTTTTTGGGGAGATGCAGTTGTAGCCGCCTGCTATCTCATTAACAGAACCCCAACCAAAGTCCTTAAGGACTCCTCTCCATTTGAGGTACTCACACACACTAAACCTGCTCTTGATCACTTACGAGTTTTTGGTTGTGTTTGCTATGTTCTAGTCCCAGGTGAAAACCGAACCAAGTTGGACGCTAAGAGCATCAAAGGGATGTTTCTTGGTTACTCCAACACTCAAAAAGGGTATAAGTGCCTTGTCCCAGAGACAGGCAAAATATTGGTCTCCAGAGATGTGCGGTTCCTCGAAACAATGGGATACTACACTGAGAAGGACTGGCCTAATCTGCAGAACCTATCCCAGTCTCAATCAGATCGTGCAGCCAATCTTCGGACTCTGTTTGAAAACTTGGGTATATCATCGCCTACCACCACCACCTCACCTCCTTCTGCGGCTCCCCTTGATCCTGAAGGGGGGAATGATCAAGTTCAAGCTGACTCTCATGATCAAGGCGAGACCACAAATGATGATAATCAAGAAGAGACTGAGAACCCGGCTGGTGAAGAAGTCATAACCGAGACCATTGAGGAGAATGATCATGTGGTACCAGCTGAACCATTAAGAAGGAGTACAAGAATAAGGAGGGATCCGTCCAACTGGATGAATACAAGGGTTTACTACAATTGCCAAGCTGTGGCTCATCCATCTCAAGCCGTTTGCTCCTTAGCCCACATCCCTGAACAACACCAAGTCTTCATCAGTGTCTTGGATCAAGAAGAGGTGCCGAGAACTTATCAGGAAGCCAAGGAACTTAAGGTGTGGAGGGATGCAGTTAAGGACGAAACCAGTGCCATGGAGAAGAACCACACTTGGGATGAAGCTGATCTACCTAAAGGGAAGAAGACAGTTAGTTCCAAATGGGTGTTCACTATCAAGTACAAGAGCAATGGAGAGATTGAAAGGTACAAGGCAAGGCTGGTTGCAAGGGGATTCACCCAAACTTATGGAGAAGACTACCGTGATACCTTTGCTCCTGTTGCAAAGCTACATACAGTTAGGGTTGTGTTGTCTATTGCCACTAATTTAGAATGGGAATTATGGCAAATGGATGTCAAGAATGCTTTCCTTCAGGGGGAGCTAGAAGAGGAGGTTTATATGACACCACCTCCCGGCCTCAAGGACATAGTTCAACCATGAAAGGTGTTGAGGTTAAGGAAAGCAATATATGGCCTTAAACAGTCCCCTAGAGCATGGTACAGGAAACTGAGCATCACCCTTCTTGACCATGGATTCAGAAGATCAGAGGCTGACCATACACTCTTTACCATACAAAGCCAAAGAGGTATGATAGTCATTCTCATCTATGTAGATGATATTATCATCTCTGGGAATGACAAGGTTGGTATTCAAGAAACTAAGTCTTATTTGCAATCTGTATTTGACATTAAGGATCTTGGAGAACTAAAGTACTTTCTTGGGATAGAAGTATGTAGATCAAAGGAGGGTCTCTTCTTATCACAAAGAAAGTAAATACTTGATCTTTTGAGTGAAGCAGGGAACCTGGAAGGGAGATCAGTCAAAACGCCACTTGAGGATGCATACAAAGTCCATCAGCAAGAGGATAATGAGGAAGACACACCATTTGAAGATGCTGGGCTATATCGTAGACTGGTAGGTAAGCTCATTTATCTAACTCTGACTAGACCTGATTTGTGTTTTGCTGTGAACCAGATCAGTCAACACATGCAACAACCAAGGAAGTCCCATTGGGGAATGATTGATCGGATTCTGAGATATCTAAAGGGCACTTCACAACAAGGCATCTGGATGGGATGCAATGATAGCACAGAACTTGTGGGGTATTGTGATGCTGACTGGGCTGGTGATAGAGAAGATAGAAGATCAACAACTGGCTACTGCACCTTCGTGGGAGGCAACCTAGTCACCTGGAAGAGCAAGAAGCAGAAGGTGGTGGCTTGTTCCAGTGCTGAAGCCGAATACAGAGCAATGAGGAGACTTACCACAGAGTTGATGTGGCTAAAGATGCTGCTAAAAGACTTGGGAAGAGAGATCACTACTCCTATTACCATGCACTGTGACAATCAAGCAGCTATCCACATAGCCTCAAACTCAGTCTTCCATGAGAGAACCAAACATATTGAGGTGGACTGTCATAAAGTTAGGGAGCAAATACAACTGGGAGTAATTCTACCATGTTACACCAAGAGCTCAGATCAACTGGCTGATATCTTCACCAAGGCGGCCTCTCTCAAGACTTGTGAATTCGTGCATCAAAAGCTTGGCCTTTGCAGCATAACTCAGCCAAGCACTGAAGACCCTAGACATTGAGGCCTCACACTCTTTTTCCCTCTTGTATAGTTTTTCCCATGGGGTTTTTTGCTTACGGAGGTTTTTAATGAGGTGCAGCCTCATTGTTCCAAGCTTTACCATTCTGTTTCTTCCTGGTTAAAGCTTGAGGGGGAGTATTGAAGTGAAGAAGAAGTAACCTCAGTCCTTCCGTACAATGCGTGTAACGCAATTATCAGAGTGACTTGTGAGACAAGTCTCATCACAAGTCAAATGAAGAGAATTCTTGACGTGGGTTAGTTGTGCTGTGCGTTTTACTTATCAACATGTGACACAAAAGAGAGTTGACTACTTCACCAGACCGTTAGAGAAGAAAGAAACGCAGAAGTTACGTGTGGACTTAAGGATTCAACCTTCTTGGAGATGTCGCTGTCTACCTTGATCTTCTCATCCATTTTGTCTCCACGACCATAAACGTCACTGTCTCTCTCATTGTGACCGTTGACTGTATTGTCTATAAGTAGATTCATTCAGCTGTTTGTAAAGACACACTTTAGGAAATTATAATTTCCGAGTTCATTCAATATTATCTTCAGCTCTCAACTTCATTCTCAATCTAAAGCTTTCATACTTCTGCTATCCTTTTTGATTCTAAACTTACAGGTTGCTCACCTTCATCTCTCCTGTTTCATTGAGCCACTGAAGAGAATATGGTCGAGGGTGTTTCCTCATACTCAAGCCGAGTTTTTTAACCATTGTTTCGCTAGCCACGTTGGTACAGCTGCCTCCATCCACAATCAGGCTACATACTTTGTCATTGACATAGCATCTAGTGTGAAAGAGGTTCTCTCTCTGCTCATGCTCCTTGGGTTTGAGTTGTGCACTCAATGTCCTTCTAGTAACCATAAGTTCCCCGTGAGCAGGATAATCTATGTGCTCTTCCTCAGAATCTGTATGCGGCTTCTCATCCTCAGATTCTATGTCACCGTTTTCCAGAACAATCATGACTCTCTTGTTGGTGCAGTCCTTAGCATAGTATCCAAGCCCCTGGCATTTAAAGCACCTCATATCCCTGGCTCGTGCAGTAGGAGCTTCCGCCTTTTCCTTGACACTACTAGAAGATGGATTAGTTTTAAAATCAGAAATAGGTTTGGTTAGAGCTTTACCCTTGTCTTGGTAGCTAAGTTTAGAAACCGGTGTGTAGGTGGACTTAGGTAGACTCTTTCTCTTAACCTGCTGCTCAACCAAGATCGCCTTGTGTAGCATTTCTTCTAGGCACTCGTACTCTTGCATTTCCAACCTGTCTTGGATGTCACGGTTGAGTCCTCCTAGAAATCTTGCCATTGTTGCCTCCGGATCTTCATCAGCATCTGCTTTGATCATTAGCGTCTCCATCTCTTGGAAGTAATCCTCAACGCTCTTAGTTCCTTGAACTAATCTCCTTAGCCTCTGATGCAAGTCTCGGTTGTAGTGGCTGGGCACAAAACGTTTCCTCATGAGAGTGACCATCTCATCCCATGTAGCTACGGGTCTTTCACCTGTTCTCCTCCTGTTGGTCACAATTTGATCCCACCAGTTAATAACATAACCATAGAACTCAGTTGCGGCCAACCTTACCTTTTTAAGTTCGGAATAGTTCTGGCAGTCAAAGACCAGCTCTATCTTTTTCTCCCACTCTAGGTAAGCATCTGGATCGTTTTTACCATGGAAGGATGGGATTTTTAACTTCAGGCCACCTAGGTTATCATCTTGTCTTCCCGGGTCTCTCTAGGCCTTCTGGTCCTTCTTTGGCTGTCACTAGAGGAGTGTTCATAAAACTCTTCATTGGCCCTGGTACGCCTTTGTCTGGTTCATGATCTACCAGTTGCTTCTTCTGGTGGTGGTCTAGTTTGGGTGTCCTCTTGGACCCGATCAAGTCGAACATTGATCTCTTCAAGTTCTGATCTCATCATTCTTTTCATTTCTCCCATCAAGGCCCTCATTTGTATTCTAGAAAGGCCAACGTTCTGGTTGTCCTCCTGTTCATCATTACTTGGATTGGACATCTTTCCTACAAACAAGAACAAACAAGTTAAAGAAACAGAAACTCTTCAACGGCCTGTCCAAACTCTTCAACGGCCGATTCTCCTGTGTGGATTTTCCTGCTAGCACTTAGACAAACAAGTTAATCAAAACCCTCTGCCTCACAAGTGTTTATCTCTCACAGTGAAATCTCAACAGTTCCAATAGAACAAATTCTGTCAAACCCAATGAATCTATCCAAACAACTCGAGTAGATGAAGAGGTAGATAGACAGATTGCAAGATTTTTGGTTCTGGATGATTGACCAACCCTTGAAACCGATTTCTCCTGGTTCCTTAAACACTTTTCTTTTGTTTTCTCTTTTTTTTTTTGAATATCAGGCGGCTCACCCAGAGAACAGATAGACAGAAAAGAACTTTGTTTTTTGTTTTTGATTGAAGAAGATGAAGAGGTGAGAAAGATGGATCGAAATAGATACCAAACTTCAAAGTGGGCTCTGATACCACTTGATACGAGGATCACTCCCTCCCACGGATTACACTCTAAAGTTGGTCTGGATAGACTTTGAACTCAATTGAGCTACTAGCTCTCAAGAACAAAGGAATGGATCGTTAGGTCGCACAAGGGATGCGGAAGGCCCTTGATATTCCAAACCTCAGCAGTCCTAAGATATGACTCACTTAGACGACCGAAGAGGGGTTGTTGTTTGGATATGACTCACAAAGCAACAGGGGTTTGTTCACAAGGAACAACAGAGATTCACTCTCCAAGACAATTGCAATGATCAAACTTAACTTCTTTTTCATTCAATGGTTTCCGAAATACATATATAGTGTTTGTGTTTCAGAAAACAAGACAAGACAACACGGAAAACAACACATTAATGAAGTAAAGACTTGACTGAATTGATTCCATGTTGACTGACTCTTCAACTGATGTGAACACGCGGCCTCTTGATGCTATCCGAATCGCCCATTTAGGAAGGTCCACCTAAATCTTCATGAAACCTTACTAAAAGTCGATTTAGGAAGGGGTTCCCGAATCCTTACTGAACCTTACTAAAGTCGTGTGTTGCACATCTTCCTCCTTAAGGTTGAACTGAACATTGGCAGAACCAAGTAAAGAACTTAGCGTTTGAGACAGCTGTTTGGTCCGCGCCCTGGTCATTGCTCCGGCCGGTACTCGTAAAGCGTCCTCAGCTACAAGCTCCACACCTTCTGGTCCATGCTCTTCCACGGCCTTAAGCTCAGCTTCTGGTTCTGGTTCAAGGTCTCCATCCTTGGTGCCATCCATGATCGCATCACCGTGCAAAGTCCGGGCGTGCAAAACCCGGCAAGGCCGTACATGTCCGTACAGTCCGTACAGAAGATGTACAATCCGTACAAGGAGGCAGTACCATCAAGACTTGGTGTGATCAATGTCCGGGATATCAAATCCCGGATCCGTGCAAAGTCCAGGCGTGCAAAACCCGGGATGTGCAAACCCCGGGACAAGTAGAGACAAAAGAATCAAGAAGCTGGCGCTGGCAATGAGCTGTCCATTTTTGAGTCAAAGATGCTGTTGCTTTTGCTTTAGTATATTCTTTATGCCTTGACTATATCCTATGTCCACATGCAATGTATCTAAGCTTAGGGTCTGTCTATTTAAACAAGTGTAAATCGTTTTGTATCATCTAATGAAATAAGAGACAAGTTTACTATCAAATCGTTTAACTCATATTACTTTACTTAAGTGTTTGTTCATCATTCACAATGTCGGGAATTTGGATTAAACGATTTGGGTCTGCCATTATGGCAGACCATTACTTGCCCATTCATCCTAAACTCACTCAAACTCTTCATCTCTCTTTGCTTAGTTAGCTAATCTCTCTCTCTCTTTCCCATAACACAGCCGGTTGTTCCTTAAGCTGTTGTTAGTGGTGGATTCAAGAGGAGTTCATCACATGTTGGTGTTCTTCCTCCATTTGTGAAGATTGTGAGCTCATGTCTTCCTAAAATCTCACGTTTTTCTCCATAGCTCCCACCTCAGCAACAATCGCATTCCTCATAAGTGGATGGAATAACCTTGGCTTCAATCTTGGTGAGGAATGCAAGGTGCTCAGATGGCAAAAGGGCAAGAGAGCAAACGGCTTGGATTTCTGGATGAGCAACAGCCTGACTATTGTAGTAGACACGAGTGTTGATCCAGTTAGAAGGGTCTCTTCTGATCCTTGTACTTCGACGCAAGGGAACCTCCGGTGCTTCAGCTGGAGCATGATGAACTTCATCATCAGAGTCCTCAGAGAATGCAATGACCGACTCGGTTGACTCCTCCACAGTTGTGTCTCCCTCATTTGCATCCTCCTGATTAGGTTGATCATCATTGGGTACAGGAGCTGGAGCTGGAACAGGAAACTCGGGAGCCACCGTTCCTTGGTTAACAGGGGGAGACTGAGCTCCATTCACTGGATTGTTGCCGAGATGTTCCAAGAGGAACCGTAAGCTAGAGGCAATTCCTGAAGGTGACTGAGTCAGGTCCTTGAACTCGCTCCAATCTTTGGTAGCATGAAAGGCCTGGTCTTCAAGAAAATGTACAGAAATTGAGACGTGCATTCAGTTGGTGATGGGATCAAAGCACTTGTATCCCTTCTGAGTGGGTTAGTAACCGATGAACATGCAGCGCCGGCTTGTAGCATCAAGTTTAGTTTTTAGGTCACCTGGAACTAAGACAAAACACACACACCCAAAGACTTTTAGATGATCAATTAAAGGAGTTGTGTTATGTAGTACCTCAAAGGGTGACCGGTCACCCAAAACCCGTGTAGGGGTCCTGTTGATAAGATAGCACGCGGCCATGACCGCATCTCCCCAAAACCTCTTTGGGACGCTAGTATGGAACATCATCGACCTGGCCACCTCCATCAGATGTCTGTTTTTCCTTTCAGCCACACAATTTTGTTGTGGTGTATAGGGACAACTTGTTTGATGCAAGAAGCCATGTTTGGACAGATGGTCTTTAAATCGCTGACTAGTGTATTCACCCCCATTATCTGTTCTTAACACTTTCAACTTGGTTTTAAATTGATTAGTAACATAGTTATGAAATTTTAAGAATGCATCAAACACTCTATCCTTAGATGGAAGTGATGTAATCCAAGAGTATTTCGATTTCTCATCTATGAATGTGACAAAGTATTTCTTATTATCTCTAGATAGGCATGGTGAAGTCCAAACATCAGAATGCACAAGATCAAAACAGTTTTCATAGATTGTTTGTGATTTAGGAAAGACAGTTCTACAGTGTTTGCCTATGATACAAGCCTCACAAGACAATGATCAAAGACAACATCAGGAATCATCAATTTAAGGGCACGCAAATGCGGATGTCCTAATCTAGCATTCCATAACTTATTTAAAACAGCTGAACTACAAGAAGCAGATAACATGGTGCTTGGTGAGGTGTCTTCTAACACGTAGAGATCATTCTTTGTTCCTCCTTTACCAAGCAATCTCATAGTCTCAATATCCTGAAAGTGAACATTGTTAGGCCCAAAAATAGCATAGCAATTAAGATCAGTGGTTGCTCTTTTCACAGATAATAGGTTTGATGTGAACTTAGGTATGTATAAAGCTTTAGAATGCTTATCAAACAGTTTCAGATTTCCTATACCACTAACCGATACTTTATCACCATTAGCTATCTCTACACTACCTAAAGCCGGTTTGATGTCACTAAGCAGGTCAGGGTTGCTAATCATATGGTGAGAAGCACCTGAATCTATAACTAGAGATTTGCTAGGACGAGAGGTTAGAAATGATATACCAGACTCTTTGAGTGAGACAATGGATTTGATAAGGGCCTCCAGGTCAGACTTCCTCACCACGTCATTGTTTGACCCACTCGCAGCACCATACAAGCCACCGGCTTCTCCCGTCCCTTTATAAGCAATCATGGCAAGAGGATTGCTGTCAGCTTGTCCTGAACCACCATGACCTCCTGGTGCGCCTCCGTTTGAGCAATGAACACTCACAGTTTCGGTAAGATGAGCTTTAGCACCTTGGAACTTGGCCGGCTTGAGATGAGGGTGAAGAATCCAGCACTTGTCCTTTGGATGACCCGGCTTCTTACAATGGTCGCATGTAATGACCTTGCGTTCATCTGATTTAAAGAAGCTTTTGTTGGCTGTAGGTAGCTCATCCTTCCCACCAAATAGTCCAAGCGATCCTTGTTTCTTCTGGATTTGGCAACACACCTCATCGAGACTTGGAAGTTTGTCAGCCCTGAGGATGTGTTTGATGAGGTCATTGTACGCAGGGTTGAGAACCATCAACAGAGCAAAGACCTTGTCTTGCTCCTTTCGCTCATTCAGCACCAAAGGATCGACGGTGGCTGGTCGCAACATTTCAAATTCGGCCCATAGTGACCGAAACTTGCCAAAGAAGGCATTAAACTCCATGTCCGCTTGCCAGAGATTGTTGATGGCACGCTTCACCTCGAACACCCTTGTAAGGTTGGAAATGTTGCCGTAGACCGTCTTGAGAGTCTCCCATAGGGCTTTGGCTGTCTCGCAGTAGGAATAAGCTTCGAGAACTGGCGTGTCTAGACTCCCCTGAAGAATAGCTAGCACCGCCTGGTCTTGTCGGAACCACTTGGCTCCTCCAACTGTTGGTGAGTCCTCATCTTGAGGAGAGTCATCACCATCTGGGTTGCTAACGTGCGACCAGACTCCTCGGCCACAAAGGACCGCCTTTGCTGTCCTTGCCCACAAAAGGTAGTTGCTTCCTCCATTTAGTGTGACCGGCAAGGTAACTGACTTGTTGTTGGTGTTTTCCATAGATAACCGGCTACAAGTTGAAGACTTGGAGCTTGAAAGGTTCCTCCTTTTAGGCACACCACAGAATCCGGCGACAAGGACCTCCCTTGTAGCTTAAGATAGAGAAGAAGAACTCGAACAGAATAAAGATAGCACGTTACGAGCCAAAGACCAGAGAAACCGAGAAGAAGAGAGGAAAGATTCAAAGAGAAACAAGAAGAATAATAGAGAATGGATAGATTAGGATCGAACGCTCTGATACAATGTGAGATTTATGCGGTATATAGAAGGAGATTAGAGAGTTTGTAAGAGAGATTCACGAGAGAACTAGAGAAAACAAGAGAGAACGGGAGTAAACAAACGATTTCATTATTCAAGAATTAGAAGATTAAAGTTTACGAATGGTTGCAATCGTTTATAAGAAGGAACTTTGGCAAGAATATGCCAGAGGATCTAGTGACTCATAGGGACGCGTCATAAAGGAGGGGACAGACCGAATCTTTGGTCAAAAAGGAGACGAGGACGGCTTGACCAGCTGGCCTTATCCACAAACGGTCATGACCAGCTGGCTCGTCGGTCTTTAGGAAGCTTCCTATAAACTTCCTTCTTGTCTTCTTGTGCCCAGGCTTTGCACATCGCCCACAACCTTCTGAGAAGCTTCCTGGAACGGTACGGTCGAGCTTGTACGGCCGGCCTCGTACGGACAGTGTAGCCGTACGGTACGGACGGTGCAGCCGTACAACCCAAGGTAAACACTTCTGAGAAGCTTCCCGGGATGGTACTGATAGAATTCCCGGACCAGGAAAGGCACTTCGGGTGGTACCGCGTTGGATAGTTCTTGGACCGAAGGCTACTAGCACTTACGGTTTGCGATGGATTGATAGGGACCGTTAGAGGATGCGGAAGGCCTCTAGTATTCCCACCCCTTTGTACCGTGGATATGACTCACCACGACGCCCTTGGGAGGTTCACTGCGGTAGTAACCCTTACCGACAGTAGACTGTCCTAAAGAACAGAGAGAAATTCACTGAATTCTCACAAGAACGAAAGTTCATAAAAATATCAGAAGTTTTTTTATTGAATTCGAAATGAAAGGTACTTATAGAGTTTTCTTAGTCAAAGCAATAAAGAGAGTACAGAAAACTAGACTTAGAATTTAACTCGTTTGACTAGCGAGTTGACTAGTCAAATGACTCTTAAGCTACCCCAAAAGTGACTCTTCAGCTACTCGGTCGCGTCTGCTTGGATCATGGTCAACCAGGTCGGTCCAAGTGGGTTTTCTGCCTGTTCCGGCCTAAGTGCGGGGCCTTGAACCATGGCTTGGACTTGAGTCTGAAGTTCCTTGAGCTTGGTCTTGGTAAATGGCCCTCGTAGTACGTCACTTGGGTGTGACTCGACTGTTCTCATTTTCTTGGTCACTTGGGTGTGAGTTCTGAACTCTAGGACGAAGAATTCGGTCGTTCGGTCGTTGGTCTTTCCTCAGCTCATTTCCGGGTCGCTTCGGGTCGATACGGTAGATGACACGGTCGTTGGTTCCCGTACCACGGTCGATGGTTTCTGTACCACGGTCGATAGTTCCCGTACCACGGTCGATGGTTCCCGTACCACGGTCGATGGTTCCCATACTGCTCTGGCCAATCTCCATCCGGGGACCCATTGCTCCTGTGTCTGGTCCGGAGGTGATGTCTGTGTCCTGATTCCCATCATTCCCCTCCTCTTGAAAAGGATTTGTCCACGAATCCGGATAATCTGCCACAAAAGGGGATAGGTCAGAGACGTTAAATCTTGTAGACACATCATACTTACCTTGGAGATCTATCTGGTAGGCATTATCATGTAAGCGCTTGAGAACAGAGAATGGTCCATCCTTCTGGGGCATGAGCTTCGACTTTCTCTCTTCATGAAACCGTTCCTTCCTAAGATGAATCCATACTTGGTCTCCCAGTTGAAAGACCACCTTGCTTCTTCCTCTGTTAGCATACTTCTCGTACTGCCTGGTTTTTGCTTCTATGTTCGCTTTAACCTGCTCATGAGTCTTCTTGACTATTTCTGCTTTCTTTCTACCGTCAACACTTTCACGATCGTTAATAGGCAGAGGTAAAAGATCAAGAGGGGACAGAGGGTTAAAACCATTGAGAATTTGGAAAGGAGAGTATTTAGTTGCTGAATGCACAGAGTGGTTATAGGCAAACTCTACATGGGGCAGATGTTCTTCCCAAGTTCCTAAGTTCGTGCTAACCAATGTTCTAAGCATAGCCGAGAGGGTCCTATTAACTACCTCTGTCTGTCCATCAGTCTGCGGAGGGCAGGTAGTAGAAAACAATAGTCTAGTTCCTAGCTTGGCCCACAAAGTTTTCCAGAAGTAGCTAGGGAATTTGGCATCACGATCCAACACGATATTCCTAGGCATGCAATGCAGTCTAACTATTTCCCTAAAGAACAGTTCTACTACATGCGATGCATCATTGGATTTCAAAAAAGGAATGAAATGTGCCATTTTAGAGAACCTATCTACCACTACGAAGATAGAGTCCCTACCGGTCCTAGACTTAGGCAACCCTAGCACGAAGTCCATGGACAAGTCAGTCCAGGGATGTGAAGGTATAGGCAAAGGAGAATATAGACCTTGGGTGGAATTTTTGGACTTAGCTTCCTTGCAGGTAACACATCTGCTGCAAATGCGGTCCACATCCTTATGTAGGCCCGGCCAATAGAAATGGTCTTGTAGGACCTTTAGTCTTGACTGGTCCGAAATGTCCCATCAGTCCACCTCCATGGGCTTCCCTGCAGAACAATTCCCTCAAAGAGCAGTTAGGTACACAAAGCCGGTTATCATAAAACAGGAATCCTTCTACTCGATGGTACTTACCGACCGCATGTCTAGCACTGGCCAAATAGGGAATTTTAAAGTCCAAGTCGGTGTTATACAAGTTCTTAATGAACTTAAATCCCAAAAGTTTGGTTCCAAGTGTAGAGAGAAGGGTATACCTGCGGGACAGAGCATCGGCCACAACATTTTCCTTACCCTGTTTGTATTTGATGACATATGGAAAGGTCTCTATAAACTCTACCCACCGAGCATGCCGCTTGCTAAGCTTCTGCTGGCTCTTGAGATGCTTCAGTGACTCGTGGTCGGTGTGGATGATGAACTCCTTCGGCCAGAGGTAATGCTGCCATGTCTGGAGAGCCCTCACAAGCGTATATAGTTCTTTGTCGTAGGTCGCATAGTTGAGGGTAGCTCCTCCCAGCTTGTCACTAAAATAGGCGACTGGCTTTCCCTCCTGCATAAGAACAGCACCAATTCCAATACCTGAGGCGTCGCATTCTATCTCAAATGCCTTAAGAAAGTCAGGCAGAACAAGTAAGGGAGCGTTAGTTAACTTCCCTTTTAAGGTTTGGAAAGCTTCCTCTTGGGCAGGACCCCATTTAAACCCAACGTCCTTTTTGATCACCTCAGTCAGGGGAGCTGCGATTGTGCTGAAGTCCTGTATGAATCTTCTGTAGAACCCGGCTAGGCCATGGAAGCTCCGGACCTCTCCCACGGTCTTGGGACTTGGCCATTCTCGAATGGCCTGGACCTTGGCTTCATCCACGCGGATGCCATCTGGTCCTACAACAAATCCTAAGAAGACCAGATTATCCGTTCCAAAAGTACACTTGTCCATGTTAGCAAACAAGCGTTCCTTCCTAAGGACCTCTAAGACCTGGCCCAAATGTTGTACATGGTCTGAGATGCTACGGCTATATATCAGGATATCATCGAAGTAGACCACTACGAACTCACCTATAAACGACCTAAGCACATGGTTCATCAAACGCATGAAAGTACTGGGCACATTAGTCAAACCGAATGGCATGACCAGCGATTCATAAAGCCCTTGCTCCATTTTGAAGGACGTCTTCCACTCATCCCCCTCTTTCATCCTAATCTGATGATACCCGCTCCTAAGATCTATCTTAGAAAAGACTCTAGACCCATATAACTCGTCTAGCATGTCATCTAGCCTAGGGATGGGGTGGTGATACTTAACTGTGATATTATTGATGGCTCGGCAGTCCACACACATTCTCCAGGATCCATCTTTCTTTGGGTCCAATAGAACTTGTACGGCACACGGGCTCAAACTCTCCCGGATGAAGCCTTTATCCAAGAGTTCCTCCACTTGCCTTAGTAGTTCCTTGGTTTCTACAGGGTTTGTCCTGTAAGCCGGTCGGTTCGGCAGTGTTTCTCCAGGGACTAGGTCTATCTGATGCTCGATTCCACGAATGGGTGGCAGACCTCTAGGGTTCTCTTCGGGAAACACATCCTTAAACCTGTCCAACAATTTCCTCAACTGACTCGGAATCTCTGGTGGAGGGTTAGTAGCTGTTAGTTGGTCTTGAAAAGCTAACAAGATATATTGTGTTTGTGTAGTATGTGATTTCCTTACCTGGTTAGGTTTGATCAGAAGGCTGGTTTCTTTAACCGGGGCCTTTCCTGTCTTGTCAAGTTCTCAGCTAGCCCGCAGCTGAAGTTGGTCTTGGTGCACCTCGGATGGAGTAAGAGGGACCAAGGTGATCTTCTTCCCATCATGGTCGAAGGAGTGTCGGTTGGCAAAGCCATCATGAACTGCTTTCTTATCGAACTGCCAAGGCCGTCCAAGAAGTATGTGGCTTGCGTCCATGGGTAGCACGTTGCACTCCACCTCGTCGGTGTACCTCCCAATGGTCAGAGGAATCGTGACCTGCTCCTTGACCTGTAGTTCCCCATCCTCGTTCAGCCATTCCATCTTAAAAGGCCGAGGGTGCGGTCGTGTGGGTAGTCCGAGTTTCCTGACAAGGGAAACACTAGCTACATTAGTGCAACTTCCTCCATCTATGATTAGAGAACATACCTTGCCTTGCACGACGCATCGTGAGTGGAAAAGGTTTTCTCTTTGCTCTGAATCTTCAGTTCGTGTTTGCAAGCTGAGGGTGCGCCTGGTGACCAGCAGCTGGCCCTGGGCAGGGAGATCGAGTGGCTCTTCCGCCTCATCGAAGATTGGCCCGGTGTCCTCTTTCTCTTCCTCCGATTAGACCTCGCCATTCTCAAGGAGAATCATCACCCTCTGGTTCGGACATTTGTTCGCGTAGTGTCCCAAACCCTGACATTTAAAACATCGAATGTCTCTAGCCCTGCTCGTGGAGTCCACAGCTTTGACTTTGTCAAACTGAGATGGAGGGTTAGTTTTAAACAAAGAAACTTAGTTTTGATTAGAGACTGTACCCCTTTCTTAAGGAGCAGGCTTTGCAGAGGTCGCAACCTGGTAGCTAGCCCTAGGAGGGTAGGTCGGCTTAGAGTATCCCCTCCTCTTGACCTGCTGCTCGATGGGAATAGCCTTATGGAGCATCTCTTCCACGCTCTCGAATTCCTGTAGCTCCATCCGGTTCATGATCTCGCGGTTGAGGCCGGACAGAAACCTGGCCATGGTCGCCTCATCATCTTCTTCAATATCGGCTTTCAGCATCAATGTTTCCATGTCCTGGACGTAGTCCTCCACGTTCCTGGTTCCCTGGGTCAAGCGTCTCAACTTCTGGTGAAGTTCCCTATGATACTGACTAGGAACAAAACGTTTTCGCATTAGTAACGTCAGTTCATCCCAAGTAGCTATAGGAGGCTCAGCTGCCCTTCTTCTCAAAGCTACTACCTAGTCATACCAATTAATCGCGTAGCCCCCAAACTTAGAGGCGGCTAGTCTTACCTTCTTGATTTCAGAAAAGTTTTGGCTATCAAAGGTAAGCTCTACCCTTTCCCATTCAAGGTAGGTATCAGGGTTGTTCTTGCCTAAGAAGGATGGAATCTCAACCGGGGTCCCCCAAGATTATCATCGGCCGTCCTTCTAGCAAAAGGGTTTTCCTCCTCTCGCACTCTCCGGCCTCTCCTTGGCTGAATGGAATGAGTTTCAAACCGTTCGTCGTCTTCATCTTCCTCATCAGAAGGTTGAGTTCTTCCTCGGGTCCGGTTTCTCCTTGAGGCGTGAGCTTGCCGACACTGTTGATCCTCTTGTACTCTGTCTAGCCTCTTGTGGATTCCTTCCAACCCAGCATTCATAACCTGAATAAAATGCTCATTAAGATAGGTTAGTTGCTTGTTGGTCAGACCAACTTCGGTCAGGTCTCTCTCTCCCCTGGATATCTGGTGTACCTAGGACACTGAACACACAAGTTAGATAAACAAAGGTGTTTTACTCTCGGGTATTTGGTTCTCACTTAGGATCTCTCGCAGCTTAGTTTCTCAATGTTCTGAACAGACAGTCCAAACCAATTGGTAAGCTGTTCCAGCCAAGAAAGAGATAGACAGATTGCAAGATTTTGTTTGCCAGCCGATTGACCTAACCAGATCCGATTTCTCCTGGATCTATATATTTTTTTTCTTTTTTTTTTTTTTTTAAAAAAACTTGGTTGGCTCGGCTAGCTAGAATAGATAGACAGATAAGGATTTTTTTTTTTTTTAATAGGAAAAGAAAATTTGGAGGAGGTGAGAGGACGGAATTGCTGGTACCGACCAGAAGTGGCTCTGATACCACTTGATAGAATTCCCGAACCAGGAAAGGCACTTCGGGTGGTACCGCGTTGGATAGTTCTTGGACCGAAGGCTACTAGCACTTACGATTTGCGATGGATTGATAGGGACCTTCAGAGGATGCGGAAGGCCTCTAGTATTCCCTCTCCTTTGGACCGTGGATATGACTCACCACGACGCCCTTGGGAGGTTCACTGCGGTAGTAACCCTTACTGAATTCTCACAAGAACGAAAGTTCATAAAAAGATCAAAAGTTTTTTTATTGAATTCGAAATGAAAGGTACTTATAGAGTTTTCTTAGTTAAAGCAATAAAGAGAGTACAGAAAACTAGACTTAGAATTTAACTAGTTTGACTAGCGAGTTGACTAGTTAAAGGACTCTTAAGCTACCCCAAAAGTGACTCTTCAGCTACTCGGTCGCGTCTACTTGGATCATGGTCAACCAGGTCGTTCCAAGTGGGTTTTCTGCCTGTTCCGGCCTAAGTCCGGGGCCTTGAACCATGGCTTGGACTTGAGTCTGAAGTTCCTTGAGCTTGGTCTTGGTGAATGGCCCTCGTAGTACGTCCGTTCCTTGGTCCGGTTGCACTTCACGTCGAATAAAAGGGGTCTCCCGTCCGTCGTCTGTTTTCCCTCGTACCAAAGCCATTCTGACTCGACTGTTCTCATTTTCTTGGTCACTTGGGTGTGAGTTCTGAACTCTAGGACGAAGAATTCGGTCGTTCGGTCGTTGGTCTTTCCTCAGCTCATTTCCGGGTCGATTCAGGTCGATACGGTAGACGACACGGTCGTTGGTTCCCGTACAATGGTCAATGGTTTCCGTACCACGGTCAATGGTTCCCGTACTGCTCTGGCCAACCTCCATCCGTGGACCCATTGCTCCTGCGTCTGGTCCGGAGGTGTTGTCCGTGTCCTGATTCCCATCAGGTATGGTCGAACTTGTACGGCCAGCCTCGTACGGACGGTGTGGCCGTACGGTACAGACGGTGCTGCCGTACAACCCAAGGTCAACACCTTGGGCTCTGGAAATTACACACCAGAAAAACTCTCTCTCGACAAGCAAGATAAAGAACGAACAAGGTTTTTAGACAAAATGACTGATTAATTTCCAAAGGGTTCGAACAAGGTACTTATACACGAGAGATTTGTACATGCACAAGCTCTCGTAAATAGAGAAATGTAAAGGCCAAAGGCTCCACAGAGTTAATGCGACAATTTAAACTTAAGGAACAAAAATAACATAAGGTCTTCATGCGGACAGACCGTGACCAACAACTAGGCCCATCGTAAGCAGTTTGCGGCCTCGTTAAAAACCTTGGCTGGAAAACCCAGTGGGACAAAACCAAACCAAGGGAAAAAGAGCACCCACAAGCCACTTGCCTAGATGCTGATCAGCTAGCTGAAGAAGTAGCTTGAATGGTGATTAGCACATCCTGAACGTTCCGGTCAAGTCCAGCCCCAAACATGCCTCAACCCGAGCCGGCCTCGTCTCGACCACGACCGTCCGCTTCTCGACCACGTCCGTCCGTGGCTCGCCCGTTGACTCCTTCACGTCCCCACAACGTCCTAAGCATTCCCTCCACGGCCATCCTTAGCTTCTTGGTTCTGGAACGGGTCATGGGACCTTCAGGAATGGTCAGAGCGTCTCTGTCCGCGAGCCGGTCCACAGTCTCCTCAGCTTTACCCTCTGGGCGGTCCATGATCACAATCTCCTCCCTCTTCAAAAGGATTTGTCCTCAAATCCGTTTCATCTGCAACAAAAGGAATCAAGTCAGTAACATTAAAACTATTGCTTTCATTGTACTTACCTTGGAGGTCCAGTTGGTAGGCGTTGTTGCTGATCTTCCTAGTGACTTCGAATGGACCATTGATCCGAGACATGAGTTTGGACTTCCTCTCATTCGGAAACCTCTCTTTCCTCAGGTGAACCCACACTTTGTCGCCAACCTCAAAGACCAGCTCCTTCCTGCCCTTGTTTGCTTGCTGGACATACTGTTTTGTTCTTTCCTCCAGGTTGCGTCTAGCCTTTTCAAGAATCTGACGCATCGTTTCCGCCTTCTTCATGCAATCAAGACTAACTCTTTCACACTCAGGTAACGGTATTAGATCCAATGGTGATATAGGATTAAACCCATAAACAACTTCAAAAGGAGAAAACTTAGTAGCAGAATGCACTGCATGGTTATATGCAAATTCACAATGCGGCAAAAACTCATCCCACGACTTCGAGTTCTTCCTAATGAATGCACGCAACAAAGTTCCTAGAGTCCTATTAACTACCTCAGTTTGGCCATCCGTTTGTGGGTGACAGGTAGTTGAAAATAACAGTTTGGTACCTAGCTTTGACCATAAAGTTGTCCAAAAGTGAATAAGAAACTTAGTATCTCTATCCGACACTATAGTCCTGGGCATCCCATGCAAGCGAACAACCTCTCTAAAGAACAAGCTAGCAACATGCGAGGCATCATCAGTCTTATGACAGGCTATAAAGTGTGACATCTTAGAAAACCTATCAACCACTACGAAGATAGAATCTTTCCCTGTTCTAGTCCTAGGCAACCCCACTATAAAGTCCATAGAAACTTCATTCCAAGGGTGATAAGGAATGGGTAAGGGAGTATACAAACCGTGAGACTGAACTTTGGACTTAGCTTGTTTACAAGTTGCACATCTCTCACAGACTCTTTCCACATCTCTCTTCATCCGCTGCCAATAGAAATGGTCCTATACAACTTTAAGAGTCTTTGCAATACCAAAATGCCCCATTAAGCTTCCTCCATGGGATTCCCTGACAACCATTTCTTTCAACGAACAATTAGGAATGCACAACCAGTTATCAAAGAACAAGAACCCATCCTGTCTAAAGTAATGACCCGAAGCAAACTTTTCACAAGACTTATATGCTTCTTTGAATTCAGGATCAGACTCGTACATACCTGTAAGTTGTTCAAACCCCAACAGCTTAGCATCTAAAGTTGTCAAGAGAACATACCTTCGAGAAAGGGGGACAGCTACCACATTCTCCTTACTTTGCTTATACTTAATAACGTATGGAAAGGTTTCAATGAATTCGACCCATCTGGCATGTCTTTTACTTAACTTATTCTGTCCCTTTAGGTACTTCAAGGACTCTTGGTCGGTATGTATGACAAATTCTTTCGGCCAAAGGTAATGCTGCCAGATTTGTAAGGCTCTCACCAGAGCATACAACTCCTTGTCATACGTTGCATAGTTTAGGGTGGCTCCTCCCAACTTCTCACTAAAGTAAGCTATAGGCCTTCCATCCTGCATCAAGACAGCACCAATACCTATACCAGACGCATCACATTCGATTTCGAAAGTTTTAGCAAAATCAGGAAGCACAAGCAAAGGAGAATGAGTAAGCTTCTCTTTAAGGGCTTGGAAGGCGGTCTCCTGCGACTCTCGCCACTTGAAACCCACATCCTTCTTGATTACTTCGGTTAAGGGAGCAGCTATAGTACAAAAATCTTTCTCAAATCTCCTGTAGAAGCCAGCAAGTCCATAGAAACTCCTTACTTCTCCAACTGTCGATGGACTTGGCCACTCCTTAATGGCCTTGATCTTTTGTTCGTCCACCTTAACTCCATCTGCGCTCACAACAAAGCCTAAAAAGACCAAGTTATCTGCACAAAAAGTACACTTCTTCAGATTGGCATAAAGCTTTTCCTTCCTTAAGACTTCAAGGATAGACATAAGATGACCAAGGTGCTCTTCTAGACCCTTGCTATAAACTAAAATGTCATCAAAATACACTACAACGAAATGTCCTATGAAAACCTTAAGAACATGGTTCATCAATCTCATGAATGTACTAGGTGCATTAGTTAACCCGAATGGCATAACTAACCATTCATACAATCCGTGTTTAGTTTTAAATGCAGTCTTCCATTCATATCCCTCTTTCATCCTAATCTGATGGTACCCACTCTTCAAATCTATCTTAGAAAATATACTAGAACCATGCAATTCATCAAGCATATCATCTAGCCTAGGAATAGGATGTCGATACTTCACCGTGATATTGTTGAGTGCTCTGCAATCAACACACATGCGCCAACTACCATCCTTCTTTGGCACAAGAAGAACCGGCACTGCACAGGGGCTCATACTCTCACGAATATGTCCCTTCTCCATCAGTTCTTTCACTTGTCGTTGGAGCTCTTTGGTTTCAACCGGATTGGTTATGTACGCGGGCCTGTTTGGATGTGTTGCTCCAGGTACAAAGTCTATCTGATGCTCAATCCCTCGCACAGGAGGTAGGCCGACAGGGTTGTCTTCAGGGAACACATCCTGAAACTCCTGAAAAAGCAGAACCATTCCACTCAGGTACACCGGTGCAAGATCGGTCAGGTTTAAACAAGATTCTTTAAGCACAAGAAAAAGAACAGATTGGTTAGAGTAAAGAGTTCGTTTGATGTCACCAATCTTGGCATAAAAGTTTCGTTGCTTAGGTTCCTTCGGTTGGCTCACGGCTACCTTCTTCTTCTGTAGCTGAATCTGATCTTGGTATACCTCCTTAGGAGTCAAAGGCACCAAGACAGTCTTCTTTCCCTTGAATTCAAACGAGTGCTTGTTTGTAAACCCATCATGGGTCACTCGGCGGTCAGATTACCATGGCCGGCCTAGCAGGATATGTCCGGCCTCCATGGGTAGAACATCACATAAGACCTCGTCTTCATATTTCCCAATGGTCAAAGGTACTTTGACCAAAGTAGACACTCTCATTTCTCCCTCATCACTAAGCCACTGTAGTGTATATGGTTTAGGATGCTTTCGCACCACCAACCCCAACTTCTGAACCATGGTTTCACTTGCTACATTCACGCAGCTCCCACCATCGATGATAAGGCTACAAACCTTCCCTTGAACTAAACATCTGGTGTAGAACAAGTTTTCCCTTTGCTCCAACTCCTCGGTCTTGGTTTGTAAATTCAAAGTTCTCCGAGCGACAAGCAGCCATCCACTCACTGGTTCCTCCTCAGTGCCATCTTCGGAGTCTCCCTGAGAATTATCTTCTGGTTCACAGTCCTCTGATTCATACTCTCCATTGTCCAGCAGAATCATAAGCCTCTTGTTGGTACACTCATTGGCATAATGGCCTCGCCCCTGACATTTAAAGCACTTAACATCCCTGGCCCTTGAGTTAGAAGACTCGGCTTTTTCCTTTCCTTTGTTGCCGACAGCACTCGGCTTAAACTCTTCTTTCAGGAACGGTTTGCTCTCCTTCAGGTAACTTGGCTTGTCGGCCTTACTAGATTGGAACTTAACTGCACCGTGGCCGGTACGCGAGTGTCCTCTTCTTTTGAGTTGCTGTTCCACCAGTATGGCCTTGTGTAACATCTCTTCCATCTCCACATAGTGTTGCATCTCCACATAGTGTAACATCTCTTCCATCTCCACATAGTGTTGCACACACAAGCCACTTGCCTAGGTGCTGATCAGCTAGCTGAAGAAGTAGCTTGAATGGTGATTAGCACATCCTGAAAGTTCCGGCCAAGTCCAGCCCCAAACATGCCTCGACCCGAGCCGGCCTCGTCTCGACCGCGACCGTCCGCTTCTCGACCACGACCGTCCGTGGCTCACCCGTTGACTCCTTCACGTCCCCACAACGTCCTAAGCATTCCCTCCACGGCCGTCCTTAGCTTCTTGGTTCTGGAACGGGTCATGGGACCTTCTTGAATGGTCAGAGCGTCTCTGTCCGCGAGCCGGTCCACAACCTCCTCAGCTTTACCCTCTGGCCGGTCCATGATCACATCAGCTGGACGGTTTGGAAGAGAGGTTCCAGGGATGAAATCAATTTGATGTTCAATGCCTCTTATAGGTGGTAATCCCACTGGATTATCTTCAGGGAACACGTCCTCATAGTCCTACAAAAGAGAAATCATCTCACTCGGCAGCACCGGTGCAAGGTCAGTTAAGCTCATAAGAGCTTCTTTATAAACAAACAGCAACATTGGTTTCTTTGCAAATAAAGCTTTCTTAACAACATTAGCCTTGACAAAGAAGTTAGAATGTTTTGATACCTGCTCTTTCTTGCGTTTGAGATGGATTTGGTCTGCATAAACCTCACTTGGCGTCATAGGCAGTAGTGTGGTCTTCCTGCCCTTAAACTCAAAGGTATGATGGTTAGTATAACCATCATGAATCACTTTACGATCAGATTGCCAAGGTCTCACAAGCAGAATGTGTCCTGCCTCCATAGGCAAAATGTCACACAAGACCTCATCCTCATACTTGCCAATAGCTAAGTGAACCATCACTTGACTGTTTACTTTCATTTCCCCACTGTCATTGAGCCACTGAAGCTTGTATGGCTTTGGTTGCTTTCTGAATTTCAATCCCAGCTTCTTGACTATCAAATCACTTGCCACATTGGTGCAGCTGCCTCCATCAATGATCAAGCTGCAGACCTTGCCCTGAACTTTGCAACGAGTATGAAACAGGTTCTCTCTCTGTTCTTGCTTTTCTGGACTTGATTGCAGACTCAAAGATCTTCTGGCTACTAGTAGTTCGCCTTTGACTGGTTCTTCTTTATGTTCATCTGAAAGTATCTCAGCTTCTGATTCCTCATCTTCAGATTCAAACTCTCCATTATCAAGCAGAATCATAACCTTCTTGTTAATGCATTCATTGGCATAA
Organism: Iljinskaea planisiliqua; assembly: GCA_900108845.1. Classification (NCBI taxonomy): domain Eukaryota; kingdom Viridiplantae; phylum Streptophyta; class Magnoliopsida; order Brassicales; family Brassicaceae; genus Iljinskaea; species Iljinskaea planisiliqua. The sequence continues at coordinate 912,341 of FNXX01000025.1, read as the reverse complement.
TGCCCTCTGCCTTGACACTTGAAACACTTCACATCACGAGTTCTGGAAGCATCAGCAACAGCTTTGCCTTTGATGTCTTGAATGGCAGTATATGGCTTGTTTTCCTCTCTAGGATTTGCAGGCTGCTTGATGTGTATTGAATAACTTGGTTTCTTTTCTCTGCGAAAATTAGACTTGCTGGTATTTACTCCTGGATTGTAACTAGATCTTGAAAACCCTTTCCTCTTTACTTGCTGCTCAAACAGAATGGCTTTGTGCAGCATCTCTTCTATATCTATATAGTGCTGAGTTTCAAGCCTGTCTTGAATTTCACGGTTTAAACCTCCAAGAAACCTAGACATGGTTGCTTCTCTATCCTCTGAAATGTCAGCACGCAGCATCAAAGTCTCCATTTCTTGATAATACTCCTCAACAGACCCGTTTCCTTGTGTGAGTCTCCTCAGTCTTAGGTGTAACTCTCTGTGGTAATGACTAGGAACAAACCTCTTTCTCATAATCCTCTTCATTTCTGTCCAAGTCTCCACTGGATACTCTTGATTTCGCCTCCTTGAAGTGACTAACTGATCCCACCAGCTGAGAGCATAGTCATAAAATTCAGTAGCAGCAACTCTAACTCTGTTGATCTCTGTGTAGTGCTGAACATTGAACACTAGCTCAATCTTCTTCTCCCATTCCAAATATGCATCTGGATCATTCTTCCCATGGAATGGAGGAATTTAAAGCTTGAGTCCTCCAAGATTATCTTGCAAACGTTCTCTGCCTTCTCTTCCAATCCTATTGCGCCTTCGCTGACTGTTTTGAGATCCATTGCTTCTGTTGCTGTAGTAGCTGTCAGTGTCATCACCCCTTGTTTCTGCAGTCTGATCACGAGATTCTCTTTGTTCTCTTCTTCTCTGTGACTGAGTTTCTTCTGGTTCAGAGTTAGGACGAAGCTCTTGACGCAAAGCATTTAGTTTAGCATCCATCATCTTGGTTATAGCCTCAATCAGCAGCTTGTTGTTTCTGTTGTTACTGGATTCTTCCTCTTCCTCTGTTCCAGACATGTTCTCTGAAACAGAAAACACAAATCCACCAGTAAAGAGTTCTAAAGAAACAACCTCTTAAAAGAAAAGAAATTAAACTAGGCCAGACAGGTGCTTAAACAATTTTTTCCTGCAGATTAACACACTTCTGGATTTGGAAGATGAACAGTCATATTCAAGCCTAGAAATTGCAGAACACAGATCTGTAGCTCTTAGGGTTCGAAACTAACAGATCTATAGGCCTAGTATGTTTTAAAGAAGTCACAGCTAACAGATCTACACTTTCTGGTTCCAAAACAAGCAGATATGTGCATCAGAAGATAAACAGACACTCAAAGAAAATAGAAAGAAAATTTAACTTGCAGGCTGGTTTGCTCTGATACCACTTAATATAAACTCCCTTGAATCACCCAGTCTGCAGTTGAAAAGATTCTGGAACTTATGGAACAGAACTGTGAAGAATGGAGTATGAAATGGATTGAATGGCTTTGCTAAGAGGCTGCAGAATTTCCTCAAGCAAACCAGGTTGAATTCTTGATATGACACACAAGAATTCGGGTTTGTCTACTGGATATTACACACCAATAAACAGTGATCTAAATTCAAAAGGTTTTTGATAAAAGAAGATAGATGAAAGTTACAGAAATGTTGGAAAGACATAAGCTCTTCATGCAGAGTCTAGAAAATAACAAAAGCATTTAAAATACAGTTGGGAGTTTCCCAATGGCGTTTTCTTGCAATCTGGTCGTGGCTTCTTGTGGCCTTGGGCTTCAGTTTTAACAATTTGGGCCATTATGAAGTGCTGGGAATACCTCATTAAAAACCTTGTCAAGAAAACCCAGTGGGACAAAACTTGACAAGGGAAAAAGAGTATAAACCCAACACTTTTCCCAAATGTTAAAACTATATAACTTGAATCAAAACCAAAGTGTTTTGACAAGTTATACCTTCCTGTTTGATGTCTTGATCATCTGGCTTCAAGGTATGGTTGAGAAGTCCTCCAACAGCTTGATTGAATAGCTTAGTCTTTGATCTAGTCATTGGACCGGTAGGCACAATCAAAGCTTCATATCCTTCTAGCTCTGGTTCAAGCTGCTCCTCAGGTTCTGGTTCTGAATCAAGCTCCTCCATAGACTCCTTTCCATGCTCCAAGCTCCATGATTTGTCCAGTATCACATCATACCTCCAGGCCTGCCTCCAATTCGCGGAATTGAGCATCAAATCGATCTAGTACCAGGATCAGTGCTACCAAACAGACCAGCTTACAGAACTAATCATGTGGAGTGTATGTTTTAGAAGATGAAAGCAGATGAAGAACCTATAGGTTCGAATAGAGAGAGTGATAGCGAGAATGAAGAACAGACGATATTATTGAATAGAAATGGAACTCAGTCCATAAGTGTGTGTCTACAATGGTTTCGACATTGAGTATATATTGACAGACAGGATAGACTACAAAGAGAATGAAAGTGACATGTGTGGACAGGAAGAGCTGGAGAGAGAGAGAGAAGGGGAGTGGTTCAAGGTCGCAGGTCCCTGAAAGCGACCGCTCCTAACGGCTGGGAACCTTAACTCCACGCGTGACTCTTCCTTGTTGTGACCAACAACTGTCACAAGAGTTTGAAGTCCTCTTGCACTTCTTCCTTCATTATTTGGCGAGTGTTGAGTCGTGTTCTCCAAGTCAACCTGTTCCTTGCTTCACACGATCTGGCCATGACTTGTATCACACGGTTTAATACTCCCCCTCAAGCTTAACCACATGAGCAGTGTGGTCAAGCTTGGAGCCGTGAGTCTACACCTCATTAAAAACCTTAGCAAGCAAAGCTGTACATAAGGAAAAGAGTGTGAGTCTCACGGCCAAGGGTCTTCAAGGCCCGGCCGGTTGATATCAATGAGGCCGAGCTTCTCATAAGCAAACTCACAGGTCTTCAGGCTTGCGGACTTGGTAAAGATATCAGCCAGCTGATCAGAGCTCTGTGTATAGCAGGGCAGGATGACTCCAAGTTGCATTTGCTCTCTGACCTTATGACAATCGACTTCTATATGCTTGGTTCTTTCATGGAACACTGAGTTAGATGCTATATGAATTGCTGCCTGGTTGTCACAATGCATAGTGATAGGCATAGTGACTTCTCTTCCTAGGTCTTTTAGTAGCATCTTCAACCACATCAGTTCGGTCGTGAGTCTTCTCATGGCCCGGTACTCAGCCTCGGCACTAGAACATGCGACCACCTTTTGCTTCTTCCTTTCCCAGGTAACTAAGTTCCCCCCAACAAAGGTACAATAGCCTGTGGATGATCTTCTATCCTCTCGGTCACCAGCCCAATCCGCATCGCAATAGCCAACCACTTCTGTGCTTTTATTACACCCCATCCAAATGCCTTGTCCCGGAGAGCCTCTGAGGTACCTCAGTATGCGATCCACCATTCTCCAATGAGACTCCCTTGGCTCTTGCATGTGTTGGCTAATCTGATTCACAGCAAAACACAGGTCAGGTCTGGTGAGAGTGAGATAGATAAGCTTACCCACTAATCTTCGGTAAAGCTTGGCATCTTCAAACGGTCGATCTTCTTCATGCTCTTGTTGTTGATGAACCTTATAAGCATCTTCAAGAGGTGTTTTAGCTGATCTTCCTTCCTTAACACCTGATTCACTTAAAAGATCAAGTGTGTACTTCCTTTTGGATAAGAAGAGACCCTCCTTTGATCTACATACTTCTATCCCAAGGAAGTACTTTAGTTCTCCAAGATCCTTAATATCAAAGTCAGATTTTAAATATGATTTGGTGTCTTGAATACCTACCTTGTCATTCCATGAGATGATGATATCATCAACATAAATGAGAATGACTGTAATACCTTTATGGCTTTGCAAGGTGAAGAGGGTATGATCAGCTTCTGATCTGTTGAATCCCCGATCCAAGAGAGTCACACTCAGCTTACGGTACCATGCCCTTGGAGATTGCTTAAAGCCATAGATTGCCTTCCTTAGTCTGAGCACCTTTCCTGGTTGCACAATGTCCTTCAGGCCTTGTGGGGGTGTCATGTACACTTCTTCCTCTAGCTCCCCCTGAAGGAAAGCATTCTTCACGTCCATCTGCCACAGTTCCCATTCCAGGTTGGTAGTAATGGACAGGATCACCCGAACCATATGTAGCTTTGCAACTGGTGCAAAGGTGTCACGGTAGTCTTCGCCATAAGTCTGAGTGAATCCTCTTGCAACTAGCCTGGCCTTGTACCTTTCCATTTCACCATTGCTCTTGTACTTGATGGTGAAGACCCATTTAGAGCTCACAGTCTTCTTGCCTTTAGGTAAATCGGCCTCATACCAAGTGTGGTTTCTCTCCATAGCATTGGTCTTTCTTGGACCGCATCTCTCCATTCTTTGATTTCTTTGGCCTCATCATACGATCTTGGAACTTCTTCCTGATCAAGAACACTGATGAACACCCTGTGATCTTCTGGAATGTATGCTAGAGAACATACTGCCTGAGTTGGATGAGCCACAGCTTGGCAATTGTAGTAAACCCTTGTGTTTACCCAGTTAGACGGGTCTCTCCTTATCCTCTGACTTCTCCTGAGCACCACTGGCTGATCGGCCGCCACTGGACCATGTGGTTCTATGTTGTTCTCTGTATCACCCACTGTGCCCTCATCGGCCGGTGCGGTAGCTTCGTCCGGTTGATCATCATTCATGGCAGGTGCACCTTGATCATGATCCAGATCATCCTCCATATCATTCTCCCCCTCAGGATTGAGGGGAACTGCCATAGGAGGCTCAGAGGGGAAGGAGGGGCTGGCCGAGGGAGAAGGTATGCCGAGATTCTCAAAGAGGACCCGGAGGTTGGCCGCCCTGTCAGACTGAGACTGGGCCAGATTCTGGAGAGTATCCCAATCTCTCTCAGTGTAGTACTCTTTATGTTCTAGGAACTTCACATCACGAGACACCAAGACCTTGCCAGTTTGTGGTATAAGGCACTTGTATCCTTTCTGAGTGGTTGAATAGCCAATGAACATGGCCTTGGTACTCTTTTCATCCAGCTTACTACGGTTTTCTCCTGGAACCAAAACATAACACACACATCCAAAGACACGTAAGTGTTCAATAGTAGGTGGTGAACCAGTAAGTACCTCAAGAGGGGATGAGTCCTGAAGGATCCTGGTCGGTATCCGATTGATTAAGTAACATGCAGCTACCTCAGCATCACCCCAAAACCTCTTTGGTACATTGGCATGGAACATCATGGACCTTGCTACTTCCATGAGGTGCCTGTTCTTTCTTTCAGACACTCCATTCTGCTGAGGTGTGTATGGACAGCTGGTTTGGTGGATCATTCCATGTTTAGTCATATATTGTTTGAATGCGTGGCTTGTGTATTCTCCCCCATTATCTGATCTTAACACTTTTACTTTGGCATTATAGTGGTTAGTAACATATGCATGAAAGCTAATAAAGGCTTCTAGTACTCTGTCCTTAGATGGGAGCAAGGTTAACCATGTATATTTGGATTTTTCATCTATAAATGTGACAAAATACTTATGGTTTTCTCTTGAATAACAGGGTGAGGTCCAAACATCAGAGTGCACTAAGTCAAAACAATTTTCATAGAGAGTAGATGATTTTGGAAAAACAGTCTTGCAATGTTTACCAAGTATACAAGCTTCACATTCAGAGTTTTGAAACTTAATTCTAGGTAACAACAAGTTTAAAGCCCTATGATGAGGGTGTCCTAGTCTAGCATGCCAAGTTGCATTATCAATACCAACTACATTAAAGCTAAAGCCGCTTGAAAGAGAGGAAGAAAGCTTAGTGTCTTCAAGCACATAGAGTCCATCCTTAGTGGTTCCTTGTCCAAGAACCTTACTTGTTTCAATATCCTGAAAGGAAACATCATTAGGACCGAAAATAGCATAACAGTTTAAATCAGAGGTTGCCTTCTTAACTGACAGTAAGTTAGATGTGAATGTTGGCATATAGAAAGCTTGTGATTCTTTGTCAAACAATTTCAGGTTACCAATTCCTTCTATCTGAACTTGTTCACCTTTAGCTATACTCACATATCCTAAAGCAGGTTTAATATTTCCAATAAGCTTAGAATCACTAATCATATGATGACTAGCTCCTGAATCCACAATCAATGGTTTAACACTGGTAGAATCTAGCCTAACATTGCTACAAGATGCATGAAAGCTCAAGGGTTTTACAGAGTTATCAGAATCCTTGAGTGCTTTGATGAGAGCATCAAGGTCGGCTTTCTTGACAAACTCTGAGGGTGTCTCCAAGGGTTGGCTAGACGGTCCCCCCTTTTCTTGATTCCCACTGGAGCCAGACGCCATATGAGCACGAGTATCCTTGTGATTGTGGTTGTCTCTCCAATGTCCTTGGTTAGAAGAGCGAGAGTCTCATCGTCCTGATTGAGGAGGAAATTGCTTAGGTGAGGATGAAGAATGAAGCATTTCTCCTTGGTGTGTCCTGGCTTCTTGCAATAGGTGCAAACCACAGAATTGCCTTCTCCAGGTCGGTAATGGCCTTTGTTAGCCAACGCGATGGTCTCCTCTGCTTTGTTAGCCAACACAAGGTCTCCACCTTTCCCACCAAATAGAACAAGAGAGCCTTGTTCCTTCTGGATTTGTGAACACACTTCATCAAGACTTGGAAGCTTGGTTCCACGAAGGATGTGTTTAATCAGATCGTTGTACGCTGGATTGAGAACCATTAGGAGGGAAAACACCTTATCTTGCTCTCTTCGTTCATTCAGAACGGCCGCATCCAGGGTAGGTGGTCTGAGCATCTCCAGCTCAGCCCAAGAGGACCTGAACTTTCCAAAGAAAGTGTTGAAGTCGGTATCTCCTTGGCTCAGTTGGTTGATGCTTCTCTTGATTTCAAAGACCCGGGTAAGGTTTGACACATTGCCAAAGACATTCTTCAAGGTATCCCACAACTCCTTAGCACTTTCCCAGTATGAGTAGGCTCCAAGAACAGAGAGAGTTAGAGATCCTTGAAGAATAGCAAGCACCGCTTGGTCCTCTGAGAACCACTTTTCTGCCCCGGCCCCTTCATCAGCCGCATCCTTCTCTCCATGTTTGGCTTCATCCTCGGTCGCCTTGTTGTCTTCGACATGGCTCCATAGTTTGCGACCACACAAGACAGCCTTAGTGGTTCTAGCCCATAGGAGGTAGTTGTCTGCACCCTTGAGTACCACAGGGAGAGTGACCGGCTTGTTGTTTTCCATTGTAACTCGTCGGGAGCTTGAAGAGCAGCTTGAAGAACAGCTATGGACCGCTGGACAAAGAGATGTATCTGATTAAGGACCGCTGGATAAAGGACTCACGGTTGTAAAGATTGAGAGTTTAAGATGCCACAAACAATCTAGAAGTGTTTATCAGAAGAAAAGAAGTGACAAAGGTTGAGAGCGCAAGGACTGAAGAGATTCGAATGAGCTATTGTCCAATGGACAAAAGGAAATGAAGAACAGATTTCTTGAGTTCGACAGCGGGTTTTAGAAAGAGATTGAAGACTAAATAAGAAGAGCTTTTATTGCTCTGATACCATGTAAGTTTTAGAAGATGAAAGCAGATGAAGAACCTATAGGTTCGAATAGAGAGAGTGGTAGCGAGAATGAAGAACAGATGATATTATTGAATAGAAATGGAACTCAGTCCATAAGTGTGTGTCTACAATGGTTTCGACATAGAGTATATATAGACAGACAGGATAGACTACAAAGAGAATGAAAGTGACATGTGTGGACAGGAAGAGCTGGAGAGAGAGAGAGAAGGGGACTGGTTCAAGGTCGCAGGTCGCTGAAAGCGACCGCTCCTAACGGCTGGGAACCTTAACTCCACACGTGACTCTTCCTTGTTGTGACCAACAACGGTCACAAGAGTTTAAAGTCCTCTTGCACTTCTTCCTTCATTATTTGGCGAGTGTTGAGTCGTATTCTCCAAGTCAACCTGTTCCTTGCTTCACACGATCTGGCTATGACTTGTATCACACGGTTTAATATGGAGACCAAGGAACTTCAGAAGCAAGTAGAAAAGCTGATGAGTAAAGGTCATATCAGAGAAAGTCTCAGTCCATGCACAGTACCAGTTCTGTTGGTTCCTAAGAAAGATGGAACATGGAGGATGTGTGTAGACTGCGGAGCTATCAACAACATCACAGTGAAGTACAGACACCCTATTCCAAGGCTTGATGATATGCTAGATGAGTTATGTGGGTCAATAATTGACACGACCCTAGGACGCTCTCTGGAATGGGGGGGGGATAATCCTTGGCTAAACGAATCAGAGACTCAAGTTTACCAAGGCGGTGGATCGGATGGTGACACAAGAGGTATGGTTCGGCCTCTTGATACTCCTAGGAAACAAGTTCGGATATGACGCACCGGACAAGTGACCCTTAGGCTCTGGATATTACACACCAGAAGATCTCTCTCTCGACAAGGCAAGATAAAGAATGAAACAAAATTTAAGCAAAATGACTGATTAACTTCCAAAAGGCTCGAACAAAGGTTCTTATACACGAGAGACTTGTACATGCACAAGCTCTCGTAAATAGAGAAACATAAAGGCCAAAAGCTCCACAGAGTTAATGCGACAATTTAAACTTAAGGAACACAAATAACATAAGGTCTTCATGTGGACAGACTGTGACCAACAACTAGGCCCAACGTAAGCAGCTTGCGGCCTCGTTAAAAACCTTGGCTGGAAAACCCAGTGGGACAAAACCAAACCAAGGGAAAAAGAGCACACGCAAGCCACTTGCCTAGATGCTGATCAGCAAGCTGAAGAAGTAGCTTGAATGGTGAGTAGAACATCTTGAACGTTCCGGGCAAGTCCAGCCCCAATCATGCCTCGACCCGGGCCAGCCTCGTCTCGACCATGACCGTCTGCTTCTCTACCACGACCGTCCGTGTCTCGCCTGTTGACCCCTTCACGTCCCCACAACGTCCTAAGCATTCCCACCATGGCCGTCCTTAGCTTCTTGGTTCTGGAACGGGTCATGGGACCTTCTGGAATGGTCAGAGCGTCTCTGCCCGCGAACCGGTTCACAGCCTCCTCAGCTTTACCCTCTGGCCGGTCCATGATCACATCATCTCCTCCCTCTTCAAAAGGATTTGTCCTCAAATCCGTTTCATCTGCAACAAAAGGAATCAAGTCAGTAACATTAAAACTATTGCTTACGTCCTACTTACCTTGGAGGTCCAGTTGGTAGGCGTTGTTGCTGATCTTCCTAGTGACTTCGAATGGTTCATCGATCCGAGACATGAGTTTGGACTTCCTCTCATTCGGAAACCTCTCTTTCCTCAAGTGAACCCACACTTTGTCGCCAACCTCAAAGACCAACTCCTTCCTGCCCTTGTTTGCTTGCTTGACATACTGTTTTGTTCTTTCCTCCAGGTTGCATCTAGCCTTTTCATGAATCTGATGCATCGTTTCCGCCTTCTTCTTGCCATCAAGACTAACTCTTTCACACTCAGGTAAAGGCATTAAATCCAACGGTGACATAGGATAAAACCCATAAACAACTTCAAAAGGAGAAAACTTAGTAGCAGAATGCACGGCATGGTTATATGCAAATTCACAATGCGGCAAAAACTCATCCCACGACTTCAAGTTCTTCCTAATGAATGCACGCAACAAAGTTCCTAGAGTCCTATTAACTACCTCAGTCTGGCCATCCGTTTGTGGGTGACAGGTAGTTGAAAATAACAGTTTTGTACCTAGCTTTGACCATAAAGTTCTCCAAAAGTGAATAAGAAACTTAGTATCTCTATCCGACACTATAGTCCTAGGAATCCCATGCAAGCGAACAACCTCTCTAAAGAACAACCTAGCAACCACTACGAAGATATAATCTTTCCCTGTTCTAGTCCTAGGCAACCCCACTATAAAGTCCATAGAAACGTCATTCCAAGGGTGATAAGGAATGGGTAAGGGAGTATACAAACCGTGAGACTGGACATTGGACTTAGCTTGTTTACATGTTGCACATCTCTCACAGACTCTTTACACATCTGATGCGATCATGGATGCCACCAAGGATGGAGAGCTTGAACCAGAACCAGAAGCTGAGCTTAAGGCCGTGGAAGAGCATGGACCAGATGGTGTGGAGCTTCAAGTTGAGGACGCTTTGCGAGTACCGGCCGAAGCAATGACCAGGGCGCGGACCAAACAGCTGTCTCAAACGCTAAGTTCTTTACTTAGTTCTGCTAATGTTCAGTTCAACCTTAAGGAGGAAGATGTGTAACACACGACTTTAGTAAGGTTCAAAGAGGATTCGGGAACCCCTTCCTAAATCGACTTTTAGTAAGGTTTTACGAAGATTTAGGTGGACCTTCCTAAATGGCGATTCGCATAGCACCCAGGCCGCGTGTTCACATCAGTTGAAGAGTCAGTCAATATGGAATCAATTCAGTCAAGTCTTTACTTCATTAATGTAATGATTTCCGTGTTGTCTTGTCTTGTTTTCTGAAACACAAACACTATATATGTATTTCGAAAACAACTGATTCAATAAGGAGTGATGTTTGATCATTGCGATTGTCTTGGAGAGTGAATATCTGTTGACAACAACCCCTGTTGAACAAACCCCTGTTGCTTGGTGAGTCATATCCAAACAACAACCCCTCTTCGGTCGTCTAAATGAGTCATATCTTAGGACTGCTGAGGTTTGGAATATCATGGGCCTTCCGCATCCCTTGTGCGACCTAACGATCTATTCCTTTGTTCTTGAGAGCTAGTAGCTCAATTGAGTTCAAAGTTTATCCAGACCAACTTCAGAGTGTAATCTGTGGGAGCGAGTTGAACCCCATATCAAGTGGTATCAGAGCCCACTTTGAAGTTTGGTATCTATTTCGATCCATCTTTCTCACCTCTTCAGCTTCTTCTTTAAAAAAAAAAAAAAAGTTCTTTTCTGTCTATCTGTTCTCTGGGTGAGCCGCCTGATATTAAAAAAAAAAAGAGTACACAAAAGAAAAGTGTTTAAGAAACCAGGAGAAATCGGTTTCAAGGGTTGGTTAATCATCCAGAACTAAAAATCTTGCAATCTATCTATCTACCTCTTCATCTACTCGGGTTGTTTGGATAGATTCATTGGGTTTGACAGATTTGTTCTATTGGAACTATTGAGATTTCACTGTGAGAGATAAACACTTGTGAGGCAGAGGGTTTTGATTAACTCGTTTGTCTAAGTGCTTGCAGGAAAATCCACACAGGAGAACCGGCCGTTGAAGAGTTTGGACCAGCCGTTGAAGAGTTTCTGTTTCTTTAACTTGTTTGTTCTTGTTTCTAGGAAAGATGTCCAATCCAAGTAATGATGAACAGGAGGACAACCAGAATGTTGGCCTTTCTAGAAGACAAATGAGGGCCTTGATGGGAGAAATGAAAAGAATGATGAGATCAGAACTTGAGGAGATCAACGTTCGACTTGATCGAGTTCAAGAGGACACTCAAACTAGACCACCACCAGAGGAAGCAACTGGTAGGTCTCGAACCAGACAAAGGCGTACCAGGGCCAATGAAGAGTTTTATGAACACTCCTCTAGTGACAGCCAAAGAAGGACCAGACGGCCTAGAGAGACCCGGGGAAGACAAGATGATAACCTAGGTGGCCTGAAGTTAAAAATCCCATCCTTCCATGGTAAAAACGATCCAGATGCTTACCTAGAGTGGGAGAAAAAGATAGAACTGGTCTTTGATTGTCAGAACTATTCCGAACTTAAAAAGGTAAGGTTGGCCGCAACTGAGTTCTATGGTTATGCTATTAACTGGTGGGCTCAAATTGTGACCAACAGGAGGAGAACAGGAGAAAGACCCGTAGCTACATGGGATGAGATGGTCACTCTCATGAGGAAGCGTTTTGTGCCCAGCCACTACAACCGAGACTTGCATCAGAGGCTAAGGAGATTAATTCAAGGAACTATGAGCGTTGAGGATTACTTCCAAGAGATGGAAACGCTAATGATCAAAGCAGATGCTGATAAAGATCTGGAGGCAACAATGGCTAGATTTCTAGGAGGACTCAACCGTGACATCCAAGACAGGTTGGAGATGCAAGAGTACGACTGCCTAGAAGAGATGCTACACAAGGCAATCTTGGTTGAGCAGCAGGTTAAGAGAAGGAGTCAACCCAAGTCCACTTACACACCGGTTGCTAAGACTAGCTACCAAGACAAGGGTAAAGCTCTAACCAAACCTATTTCTGATTTTAAAACTAATCCATCTTCTAGTAGTGTCAAGGAAAAGGCAGAAGCTCCTACTGCACGAGCCAGGGATATGAGGTGCTTCAAATGCCAGGGGCTTGGACACTATGCTAAGGATTGTACCAACAAGAGGGTCATGATTGTTCTGGAGAACGGTGACATAGAATCTGAGGATGAGAAGCCGCAAACAGATTCTGAGGAAGAGCAAATAGATTATCCTGCTCACGGGGAACTTATGGTTACTAGAAGGACATTGAGTGCACAACTCAAACCCAAGGAGCATGAGCAGAGAGAGAACCTCTTTCACACTAGATGCTATGTCAATGACAAAGTATGTAGTCTGATTGTGGATGGAGGCAGCTGTACCAACGTGGCTAGCGAGACAATGGTTAAGAAACTCGGCTTGAGTATGAGGAAACACCCTCGGCCATACTCTCTTCAATGGCTTAATGAAACAGGGGAGATGAAGGTGAGCAACCAAGTCCTAGTTCCAATCACCATTGGAAGATACAAGGATGAGATCCTTTGCGACGTTCTACCTATGGAGGCCGGTCACATTCTTTTAGGAAGGCCTTGGCAATATGACAAAAGGGTCATACATGATGGGTACACAAACCGTCACGCCTTTGAAGACCAAGGGATGAAGATTATGTTGGCACCACTGTCACCACAAGAGGTACATCAGGATCAAAAACTTTTAAAGGAAAGAAGAGAGCAAGCCAAGCGAGATCAAGAATCCAAATCATCCAAGGAAAGCGAATCCAATTTAGTAAGGCATTCTAACTTCTTTGCTAAAACTAGTGAGATCAAGAAAGCTTTGTTTTCTGACAACCAATGCTTTTGCTAGTTTTTAAAGAAACACTAATGTCTTATCTAACAATGCACTGGAGTTTCCAAGTGAGTTTGAATCTCTTTTGCAAGGTTTTAGGGATGTGTTTCCGGATGAAAACCCGAATGGTCTACCTCCAATCAGAGGCATTGAGCACCAGATTAATTTCATACCAGGTGCTTCTCTTCCAAACAGACCAGCATACAGGACCAATCCTGTTGAAACTAAAGAGCTGCAAAAACAAATCAATGAGCTCATGGAGAAAGGATACATCAGAGAAAGCATGAGTCCATGCGGAGTTCCAGTTCTCCTTGTGCCCAAGAAAGATGGCAGTTGGCGTATGTGTGTGGATTGTAGAGCAATCAACAACATAACAGTAAAGTACAGACACCCCATCCCTAGATTAGATGATATGTTAGATGAACTACATGGATCATGCATCTATTCTAAGATTGATTTGAAAAGTGGATATAATCAAATTAGGATGAAAGAAGGGGATGAATGGAAAACCGCTTTCAAAACTAAGCTAGGGTTGTATGAATGGTTAGTTATGCGTTTTGGTTTAACCAATGCACCTAGTACTTTCATGAGGTTGATGAATCATGTCCTGAGAGCTTTCATAGGAGTTTTGTTGTAGTATACTTCGATGACATTCTTGTATACAACAAAACACTTAGTGAGCACATTGAACATCTAGAATCGGTTTTAGGAGTGCTTAGGAAGGAAAAGCTCTATGCTAACTTGAAGAAATGCACTTTTGGGACAGATAATCTCGTGTTTTTGGGTTTTGTTTTGAGTGCAGATGGCATTAAAGTGGATGAGGAAAAGGTTAAAGCTATTAGAGAATGGCCAAGTCCGAAAACCGTAGGAGAGGTCAGAAGCTTTCATGGCCTTGCGGGATTCTAGAGAAGGTTTGTGAAGGACTTCAGCACAATAGGAGCCCCTCTTACCGAAGTCATCAAGAAAAATGTGGGATACAAGTGGGAGCAAGAACAAGAAGAATCATTTCAAACTTTGAAAGGGAAGCTTACGAATGCACCTCTTCTTGTTTTGCCTGATTTCCTAAAAACTTTTGAGATTGAGTGTGATGCCTCAGGAGTTGGAATTGGTGCTGTCTTGATGCAGGATAGGAAACCGATTGCTTACTTCAGTGAGAAGCTAGGAGGAGCCACTCTCAACTACCCAACATATGATAAGGAGCTTTATGCACTAGTGAGAGCTTTGCAAACTTGGCAACATTATCTATGGCCTAAGGAGTTCGTGGTGCATACTGATCATGAGACTCTCAAGCCAGATGTATTGAATTCATTGAGACATTCCCCTATGTCATTCAGTACAAGAAAGGTAAAGAAAATGTTGTGGCTGATGCTTTGTCTCGAAGGTATGTGCTCATCTCTATTTTAGATGCTAAGTTTCTCGGATTTGAGCGAGTTAAGGAGTTGTATGAGTCTGATCTAGACTTCAAAGAACCATTTCTTGCTTGTTCTAGAACCGCAAGTGGCAAGTTCTATAGGAATGATGGTTACTTGTTTTATTCAAATCGCTTATGCATTCCTAACTGTTCTTTAAGAGAGTTACTTGTAAGGGAAGCCCATGGAGGAGGATTGATGGGGCATTTTGGGATAGAAAAGACACTGAAGGTAGTGCAAGAACACTTTTTTTGGCCGCATCAACAAAGGGATGTTGAAAGGATCTGTGTCAGGTGTGTTACTTGTAAACAGTCTAAGTCCAAAGTGCAGCCTAATGGTATGTATACTCCCTTTGCCTATTCCTACTCATCCGTGGAATGACATATCTATTGATTTTGTGCTTGGATTGCCTAGAACAAGGACAGGAAAGGATTCTATCTTTGTGGTTGTAGATAGATTTTCTAAAATGGCTCATTTTATTCCATGTCATAAGACTGATGATACATTGCACGTTGCTGATTTGTTCTTTAGAGAGATCATTCGTTTGCATGGCATGCCTAGAACAATTGTTTCTGATAGGGACACTAAGTTCTTGAGTTACTTCTGGAAAACTCTTTATTAGAGTGAGGAGATTAGAAGGCCAAACCTAAGTGAAGGCCAAGCATCTCCATGTGAAAGAAAAGAAGTGTCTTCATCAAATGGTCATGAAGTGTGTTGCAAGTAATCAAGACTTGTGACACAAGTAAACTCAGGCTACCATAAGAGAGCACATGAGGTGCAAGAGGAGGAGCTAGCTGAAGAAGCTGGCGACCAAACATCAAATGCCATGAGGATGGCGACTTGAACCAGCGGGTGAACATCAACCGCCATTACTTTCTTCAGCAAGGCTGTCCGTACAATCTTGGCTTGGACATCACGCAAGACATAGTCTAGTGCAAGCCCAAGATGTAAAGGTTTGGCAAAGCTCCAAGGTGTTCTTTATCAGAGAACAAAGGCCCAATCAAAGTGGCATGGAGTTGGCAGCCCAAATTGTAAGTTTTAGAAGATGAAAGCAGATGAAGAACCTATATGTTCGAATAGAGAGAGTGATAGCGAGAATGAAGAACAGATGATTTTATTGAATAGAAATGGAACTCAGTCCATAAGTGTATGTTTACAATGGTTTCGACATAGAGTATATATAGACAGACAGGATAGACTACAAAGAGAATGAAAGTGACATGTGTGGACAGGAAGAGCTGGAGGGAGAGAGAGAAGGGGAGTGGTTCAAGGTCGCAGGTCGCTGAAAGCGACCGCTCCTAACGGCTGGGAACCTTAACTCCACACGTGACTCTTCCTTGTTGTGACCAACAACAGTCACAAGAGTTTGAAGTCCTCTTGCCATGACTTGTATCACACGGTTTAATACAAATGAACGAGAGTTTGAATTCAAATGAAGTGAGGGCGGCAACACAACATCCAAACAAATGAATCACATGTGGTTTTGTAACTAAACAAGTGGAGAAGAAGGAAAGAAGAGTCACATGTGAAGATAAGAAATTCAAATAAAAGAGCTCTTGGAGACCTGTCACTATCACCTCCTTGGATATCCAAACACTCTCTCTTAAATGTCACTTTCAGTCTTGGTCTGTGTATGCAAGTTGAGTCCTTGTGTATTGTCTATATAAAGACACTCTCCCCTTTGTAATATACACACAGAAATAAGAAGAGACAAGTCTTGATATCAAATTTTGTTTAGCTTAATCTACTTTACTCTTGTTTAACTTAATGTTAACAATGTAGAGAGTTCAAGTTAAACAGTTTGGGTCTGCCTTAAGGCAGACCATTTCTTGTCAATCTTACTTAAACAATCACTTAAACTCTTTCTTATTTATGTTAGACACTAGCTGAAGTGAGCTAATCATTTTTCTCTAAGCACACAAACTCTCTAATTGTTGTAATGCTAAACTGGATTTAATGCTCACTCTAGTGCAATCTTTTCTTATTGAAGTGAGTTCATGTTTAGTTAATGATGGACACAATCACAAGTTGATTGTTGTTTCTCTTATGATGTGAGGCAATCCTCACTTAAACTAACATGGTATCAGAGCAGTTACTCTTGGGATGAACTCATTTCCTTTACTCTTTGTAACCAATGATTCTCTCTTCTCTCTTATTCTTGTTAAAGCTCTGTTGATAGACTTAAAGATGTCTTGCGTCCAGAGCATGAGAGAGAGAGATAGGTTCTTGTTTTTGTTTCAAAATGGTTTTAAGAGAAGGATTTCAAATGTTTTGGTTTCAAAATTGCTTTCATTTCAAAACCAGTTTTAAGCTGTTTATGTTTTCAAGTTGCAAACCTTTATAGGTGTTGTATTTCAATCCATGAATTCTCCATTTATACCCTCAAATCTTACTTATGATAGTTGAAAGATTACTATCTTGAGGGAGGGAGAAAGATTGAAACCTTCTCTTGAGAACACTTCTTAAAATTGATTTATAAAATCTTTTGCATTGTGATTACAAACTCTTTTATTCCTCTCCTCTTGTTTATCTCAATAAGCTTGGACTGTTAAGTCTATAAGAATCTATGCTTGAGGGAGGGAGAGTGATTAAAAGATGGTTTTGAGTTTGAAAACTCTTGAAAAGGATTTTGGGGATTTTTCCCTTTTGTATCCAAAATTGTTTTTATTTCTCTTTAAAGGGGATTTGATTTTTTGAAAAATATTTTAGATCATTTTCTGTCTTTGAAAAATGTTGTCAAATATTCCAGAGTATTTTTAAAATTATTTTCAGTATTTTTTCTTGGTTATTACAAGCTTGAAAATATTTTGGAAATTAATTTCTCTTATGAAAAGGGTTTTGGAAAGTATTTTTACAAATTCTGGAAAGTATTTTAAAATTATTTTTGATAAGTTCTTGATAAACTCTTGGCTTAGTAAAGCCATTTTAAAAGGTTTTAATTCCTTAGAAAATTGTTTGAAATAGCTTTGCAAGTTTTCTTTGAAAGAAAAAAAAAAAAGTTTTCAAACCATTTGTGAAAAGGATTTCTTCTCTTGGCCTTTATGGCCTTTGAACTTGGTAGATGGATAACGAATTTTGTTCCATTAACTCTTGTTCTTTTCTACAGAAATCACCTTTGTGTGATCTAATCTCTTAATGAGTTATTGTTGTTGTTGAGGTTGCAGGAATCTATTGAAAGGATCATGTTCTTTCATCAATTTAATGAAAGACTTGTTGAGAAGTTATTGCCTCACCAGCATTGTTGATCAACCATGGATGCCTAAGAGCTGTGGTTGATGTTTCTGGTCAGCCATGGAACCTTCAAGGCCATGGACTGAAGATGCTTCCGCTTATACTCTCCATCTCACCATCTTCCACTACACTTCCATCATTCTCACTATACTCTTGGTTACATCTGATACTCTTTGGATACTTATGCTTAAGTTTGAATCTTCAGAACCCACCTTTGGGTGGTTCACTTTGATGTGTTTGTTACAATGCTTGCAGGAAACTCTCTTGAAAGGGTTGTCCTTGATTCTCTTGTTCATGAAAACTGGTGCCTCACCAACACTATGGCTTAGCCAGGATGGATGCTTGTGCATGATGGTCTAATGCTTTTGTTGATCAGCCTAAATGGCTTGATGTTTGGCATCAAGTTTTCGCACTGTGGCCTCTTTAAAGCAGAGCAAGACTCTGTCCATCCACTATTCTCCTTCATACTCTAGTTATCATTATACTCTGGTTACTTCTAAAATTCTCTTAACTTTGGTTACTTATACTC
This sequence comes from Iljinskaea planisiliqua, assembly GCA_900108845.1. Lineage (NCBI taxonomy): Eukaryota > Viridiplantae > Streptophyta > Magnoliopsida > Brassicales > Brassicaceae > Iljinskaea > Iljinskaea planisiliqua. The sequence goes on along the minus strand of FNXX01000025.1, from coordinate 894,115 downwards.
TCATTCTCATACTCTCAATCTTGATTTCACATGCTCACAATCTCTGATTATTGATCTCTCTTTACCTTAATGGCTTAATCTCTCTCTCACTTTGCAATGATCTTTCATTCTCATGTTTAATGCATTCTTGCTTTCTTTTATTTTTTGGCACTTCTGGAACTTCCACAAGCGTGAGTGTGCCCTCACTAGGAAGTTCCACCACTGATTTTTTCTTTGATGTTCTAAGTTCACAGATTCAAATTATTGATATTATGATAGTCTCATTGAGACATGAAGTTAAATGTGTGGGCACAGAACATATCTGAAGTTGGAACCGATTACCCCAGCCTGAAGAACCTGGTGTGAAGAGTCTGGTGGGAAGCGATGGATCAGCTTGACAGAAGGAGTCTGTTGCCTGGAGGTGCAAGCACATACTGAAGTTAGAACCAATGGAGACCTTTTGGGTGGAAGTTGATGGATCAGCTCAGATGTGACTGGTTCTCTCCCTATTTGTTGGTTGTAATAAACCACTGATTCTGTTGACGGTTTCAAATGAAGATGGACCGCATTCATTCAGCTCATTCAGATCATCCAAAGATCATTTCAGATCATGGACCATTCCATTGATTCACTTGGCGGTTCTAAAAAGGTGTTCAAAACCGCAGTCAGTCCATTACAAAGGACTTCAGCTCAATCAGCCCATTCTAAGGACCAGTTCAGTTAAGATCATGGGTCATGCCATTGATCATTATTGGCAGATCAAGACAAGTTCATTACATTAATGTCCATTCAAAGGACAAGTCATATGCCAATCTTCAATAAAAGGCTGTTTCTAAATTCTACTCTCATTACATTATGTTTTTCCATTAAATCATTGCCTTAGAATCCCATTTGCTAGATATTGCTATCTACTAATTCCTAATTGTTGCTTTAGGACTTTGATATTCCTCATTTGGTTAAGATAAGTTTCTCCTTGATATTCCTCATGGCAAAACTTAATCTCCTCTTCTTTATCACTTGTTTAAGGATAAAGGAGACCATAAGAGCCTCAAAGAGACCAATGAGAGCCTCAAAGAAGTACAAGTTGACAAGGAAAGGATTCACATCAAGTCATGGAGGACGAAGGGAATAAGGAGTGGAGCCGGTTCAAGATCAGTTCATACCAAGGCCATTGCTACCCTTAATGCACCACAATGCTATACTCTTTTTCCCTCATCATGGTTTTGTCCCAAGTGGTTTTCCATGGTGAGGTTTTTAATGAGGTAGTCATTTGTGTGTTGCAAGCTTGGCCTTTGGTCCATAAACCCTCTTGATGTCCCAGCAGTCCAAGCTTGAGGGAGGGTATTAGAGTGAGTAGATGAGAAGGCCAAACCTAAGTGAAGGCCAAGCATCTCCATGTGAAAGAAAAGAAGTGTCTTCATCAAATGCTCATTAGTGTGCTGCAAGTAATCAAGACTTGTGACACAAGTAAACTCAGGCTACCATAGGAGAGCACATGAGGTGCAAGAGGAGGAGCTAGCTGAAGAAGCTGGCGACCAAACATCAAATGCCATGAGGATGGCGACTTGAACCAGCGGGTGAACACCAACCGCCATTACTTTCTTCAGCAAGGCTGTCCGTACAATCTGGGCTTGGGCATCACTCAAGACATAGTCTAGTGCAAGCCCAAGATGTAAAGGTTTGGCAAAGGTCCAAGGTGTTCTTTATCAGAGAACAAAGGCCCAATCAAAGTGGCATGGAGTTGGCAGCCCAAATGAAGGAGAGTTTGAATTCAAATGAAGTGAGGGCGCCAACTACACATCCAAACAAGTGAATCACGTGTGGTTTTGTAACTAAACAAGTGGAGAAGGTCGTTGGCAATTTGTGGACAAGAAGGAAAGAAGAGTCACATGTGAAGATAAGAATTTCAAATAAAAGAGCTCTTGGAGACCTGTCACTATCACCTCCTTGGATATCCAAACGCTCTCTCTTAAATGTCACTTTCCGTCTTGGTCTGTGTATGCAAGTTGAGTCCTTGTGTATTGTCTATATAAAGACACTCTCCCCTTTGTAATATACACACAGAAATAAGAAGAGACAAGTCTTGATATCAAATTTTGTTTAGCTTAATCTACTTTACTCTTGTTTAACTTAATGTTAACAATGTAGAGAGTTCAAGTTAAACAGTTTGGGTCTGCCTTAAGGCAGACCATTTCTTGTCAATCTTACTTAAAAAATCACTTAAACTCTTTCTTATTTATGATAGACACTAGCTTAAGTGAGCTAATCATTTTTCTCTAAGCACACAAACTCTCTAATTGTTGTAATGCTAAACTGGATTTAAGGCTCACTCTAGTGCAATCTTTTCTTATTGAAGTGAGTTCATGTTTAGTTAATGATGGACACAATCACAAGTTGATTGTTGTTTCTCTTATGATGTGAGGCAATCCTCACTTAAACTAACACTCTTTGGTCTAAGCTAGGAACTAAGTTGTTGTTTTCAACTACTTGTCACCCGCAAACTGATGGACAAACAGAAGTAGTTAATAGGACTTTGTCAACTTTGTTGAGGGCTGTCATTAAAAAGAACCTTAGAACTTGGGAAGAGTGCTTACCACATGTAGAGTTCGCATACAATCATGCAGTTCATTCGGCTCCATTTGAGATTGTTTATGGTTTCAATCCTTTGTCTCCTTTGGATCTAATCTCTTTGCCTTTGAGTGAAAGAACTAGTTTAGATGGCGAGAAGAAAGCTAAACTTGTTAAACCGATCCATGAGAAAGCAAGGATCAACATTGAGGAGAAGACTAAGCAGTATGCTAAGAAAGCCAACAAGGGCCGACGCGAGCTAGTTTTTGATGTTGGGGATCAAGTTTGGGTTTACTTGAGGAAGGACCGATTTCCGGCTGAAAGGAAGTCCAAACTTATGCCAAGGGTTGATGGACCATTTAAGATAGTCAAGCGGATCAACAACAATGCCTATCAAGTTGATTTGCAAGGTAAGTATCAAGTTGGTTCAAGCTTTAATGTTTCTGACTTAATTCCTTTTGTGGCAGATGATCAAGATTTGAGGTCAAATCCTTTTCAACCGGGAGGGGATGATGTGATCATGGATGGCACCAAGGATGAAGAGCTTGAACCAGAACCAGAAGCTGAGCTTAAGGCCGTGGAAGAGCATGGACCAGACGGTGTGGAGCTTCAAGTTGAGGACGCTTTGCGAGTACCGGCCGGAGCAATGACCAGGGCGCGGACCAAACAGCTGTCTCAAACGCTAAGTTCTTTACTTAGTTCTGCCAATGTTCAGTTCAACCTTAAGGAGGAAGATGTGCAACACACGACTTTAGTAAGGTTCAAAGAGGATTCGGGAACCCCTTCCTAAATCGACTTTTAGTAAGGTTTTATGAAGATTTAGGTGGACCTTCCTAAATGGCGCTTCGCATAGCACCCAGGCCGCGAGTTCACATCAGTTGAACAGTCAGTCAACATGGAATCAATTCAGTCAAGTCTTTACTTCATTAATGTAATGATTTCCGTGTTGTCTTGTCTTGTTTTCGGAAACACAAATACTATATATGTATTTCGAAAACAACTGATTCAATAAGGAGTGAAGTTTGATAATTGCGATTGTCTTGGAGAGTGAATCTCTGTTGTTCCTTGTGAACAAACCCCTGTTGCTTGGTGAGTCATATCCAAACAACAACCCCTCTTCGGTCGTCTAAGTGAGTCATATCTTAGGACTGCTGAGGTTTGGAATATCAAGGGCCTTCCGCATCCCTTGTGCGACCTAACGATCCATTCCTTTGTTTTTGAGAGCTAGTAGCTCAATTGAGTTCAAAGTTTATCCAGACCAACTTCAGAGTGTAATCCGTGGGAGCGAGTTGAACCCCGTATTAACATCTCTCTTATAGAAATGGTCCTGTAAAACTTTAAGAATCTTTGCAATACCAAAATGCCCCATTAAGCTTCCTCCATGGGCTTCCCTGACAACCATTTCTCTCAACGAACAATTAGGAATGCACAACCGGTTATCAAAGAACAAGAACCCATCCTGTCTAAAGTAATGACCCGAAGCAAACTTTTCACAAGACTTATATGCTTCTTTGAATTCAGGATCAGACTCGTACATACCTTTAAGTTGTTCAAACCCCAAGAGCTTAGCATCTAAAGTTGTCAAGAGAACATACCTTCGAGAAAGGGCGTCAGCTACCACATTCTCCTTACCTTGCTTATACTTAATAACGTATGGAAAGATTTCAATGAATTCGACCCATCTGGCATGTCTTTTACTTAACTTATTCTGGCCCTTTAGGTACTTCAAGGATTCTTGGTCGGTATGTATGACAAATTCTTTCAGCCAAAGGTAATGCTGCCAGGTTTGTAAGGCTCTCACCAGAGCATACAACTCCTTGTCATACGTTGCAAAGTTTTGGGTGGCTCCTCCCAACTTCTCACTAAAGTAAGCTATAGGCCTTCCATCCTGCATCAAGACAGCACCAATACCTATACCAGAGGCATCACATTCGATTTCGAAAGTTTTAGCAAAATCAGGAAGCACAAGCAAAGGAGAATGAGTAAGCTTCTCTTTAAGGGCTTGGAAGGCGGTCTCCTGCGACTCTCCCCACTTGAAACCCACATCCTTCTTGATTACTTCGGTTAAGGGAGCAGCTATAGTACTAAAATCTTTCTCAAATCTCCTGTAGAAGCCAGCAAGTCCATGGAAACTCCTTACTTCTCCAACTGTCGATGGACTTGGCCACTCCTTAATGGCCTTGATCTTTTCTTCGTCCACCTTAACTCCATCAGCGCTCACAACAAAGCCTAAAAAGACCAAGTTATCCGCACAAAAAGTACACTTCTTTAGATTGGCATGAAGCTTTTCCTTCCTTAAGACTTCAAGGATAGACCTAAGATGACCGAGGTGCTCTTCTAGACCCTTGCTATAAACTAAAATGTCATCAAAATACACTACAACGAAATGTCCTATGAAAGCCCTAAGAACATGGTTCATCAATCTCATGAATGTACTAGGTGCATTAGTTAACCCGAATGGCATAACTAACCATTCATACAATCCGTGTTTAGCTTTAAATGCAGTCTTCCATTCATCTTCCTCTTTCATCCTAATCTGATGGTACCCACTCTTCAAATCTATCTTAGAAAATATACTAGAACCATGCAATTCATTAAGCATATCATCTAGCCTAGGGATAGGATGTTGATACTTCACCGTGATATTGTTGAGTGCTCTGCAATCAACACATATGCGCCAACTGCCATCTTTCTTTGGCACAAGAAGAACCGGCACTGCACACGGGCTTATACTCTCACGAATATTTCCCTTCTCCATCAGTTCTTCCAATTGTCGTTGGAGCTCTTTGGTTTCAACCGGATTGGTTCTGTACACGGGCCTGTTTGGAAGTGTTGCTCCAGGTACAAAGTCTATCTGATACTCAATCCCTCGCACAGGAGGTAGGCCGATAGGGTTGTCTTCAGGGAACACATCCTGAAACTCCTGAAAAAGCAGAACCATTCCACTCGGGTACACCGGTGCAAGATCGGTCAGGTTTAAACAAGATTCTTTAAGCACAAGAAAAAGAACAGATTGGTTAGAGTAAAGAGTTCGTTTGATGTCACCAATCTTGGCATAAAATTTTCGTTGCTTAGGTTCCTTCGGTTGGCTTACGGCTTCCTTCTTCTTCTGTAGCTGAATCTGATCTTGGTATACCTCCTTAGGAGTCAAAGGCACCAAGACAGTCTTCCTTCCCTTGAATTAAAACGAGTGCTTGTTTGTAAACCCATCATGGGTCACTCAGTGGTCAGATTACCACGGCCGGCCTAGCAGGATATGTCCGGCCTCCATGGGTAGAACATCACATAAGAGCTCGTCTTCATATTTCCCAATGGCCAAAGGTACTTTGACCTAAGTAGACACTCTCATTTCTCCCTCATCACTAAGCCACTGTAGTCTATATGGTTTAGGATGCTTTTGCACCACCAACCCCAACTTCTGAACCATGGTTTCATTTGTTACGTTCACGCAGCTCCCACCATCGATGATAAGGCTACAAACCTTCCCTTGAACTAAGCATCTGGTGTAGAACAAGTTTTCCCTTTGCTCCAACTCCTCGGTCTTGGTTTGTAAATTCAAAGTTCTCCGAGCGACCAGCAGCTGTCCACTCACAGGTTCCTCCTCAGTGCCATCTTCAGAGTCTCCCTGAGAATTATCTTCTGGTTCACAGTCCTCTGATTCATACTCTCCATTGTCCAGCAGAATCATAAGTCTCTTGTTGGTACACTCATTGGCATAATGGCCTCGCCCCTGACATTTAAAGCAATTAACATGCCTGGCCCTTGAGTTAGAAGACTCGGCTTTTTCCTTTCCTTTGTTGCTGACAGCACTCGGCTTAAACTCTTCTTTCAGGAACGGTTTGCTCTCCTTCAGGTAACTTGGCTTGTCGGTCTTACTAGATTGGAACTTAACTGCACCGTGGCCGGTACGCGAGTGTCCTCTTCTTTTGAGTTGCTGTTCCACCAGTATGGCCTTGTGTAACATCTCTTCCATCTCCACATAGTGTTGCATCTCCAGATTGTCTTGTATCTCTCGGTTAAGTCCTCCTAGAAAACGGGACATAGTCGCCTCTCTGTCTTCACATATACTTGCCCTCAGGATTAGTAACTCCATTTCCTGGTAGTACTCTTCCACTGAAAGAGGCCCCTGATAGAGTTTCCTCAGCCTCTGATGAAGATCACGATGGTAGTGGCTGGGAACAAACCTCTTGCGCATTATGGTTTTCATCTGATCCCATGTTTCAACAGGATCCTCACCATTTCTCCTACTGTTTGTGACAAGTTGATCCCACCAACTCAAAGCGTAGTCATAGAACTCCGTAGCAGCCACTTGGATCTTCTTGGTTTGAGAATACTGCTGACACTCAAAGACGAGCTCGATCTTCTTTTCCCATTCCAAGTAGGCATCTGAATCAGCCTTGCCATGGAACGACGGTATCTTCAGCTTTAAGCCAGATAATTCATCACGATGATGTCTTACTTCATGGCCACGCCTTTGATATGATTCTGACCGGCTCAATTCATAAACTGGACTGTCCGACCAAGCCATCAAGGAAGCAGCAGCTGGACCATGAAGTTTCGGCTTCAAAACAAAATTTAGAGGAGGATTTACTCGACCAAGTGGCTATGATGGACATTCTGGTCGTGCCAAAACTCACTTGGTTCAAGCTGAAATAACAGATGGTCGAAGTTCCCTTCTACCCGGACAAAGCGATTTACTTAGGCCACCCGAGGAGCATGATGACCTGGATTTTAGGAACCCCTTCCTAAATCCATTTTCAGGAAGCCCTTCCTAAAGCCTTCCTAAAAACGCTTCAACTTCCAACAAGTGAAATGAAGACTACTTTGGATTTGATCAACATTCGACCAGGCCTGCTGAATACTTGTCAAAGCCCATTTCAGAAGCCTACTTCTCAATTCTACAAAGGCCAGGCGGAATGAATCAGATCAAGAGTCATGGAGAGTTGAAAGTCATTCAAACTTCATTAAAAACTAGTCTAAGGCATTAACTATGTGCTAGTTTCGATTTGCCTTGTTTTTAACACATTCTACCTAGTTTTTCATACCTATGTATGCTATTTAAACACACTTTCGTGGTTAATGAAAAGAAGAGCTGTTTTGGTTTGAAACCTTGTGTTTTGTGAGAGAGTGATTCTCTTTGTTCCTCTGGAACTGTTCGATCTTCTTGGTGTGTAATATCTAAGAACCCTCGGTGTATAAAGTGTATCCACAACACTTGTGTGACCATCCTATCTTACCAAAGATTGTCTTAGGTGGCCTAGATAGTATCAGGCATTAGGTTTAATATACCTCTTGTTGGAGCTACCTGTCTAACTCATTCTAAGGTTCCACCGCCTATCTCCTTTTGGAACGTTTAAGAAAGCATCAGGCCTTGGGTTTAATATGCCCATTGTTGGATCTTCACGAGCCAAAGAAGCTTAGGATTATCCTGCCCAACTCGGAGTGTTCATCTTGGGACTGTGATTCTGTCCAAGCCTGGCCAGTTTCGCTTCAGCCTTTGTCTCCTTTGACTATGTCTAGAACCGGAACTGTCATGATCGTAATAATTATCAGTCTCTTCTGAGCCATCATGCTCCTGTGGGTTAAGAGGGAATCGGCCTCTTCTTGTTTCATGACTTGGACCTGGCGCCTGTCGAAACTCATGCCTAAGCTCGTGTCGCAGATCCTCCATGTTGGCCTTCATGAATGCGATCATGGTCTTCTGGTTCAGTTGTTGCGTCAAGGCTTCCATCAACAGTTTGCTCCTTCTGATAATAGCTTCCTCTGTATCATCGACCATTCTCTATTCGTTGCCTACCGGTCACGAATCCGTCTCAACTGAAACCAAAACACAAAAGGAAGTAGTCAGATCTTTCGAGATTAAACACCTTTAAGTAGATCAGTCAGCAAAACACTAGACATAAGCAGATCAGACCAAAAATAATAAATTCAGTCGCAAGAATCCGAACGGTCAAGTTTAAGGAAAGCAATCAACGGTCAAACATAGATTGGGTCACAAGCTAGATATCGAGATCTACCCACGCCAAACAGAAGATGAACAGACCAAAAGTAAAAACTTAAGAAAACAGAAACTTCCCTTCCAGAGTTGCTCTGATACCACTTGACACGACCCTAGGATGCTCTCTGGAATGAGGGGGGATAATCCTTGGCTAAACGAATCAGAGACTCAAGTTTACCAATGCGGTGGATCGGATGGTGACAGAAGAGGTATGGTTCGGCCTCTTGATACTCCTAGGAAACTAGTTCGGATATGACGCATCGGACAAGTGACCCTTGGGTTCTGGATATTACACACCAGAAGAACTCTCTCTCGACAAGCAAGATAAAGAACGAACAAGGTTTTTAAACAAAATGACTGATTAACTTCCAAAGGGTTCGAACAAGGTACTTATACACGAGAGACTTGTACATGCACAAGCTCTCGTAAATAGAGAAACATAAAGGCCAAAGGCTCCACAGAGTTAATGCGACAATTTAAACTTAAGGAACACAAATAACATAAGGTCTTCATGTGGACAGACCATGACCAACAACTAGGCCCATCGTAAGCAGCTTGCGGCCTTGTTAAAAACCTTGGCTGGAAAAAACCCAGTGGGACAAAACCAAACCAAGGGAAAAAGAGCACACACAAGCCACTTGCCTAGGTGCTGATCAGCTAGCTGAAGAAGTAGCTTGAATGGTGATTAGCACATCCTGAACGTTCCGGCCAAGTCCAGCCCCAAACATGCCTCGACCCGAGCCGGCCTCGTCTCGACCGCGACCGTCCGCTTCTCGACCACGACCGTCCGTGGCTCACCCGTTGACTCCTTCACGTCCCCACAACGTCCTAAGCATTCCCTCCACGGCCGTCCTTAGCTTCTTGGTTCTGGAACGGGTCATGGGACCTTCTTGAATGGTCAGAGCGTCTCTGTCCGCGAGCCGGTCCACAACCTCCTCAGCTTTACCCTCTGGCCGGTCCATGATCACATCAGCTGGACGGTTTGGAAGAGAGGCTCCAGGGATGAAATCAATTTGATGTTCAATGCCTCTTATAGGTGGTAATCCCACTGGATTATCTTCAGGGAACACGTCCTCATAGTCCTACAAAAGAGAAATCATCTCACTCGGCAGCACCGGTGCAAGGTCAGTTAAGCTCATAAGAGCTTCTTTATAAACAAACAGCAACATTGGTTTCTTTGCAAATAAAGCTTTCTTAACAACATTAGCCTTGACAAAGAAGTTAGAATGTTTTGATACCTGCTCTTTCTTGCGTTTGAGATGGATTTGGTCTGCATAAACCTCACTTGGCGTCATAGGCAGTAGTGTGGTCTTCCTGCCCTTAAACTCAAAGGTATGATGGTTAGTATAACCATCATGAATCACTTTACGATCAGATTGCCAAGGTCTCACAAGCAGAATGTGTCCTGCCTCCATAGGCAAAATGTCACACAAGACCTCATCCTCATACTTGCCAATAGCTAAGTGAACCATCACTTGACTGTTTACTTTCATTTCCCCACTGTCATTGAGCCACTGAAGCTTGTATGGCTTTGGTTGCTTTCTGAATTTCAATCCCAGCTTCTTGACTATCAAATCACTTGCCACATTGGTGCAGCTGCCTCCATCAATGATCAAGCTGCAGACCTTGCCCTGAACTTTGCAACGAGTATGAAACAGGTTCTCTCTCTGTTCTTGCTTTTCTGGACTTGATTGCAGACTCAAAGATCTTCTGGCTACTAGTAGTTCGCCTTTGACTGGTTCTTCTTTATGTTCATCTGAAAGTATCTCAGCTTCTGATTCCTCATCTTCAGATTCAAACTCTCCATTATCAAGCAGAATCATAACCTTCTTGTTAATGCATTCATTGGCATAATGCCCTCTGCCTTGACACTTGAAACACTTCACATCACGAGTTCTGGAAGCATCAGCAACAGCTTTGCCTTTGATGTCTTGAATGGCAGTATATGGCTTGTTTTCCTCTCTAGGATTTGCAGGCTGCTTGATGTCTCTTGAATAACTTGGTTTCTCTTCTCTGCGAAAATTAGACTTGCTGGTATTTGCTCCTGGATTGTAACTAGATCTAAAAACCCTTTCCTCTTCACTTGCTGCTCAAACAGAATGGCTTTGTGCAGCACCTCTTCTATATCTATATAGTGCTGAGTTTCAAGCCTGTCTTGAATTTCACGGTTTAAACTTCCAAGAAACCTAGACATGGTTGCTTCTCTATCCTCTGAAATGTCAGCACGCAGCATCAAAGTCTCCATTTCTTGATAATACTCCTCAACAGACCGGTTTCCTTGTGTGAGTCTCCTCACTCTTAGGTGTAACTCTCTGTGGTAATGACTAGGAACAAACCTCTTTCTCATAATCCTCTTCATTTCTGTCCAAGTCTCCACTGGATACTCTTGATTTCGCCTCCTTGAAGTGACTAACTGATCCCACCAGCTGAGGGCATAGTCATAAAATTCAGTTGCAGCAACTCTAACTCTGTTGATCTCTGTGTAGTGCTGAACATTGAACACTAGCCCAATCATCTTCTCCCATTCCAAATATGCTTCTGGATCATTCTTCCCATGGAATGGAGGAATTTTAAGCTTGAGTCCTCCAAGATTATCTTGCAAACGTTCTCTGCCTTCTCTTCCAATCCTATTGCGCCTTCGCTGACTGTTTTGAGATCCATTGCTTCTGTTGCTGTAGTAGCTGTCAGTGTCATCACCCCTTGTTTCTGCAGTCTGATCACGAGATTCTCTTTGTTCTCTTCTTCTCTGTGACTGAGTTTCTTCTGGTTCAGTGTTAGGACGAAGCTCTTGACGCAAAGCATTTAGTTTAGCATCCATCATCTTGGTCATAGCCTCAATCAACAGCTTGTTGTTTCTGTTGTTACTGGATTCTTCCTCTTCCTCTGTTCCAGACATGTTCTCTGAAACAGAAAACACAAATCCACCAGTATTGAGTTCTAAAGAAACAAACTCTTAAAAGAAAAGAAATTAAACTAGGCCAGACAGGTGCTTAAACAATTTTTTCCTGCAGATTAACACACTTCTGGATTTGGAAGATGAACAGTCATATTCAAGCCTAGAAATTGCAGAACACAGATCTGTAGCTCTTAGGGTTCGAAACTAACAGATCTATAGGCCTAGTATGTTTTAAAGAAGTCACAGCTAACAGATCTACACTTTCTGGTTCCAAAACAAGCAGATCTGTGCATGAGAATATAAACAGACACTCAAAGAAAATAGAAAGAAAACTTAACTTGCAGGCTGGTTTGCTCTGATACCACTTAATATAAACTCCCTTGAATCAGCCAGTCTGCAGTTGAAAAGATTCTGGAACTTATGGAACAGAACTGTGAAGAATGGAGTATGGAATGGATTGAATGGCTTTGCTAAGAGGCTACGGAATTTCCTCAAGCAAACCAGGTTGAATTCTTGATATGACACAAGAATTCGGGTTTGTCAACTGGATATTACACACCAATAAACAGTGATCTAAATTCAAAAGGTTTTTGATAAAAGAAGATAGATGAAAGTTACAGAAATGTTGGAAGGACATATAAAGACATAAGCTCTTCATGCAGAGTCTAGAAAATAACAAAAGCATTTAAAATACAGTTGGGAGTTTCCCAATGTCATTTTCTTGCAATCTGGTCGTGGCTTCTTGTAGCCTTGGGCTTCAGTTTTAACAATTTTGGCCATTATGAAGTGCTGGGAATACCTCATTAAAAACCTTGTCAAGAAAACCCAGTGGGACAAAACTTGACAAGGGAAAAAGAGTATAAACCCAACACTTTTCCCAAATGTTAAAACTATATAACTTGAATCAAAACCAAAGTGTTTTGACAAGTTATACCTTCCTGTTTGATGTCTTGATCATCTGGCTTCAAGGTATGGTTGAGAAGTCCTCCAACAGCTTGATTGAATAACTTAGTCTTTGATCTAGTCATTGGACCGGTAGGCACAATCAAAGCTTCATCTCCTTCTAGCTCTGGTTCAAGCTGCTCATCAGGTTCTGGTTCTGCATCAAGCTCCTCCATAGACTCCTTTCCATGCTCCAAGCTCCATGATTTGTCCAGTATCACATCATACCTCCAGGCCTGCCTCCAATTCGCGGAATTGAGCATCAAATCGATCTAGTACCAGGATCAGTGCTACCAAACAGACCAGCTTACAGAACCAATCCTGTGGAGACCAAGGAACTTCAGAAGCAAGTAGAAGAGCTGATGAGTAAAGGTCATATCAGAGAAAGTCTCAGTCCATGCACAGTACCAGTTCTGTTGGTTCCTATGAACTGAATAAGATGAACTGAATAAGATCTTTGTGCAAGGTTTAAAACAGATGAATGGAAGAAGGATTTTATTTCCATAACTTACTTAGATACAACTATCGACAATGTACATATATAGGCTAGACAAAAGGGAAGCTATACAATCGACAGATAAGAGGGAAAGGGACATGTGTGTGGTCTAAGACAAGAAGAGTGTGAGACCCAAGGTCAACAGCGACTGTTCACAACGGCTCCAAGAGCTAAGGAAAACCCGTGACTGTTCCTTGTTTCTTCTTCAACGGTCATAAGACCAAGTTGACTTCTCTTGAAATATTTCGACCATGGGTGAGTTTGTTTGTCACGTGAGCACGCGGGTTGAATGGAACTCCCAAGTATGTTGCTTGCTTCTCACGGGTATGGTTACTTGTTGTCCACGACTGTACGGATGAACCTTGGTAAAAAAGTAACTCATTCTCTCTTCTATTCAACACTCCCCCTCAAGCTTGAGCCAAAGGAAACGTTTGGTCAAGCTTGCGGTTACAAGAATTCACCTCATTAAAAACCTCAGCGAGCAAAACCACTTGGGAAAAAGCTATGCATGAGGGAGAAAGAGTGTGAACCTCATAACCTAGGGTCTTCAGCGCTTGGTAGAGGCAGTGTGATCACGCCTAGCTTTTCATGAACAAACTCACACGTTCTTAAGCTTGCAGCCTTGGTAAATATGTCAGCTAGCTGGTCTGAACTCCTTGTATAGCATGGAAGAATGACCCCAAGTTGCATCTGTTCTCTAACTTTGTGGCAGTCCACCTCAATATGCTTAGTGTTAGATTTTGTGAGGGTTTGTCTCACACATTCAAATGAAGGCACTTCAACAAGGAAAAGGTGCACTAGAATGAGTCTAACAATCTGGATTGAGTTACAACAAAACTAGGGAGTTTTTGTACTCTTAAACAAGGATTAACCCACTTGAATCTAGTGACTAAATTGATGAAGAGTTTAAGGTAATGTCTAACTGTATTTGGACAAGCAAAGGTCTGCCTATAAGGCAGACTCAAACCGTGTATTACTACCTCTCTACATTGTGATTGATTAGACAAAACACTAAGTAAAGTAGACTAGAAGTACACTAGTTTATAATCAAAGCTTGTCTCTTATTTTTGTGTGTGTATTACAAAGGAGAGAGTGTCTTTATATAGACAATACACAAGGACTCAACTTGCATACACAGACCAAGACTGAAAGTGACATTTAGGAGAGAGTGTTTGGATATCCAAGGAGGTGATAGTGACAGGTCTCCAACAGCTCTTTTATTTGAATTTCTTATCTTCACATGTGACTCTTCTTTCCTTCTTGTCCACAAATTGCCAACGACCTTCTCCACTTGTTTAGTTACAAAACCACACGTGATTCACTTGTTTGCATGTGTAGTTGGCGCCCTCACTTCATTTGAATTCAAACTCTCCTTCATTTGGGCTGCCAACTCCATGCCATTTTGATTGGGCCTTTGTTCTCTGATAAAGAACACCTTGGACCTTTGCCAAACCTTTACATCTTGGGCTTGCACTAGACTATGTCTTGAGTGATGTCCAAGCCCAGATTGTACGGACAGCCTTGCTGAAGAAAGTAATGGCGGTTGATGTTCACCCGCTGGTTCAAGTCGCCATCCTCATGGCATTTGATGTTTGGTCGCCAGCTTCTAGCTCTTCAGCTAGCTCCTCCTCTTGCACTTCATGTGCTCTCTTATGGTAGCCTGAGTTTACTTGTGTCACAAGTCTTGATTACTTGCAACACATTTCATGACCATTTGATGAAGACACTTCTTTTCTTTCACATGGAGATGCTTGGCCTTCACTTAGGTTTGGCCTTCTCATCTCCTCACTCTAATACCCTCCCTCAAGCTTGGACTGCTGGGACATCAAGAGGGTTTATGGACCAAAGGCAAAGCTTGCAACACACAAATGACTACCTCATTAAAAACCTCACCATGGAAAACCACTTGGGACAAAACTATGATGAGGGAAAAAGAGTATAGGATTGTGGTGCATTAAGGGTAGCAATGGCTTTGGTATGAACTGATCTTGAACCGGCTCCACTCCTTATTCCCTTATACCTCCATGACTTGATGTGAATCCTTTCCTTGTCAACTTGTACTTCTTTGAGGCTCTCATTGGTCTCTTTGAGGCTCTTACGGTCTCCTTTATCCTTAAACAAGTGATAAAGAAGAGAAGATTAAGTTTTGCCATAAGGAATATCAAGGAGAAACTTATCTTAACCAAAGAAGGAATATCAAAGTCCTAAAGCAACAATTAGGAATTCGTAGATAGCAATATGTAGCAAATGGGATTCTAAGGCAATGATTTAATGGAAAACATAATGTAATGAGAGTAGAGTTTAGAAACAGCCTTTTATTGAAGATTGGCATATGACTTGTCCTTTGAATGGACATTAATGTAATGAACTTGTCTTGATCTGCCAATAATGATCAATGCCATGACCCATGATCTTAACTGAACTGGTCCTTAGAATGGGCTTGTTGAGCTGAAGTCCTTTGTAATGGACTCACTGTGCTTTTGAACACCTTTTTAGAACCGCCAAGTGAATCAATGGAATGGTCCATGATCTGAAATGATATTTGGATGATCTGAATGAGCTGAATGAATGCGGTCCATATTCATTTGAAACCGCCAACAGAATCAGTGGTTTATTAGAACCAACAAACAGGGAGAGAACCAGTCACATCTGAGCTGATCCATCAACTTCCACCCAAAAGGTCTCCATTGGTTCTAACTTCACTATGCGCTTGTAGCTCCAGGCAACAGACTCCTTCTGTCAAGCTGATCCATCGCTTTCCACCAGACTCTTCACACCAGGTTCTTCAAGCTGGGGTAATCAGTTCTAACTTCAGATATGTTCTGTGCCCACACATTTAACTTCATGTCTCAATGAGACTATCATAATATCAATAATTTGAATCTGTGAACTTAGAACATCAAAGACAAAATCAGTGGTGACACTTCCTAGTGAGGGCACACTCACGCTTGTGGAAGTTCCAGAAGTGCAAAAAAATAAAAGAAAGCAAGAATGCATTAAACATGAGAATGAAAGATCATTGCAAAGTGAGAGAGAGATTAAGCCATTAAGGTAAAGAGAGATCAATAATCAGAGATTGTGAGCATGTGAAATCAAGATTGAGAGTATGAGAATGAGAGTATAAGTAACCAAAGTTAAGAGAGTTTTAGAAGTAACCAGAGTATAATGGTAACTAGAGTATGATGGAGAATAGTGGATGGACAGAGTCTTGCTCTGCTTTAAAGAGGCCACAGTGCGAAAACTTGATGCCAAACATCAAGCCATTTAGGCTGATCAACAAAAGCATTAGACCATCATGCACAAGCATCCATCCTGGCTGAGCCACAGTGTTGGTGAGGCACCAGTTTTCATGAACAAGAGAATCAAGGACAACCCACTTCAAGAGAGCTTCCTGCAAGCATTGTAACAAACACATCAAAGTGAACCACCCAAAGGTGGGTTCTGAAGATTCAAACTTAAACATAAGTATCCAAAGAGTATCAGATGTAACCAAGAGTATAGTGAGAATGATGGAAGTGTAGTGGAAGATGGTGAGATGGAGAGTATAAGCGGAAGCATCTTCAGTCCATGGCCTTCAAGGTTCCATGGCTGAGCAGAAACATCAAACCACAGCTCTTAGTCATCCATGGTTGATCAACAATGCTGGTGGGGCAATAACTTCTCAACAAGTCTTTCATTAAATGGATACAAGAACATGATCCTTTCAATAGATTCCTGCAACCTCAACAACAACAATAACTCATTAAGAGATTAGATCACACAAAGGTGATTTCTGTAGAAAAGAACAAGAGTTAATGGAACAAAATTCTTTGTCCATCTACCAAGTTCAAAGGCCATAAAGGCCAAGAGAAGAAATCATTTTCACAAATGGTTTGAAAACTTTTTCTTTCAAAGAAAACTTGCAAAGCAATTTCAAACAATTTTCTAAGGAATTAAAACCTTTTAAAATGGCTTTACTAAGCCAAGAGTTTATCAAGAACTTATCAAAAATAATTTTAAAATACTTTCCAGAATTTTTAAAAATACTTTCCAAAACCTTTTCATAAGAGAAATTAGTTTCCAAAATATTTTCAAGCTTGTAATAACCAAGAAAAAATACTGAATATAATTTTAAAAATACTCTGGAATATTTGACAACATTTTTCAAAGACAGAAAATGATCTAAAATATTTTTTCAAAAATCAAATCCCCTTTAAAGAAAAATAAAAACATTTTTGGATACAAACGGGAAAAATCCCCAAAGTCCTTTTCAAGAGTTTTTAAACTCAAAACCATCTTTTAATCACTCTCCCTCCCTCAAGCATAGATTTTTACAGACTTAACAGTCCAAGCTTATTGAGATAAACAAGAGGAGAGGAATGAAAGAGTTTGAAATCACAATGCAAAAGATTTTATAAATCAATTTTAAGAAATGTTCTCAAGAGAAGGTTTCAATCTTTCTCCCTCCCTCAAGATAGTAATCTTTCAACTATCATAAGTAATATTTGAGGGTATAAATGGAGAATTCATGGATTGAAATACAAAACCCATAAAGGTTTGCAACTTGAAAACATAAACAACTTTTAAAAACGGGTTTTTAAATGAAAGAAATTTTGAAACAAAAACATTTGAAATCCTTTTCTTAAAACCATTTTGAAACAAGAACAAGAACCTATCTCTCTCTCTCATGCTCTGGGCGCAAGACATCTTTAAGACTATCAACAGAGCTTTAACAAGAATAAGAGAGAAGACAGAATCATTGGTTACATGAGTAAAAGAAATGAGTTCATCCCAAGAGCAACTGCTCTGATACCATGTTAGATTTTGTGAGGGTTTGTCTCACACAATCAAATGAAACCACTACAACAAGGAAAAGGTGCACTAGAATGAGTCTAACAATCCAGATTGAGTTACAACAAAACTAGGGAGTTTTTGTACTCTTAAACAAGGATTAACCCACTTGAATCTAGTGATTAAATAGATGAAGAGTTTAAGGTAATGCCTAACTGTATTTGGACAAGCAAAGGTCTGCCTATAAGGCAGACTCAAACCGTGTATTACTACCTCTCTACATTGTGATTGATTAGACAAAACACTAAGTAAAGTAGACTAGAAGTACACTAGTTTATAATCAAAGCTTGTCTCTTATATCTGTGTGTGTATTACAAAGGGGAGAGTGTCTTTATATAGACAATACACAAGGACTCAACTTGCATACACAGACCAAGACTGAAAGTGACATTTAGGAGAGAGTGTTTGGATATCCAAGGAGGTGATAGTGACAGGTCTCCAACAGCTCTTTTATTTGAATTTCTTATCTTCACATGTGACTCTTCTTTCCTTCTTGTCCACAAATTGCCAACGACCTTCTCCACTTGTTTAGTTACAAAACCACACGTGATTCAATTTTTGTCCACAAATTGCCCTCACTTCATTTGAATTCAAACTCTCCTTCATTTGGGCTGCCAACTCCATGCCATTTTGATTGGGCCTTTGTTCTCTGATAAAGAACACCTTGGACCTTTGCCAAACCTTTACATCTTGGGCTTGCACTAGACTATGTCTTGAGTGATGTCCAAGCCCAGATTGTACGGACAGCCTTGCTGAAGAAAGTAATGGCGGTTGATGTTCACCCGCTGGTTCAAGTTGCCACCCTCATGGCATTTGATGTTTGGTCGCCATCTTCTAGCTCTTCAGCTAGCTCCTCCTCTTGCACCTCATGTGCTCTCTTATGGTAGCCTGAGTTTACTTGTGTCACAAGTCTTGATTACTTGCAACACACTTCATGACCATTTGATGAAGACACTTCTTTTCTTTCACATGGAGATGCTTGGCCTTCACTTAGGTTTGGCCTTCTCATCTCCTCACTCTAATACTTAGTTCTCTCATGGAAGACAGAGTTTGAAGCTATATGTATGGCGGCTTGATTGTCACAGTGCATGGTAATAGGTCTGGTAATCTCCCTTCCCAAATCCTTGAGTAACACTTTCAGCCACATTAACTCGGTGGTTAGTCTCCTCATGGCCCTGTACTCAGCTTCAGCACTTGAAAAAGCTACTATCTTCTGCTTCTTGCTCTTCCATGTTACTAAGTTGCCTCCCACAAAGGTGCAATAGCCGGTTGTTGATCTCCTATCTTCTCTGTCCCCAGCCCAATCAGCATCACAATATCCAACAAGCTCTGTGCTCTCATTACATCCCATCCAGATGCCTTGTCCTGATGTGCCCTTTAGATACCTCAGAACGCGCTCAATCATCTTCCAATCCGAGATCCTTGGCTCTTGCATGTGTTGACTAACCTGGTTCACAACAAAACACAAATCAGGTCTGGTGAGAGTAAGGTAGATAAGCTTACCTACTAGTCTGC
This sequence comes from Iljinskaea planisiliqua, assembly GCA_900108845.1. NCBI lineage: Eukaryota > Viridiplantae > Streptophyta > Magnoliopsida > Brassicales > Brassicaceae > Iljinskaea > Iljinskaea planisiliqua. The sequence continues at coordinate 874,891 of FNXX01000025.1, read as the reverse complement.
GGTAGAGTTTGGCATCTTCAAATGGTATGTTCTCTTCATTGTCCTCCTGTTGGTGGGCTTTGTATGCGTCTTCTAATGGCGTCTTGACTGTTCTTTCTTCCACTATCCCTGCTTCATTCAAAAGATCAAGTGTGTACTTTCTTTGTGATAAGAAGAGTCCTTCCTTTGATCTACAAACTTCTATGCCAAGAAAGTACTTTAGTTCCCCAAGATCTTTAGTATCAAAGACTGATTTCAAATAGGATTTAGTTTCTTGAATACCAACCTTGTCATTCCCAGAGATGATAATATCATCTACATAAATGAGAATGACTATAATACCTTCTTGGCTTTGGATGGTGAATAGAGTGTGATCAGCTTCTGATCTCCTGAATCCCCGGTCAAGAAGGGTGATACTAAGCTTTCTGTACCAAGCTCTTGGTGATTGTTTTAAACCATAGATAGCTTTCCTTAGTCTCAGCACTTTTCCTGGTTGAACAATATCTTTCAGACCGGATGGTGGAGTCATATACACTTCTTCTTCAAGATCCCCCAGAAGGAAAGCATTCTTCACATCCATTTGCCATAATTCCCAATCCAAGTTGGTGGCAATTGACAAGACCACACGGACAGTGTGCAGCTTTGCAACTGGAGCAAAGGTATCACGGTAGTCTTCTCCATAAGTCTGAGTGAATCCCCTTGCTACCAATCTTGCCTTGTACCGTTCAATCTCTCCATTGCTCTTGTACTTAATGGTGAAAACCCATTTGGAGCTGACTGTCTTCTTTCCTTTAGGTAGGTCAGCCTCATCCCAAGTATGATTTCTCTCCATGGCTCCAGTTTCTTCCTTAACGGCATCCTTCCAGACCTTTAGTTCTTTGGCTTCCTCATAAGTTCTCGGAACTTCTTCTTGATCCAAGGTGCTCATGAACACTTGATGATCCTCAGGAATGTGAGTTAGAGAGCATACTGCTTGAGGCGGGTGAGCAATGGCATTGCAATTGTAGTATACTCGTGTGTTCACCCAATTAGAAGGATCCTTCCTCAGGCGCTGACTTCTTCTCAGGCCGGTTGGTTCAGCTGGAACTGTTGTTGTTTCAGTTGTACCATCATGGGCAACTCCCGTGGGGTCCTCATTAGTCGTGTTACCAGATGTCTCTTGGTATGGGAAGTTGTCTTCTTCTTCCTCCACAGCTGGTCCCTCTTGATCCTGTGCTGGTGCTTGGTCCTGAATATCATCAGTCTCCCCCTCAGGAGCAAGGTCAGCTGCGGATGGAAGTGTGGGATGCTGAGTTGGAGGACTAATACCCAAGTTCTCAAAGAGAGTTCTGAGGTTAGCTGCACGATCAGACGGAGAGTGAGAGAGGTTTTGGAGATCATTCCAGTCCTTTTCATTGTAGTACCCTTGACTCTCCAACACATCCCGGGATACCATCACTCGGCCAGTCTCTGGTATGAAGCATTTGTAACCCTTTTGGGTGGTGGAGTAACCAATGAACATTCCTTTAGTGCTCTTTGCGTCCAGTTTGTTGCGGTTCTCACCTGGTACTAATACATAACACACACAACCAAAGACGCGTAAGTGATCAATAGCTGGTTTAGTGTTAGTGAGTACCTCAAATGGAGAGGAGTCCTTAAGGATTTTGGTTGGAGTTCTATTGATCAGTTAGCTAGCCGCAACAACCGCATCTCCCCAGAAGCGTTTAGGGACATTGGCATGAAACATCATAGACCTAGATACTTCCATGAGATGCCTATTCTTTCTTTCAGCAACACCATTCTGTTGGGGTGTGTAAGGGCAACTGGTCTGATGGATAATGCCGTGGGAGGTAAGAAAGTGTTTGAACGCATGACTTGTGTATTCTCCTCCATTGTCTGATCTGAGGATCTTAACCTTGGCATTATAGTGGTTAGTAACATAGGCATGAAAGTTAGTGAATGCTTCTAACACTCTATCTTTAGATGGAAGCAAGGTTATCCATGTGTACTTTGATTTCTCATCAATGAATGTGACAAAATATTTATGATTTTTTCTAGAAAGACATGGTGAGGTCCAGACATCAGAGTGAATTAAGTCAAAGCAATTTTCATAAATAGTGGAAGATTTTGGAAAGATAGATTTGCAATGTTTCCCTAGGATACAAGCCTCACAATCATCATTTTGAAACTGAACATTAGGTAACAGCAAATTTAAAGCCCTATAATGGGGATGACCATGTCTAGCGTACCAAATAGCCTTATTCACTACACCAACATTGAAGCTAAAACCGCAAGAACATAAAGACCACCCTTTGTTGTTCCTTGTCCAAGTACCTTACTTGTCTCAATATCCTGAAAACAAACATCATTAGGCCCAAATATAGCAAAGCAATTTAAATCAGTGGTGGCTCTTTTGACAGATAACAAGTTAGAGGTGAAGGTTGGCATATAAAAGGCTTGAGACTTCTTATCAAACAATTCCAAGTTACCAATGCCCTCAATCCTAACTTGTTCACCATTTGCAATGCTAACATGTCCTAGAGCCGGTTTAATGTCACTGATTAACTTAGGGTCACTTATCATATGATGACTAGCTCCTGAATCAACAATCAAAGGTTTGTTCTTACTAAGCACAGATTCCACAATACCACAAGAAGCATGAAAGCTAACGGGTTTCATAAAGTTACCAGACTCCTTGAGTGCTTTGATCAGGGCATCAAGATCAGTTTTGGTTACATAGTTGGAGGATGCAGTGTTGACAACTCCTTCATCTGCACATGATGAAGTGGATGTCTCTCCTTTCTCTTGAACTCCATTATGACCGGATGCAAGGTGGGCGCGAGAGTCTTTGTGGTTATTGTGGTTGTTGTTCCTCCAGTGACCTTGAGAGGAACGTGAGTCCCATCTTCCTGGTTGAGAGGGAAACCTCTTCAAGTGTGGGTGCAAAATGAAGCATTGCGCCTTAGTATGTCCTGTCTTCTTGCAATGGTCACATACAGGTGGGTGAGTGTTGTCATTGGACCGGAAGTGACTCTGGAAGTGACTCTTGTTGGCAGTTACTTCTTGGAGGCCTCAGCATTTCCAGTTCAGCCCAATATGACCTGAACTTCCCAAAGAAGGTGTTGAAGTCATGACACAATCTTCCTAGGATTCAAATTTGACAAACTCGCCCGAGACAAGGAGAAGGGACGGAAGGCCGGCTGGTCGGTTAGTCTGTGGGGGGGGGGGGCTTTGGTTCTAAGGACAGAACGGATGGTCAGGGAACCGATGGATCAGGTGAAGTCTCATCCCCTGGAAAGGGAAATGAGCTGGGTAGAAGGTAGAGATGGCTCACAGCCAAGGGATGACGAACTTGGTTGAGAGACTTGATGGATTCACCGATATGACACACGACGAATCCAACAAGGGTTTCCCCTGGATATGACACACCAGAGAAGATGATCTAGCTTAAGAAGTTTTAGAATAAAAAGATAGATGAAACAACAAGCCTGTAGCACACAAGTATTTATAGGGAGGCTATGGTACACGCACCAAGCCAACCCTAGCAACGAAATAAACCAAACCGGCAAATGTCTTAAACTTAAAACATAGGTCTAACTATCCAGGATAGCATCAAGAGCATAGGATGGGTAAAGCAAAGGCCTCGTTAAAAACCTTGTCAAGTAAAACCCATTGGGACAAAAACTTGACAAGGGAAAAAGAGCACACAATGCTTTACCGGCTCATGAGCTATCTAGCCTGAATGCACACCATCAGGCTGAACTTGATCGCCTCTTCATCAGGCTTGATTTGATTAAGCAGAGTCTCCAAAGCCTGGTGGAACGCCCTAGTCCTTGACCGCGTCATTGGTCCTGTAGGCACCTGAAGATCCTCCTCACCTACCAGCTTGCTCTGTCCTTGCTCCTCACGTTCAAGCTGATCTTGATTATGCTCCTCAGGTTCAAACTTGCTTTGTCCTTGCTCCTCTCGTTCAAGCTCACCTTGATCAGGCTCCTCTTGTTCCAACTGTTCCTCTTTGTCCATGATCATATCAAGTCAGCATCACCCTGGTTCAGTTGGTTGATGCTTCTCTTTATTTCAAACACCCGAGTGAGGTTAGAAACATTGCCAAACACATTCTTCAATGTGTCCCAAAGCTCTCTTGCATTCTCGCAGTAGGAGTAGGCCTCAAGGACCGGAAGGGCAAGAGATCCTTGAAGAACCGCAAGAACAGCTTGGTCTTCAGAGTACCACTTCGCAGGTTTGGCTCCTAGACCAGCCGCTTCCTTTTCTCCCTCTTTGGTGTTGTCGCTTGGAGTGTTGGGATCTTCAACGTGGTGCCACAGCTCACGACCACACAGCACTGCCTTGGTGGTTCTCGCCCATAGGAGATAGTTATCAGCTCCTTTTAAGACCACTGGAAGCGAAACAGGTTTGTTGTTCTCCATTTTCAAACCGCGAGAGAGAGTTTCAGGGCTATTGACCGCTGGACAAAAGGATGGACTCGGCTAAGGACCGCTGGATAGTAGGACTCAGATTTAGAAGAAACTGAAGCAGACGAATGATGAGGGGATCTTAGTGAGTGTTTAGGCCGCAAGAGAGATGAGTTTTGGTGAGCTTATTGACTTGTAAGATCTATTACCCGATGGATAAAGACAAACTGAAGAACAGAGTTTATGATTTGCGAAATGAGATTTTGAAGAGACTAAGTGTTTGATTTAGAGACAAGGGTGGAACTACTTGCTCTGATACCAAGTAAGTTTAGTTTGAAATTGAAGAGATGAAATATGAACTGAATAAGATCTTTGTGCAAGTTTAAAACAGATGAATGGAAGAAGGATTTTATATCCTTAACTTACTTAGATACAACTATCGACAATGTACATATATAGGCTAGACAAAAGGGAAGCTATACAATCGACAGATAAGAGGGAAAGGGACGTGTGTGTGGTCTAAGACAAGAAGAGCGTGAGACCCAAGGTCAACAGCGACTGTTCACAACGGCTCCAAGAGCTAAGGAAAACTCGTGACTGTTCCTTGTTTCTTCTACAACGGTCATAAGACCAAGTTGACTTCTCTTGAGATATTTCGACCATGGATGAGTTTGTTTGTCACGTGAACACGCGGGTTGAATGGAACTCCCAAGTATGTTGCTTGCTTCTCACGGGTATGGTTACTTGTTGTCCACGACTGTACGGATGAACCTTGGTAAACAAATAACTCATTCTCTCTTCTATTCAACACAGCCTCCTCAGCTTTACCCTCTGGCCGGTCCATGATCACATCATCTCCTCCCTCTTCAAAAGGATTTGTCCTCAAATCCGTTTCATCTGCAACAAAAGGAATCAAGTCAGTAACATTAAAACTATTGCTTACGTCGTACTTACCTTGGAGGTCCAGTTGGTAGGCGTTGTTGCTGATCTTCCTAGTGACTTCGAATGGTCCATCGATCCGAGACATGAGTTTGGACTTCCTCTCATTCGGAAACCTCTCTTTCCTCAAGTGAACCCACACTTTGTCGCCAACCTCAAAGACCAACTCCTTCCTGCCCTTGTTTGCTTGCTTGACATACTGTTTTGTTCTTTCCTCCAGGTTGCGTCTAGCCTTTTCATGAATATGACGCATCGTTTCCGCCTTCTTCTTGCCATCAAGACTAACTCTTTCACACTCAGGTAAAGGCATTAAATCCAATGGTGACATAGGATTAAACCCATAAACAACTTCAAAAGGAGAAAACTTAATAGCAGAATACACGGCATGGTTATATGCAAATTCACAATGCGGCAAAAACTCATCCCATGACTTCAAGTTCTTCCTAATGAATGCACGCAACAAAGTTCCTAGAGTCCGATTAACTACCTCAGTCTGGCCATCCGTTTGTGGGTGACAAGTAGTTGAAAATATCCGTTTGGTACCTAGCTTTGACCATAAAGTTCTCCAAAAGTGACTAAGAAACTTAGTATCTCTATCCGACACTATAGTCCTAGGCATTCCATGCAAGCGAACAACTTCTCTAAAGAACAAGCTAGCCACATGCGAGGCATCATCAGTCTTATGACAGGCTATAAAGTGTGACATCTTAGAAAACCTATCAAGCACTACGAAGATAGAATCCTTCCCTGTTCTAGTCCTAGGCAACCCTACTATAAAGTCCATAGATATGTCATTCCAAGGGTGATAAGGAATGGGTAAGGGAGTATACAAACAGTGAGACTGGACTTTGGACTTAGCTTGTTTACAAGTTGCACATCTCTCACAGACTCTTTCCACATCTCTCTTCATCTGCGGCCAATAGAAATGGTCCTGTAAAACTTTAAGAGTCTTTGCAATACCAAAATGCCCCATCAAGCTTCCTCCATGAGATTTCCTGACAAACATTTCTCTCAACGAACAATTAGGAATGCACAACCGGTTATCAAAGAACAAGAACCCATCCTGTCTAAGATAATGACCCGAAGCAAACTTTTCACAAGACTTATATGCCTTTAAGTTGTTCAAACCCCAACAGCTTAGCATCTAAAGTTGTCAAGAGAACATACCTTCGAGAAAGGGCGTCAGCTACCACATTCTCCTTACCTTGCTTATACTTAATAACGTATGGAAAGGTCTCAATGAATTCGACCCATCTGGCATGTCTCTTACTTAACTTATTCTGGTCCTTTAGGTACTTCAAGGATTCATGGTCGGTATGTATGACAAATTATTTCGGCCAAAGGTAATGCTGCCAGGTTTGTAAGGCTCTCACCAGAGCATACAACTCCTTGTCATACGTTGCATAGTTTAGGGTGGCTCCTCCCAAATTCTCACTAAAGTAAGCTATAGGCTTCCTATCCTGCATCAAGACAGCACCAATACATATACCAGACACATCACATTCGATTTCGAAAGTTTTAGCAAAATCAGGAAGCACAAGCAAAGGAGAATGAGTAAGCTTCTCTTTAAGGGCTTGGAAGGTGGTCTCCTGCGGCTCTCCCCACTTGAAACCCACATCCTTCTTGATCTTTTCGATTAAGGGAGCAGCTATAGTACTAAAATCTTTCACAAATCTCCTGTAGAAACCAGCAAGTCCATGGAAGCTCCTTACTTCTCCAACGATCGATGGACTTGGCCACTCCTTAATGGCCTTGATCTTTTCTTCGTCCACCTTAACTCCATCTGCACTCACAACAAAGCCTAAAAAGACCAAGTTATCCGTACAAAAAGTACACTTCTTCAGATTGGCATAAAGCTTTTCCTTCCTTAAGACTTCAAGGACAGACCTAAGATGACCGAGGTGCTCTTCTACACCCTTGCTATAAACTAAAATGTCATCAAAATACACTACAACGAAATGTCCTATGAAAGCCCTAAGAACATGGTTCATCAATCTCATGAATGTACTAGGTGCATTAGTTAACCCGAATGGCATAACTAACCATTCATACAATCCATGTTTAGTTTTAAATGCAGTCTTCCATTCATCTTCCTCTTTCATCCTAATCTGATGGTACCCACTCTTCAAATATATCTTAGAAAATATACTAGAACCATGCAATTCATCAAGCATATCATCTAGCCTAGGAATAGGATGTCGATACTTCACCGTGATATTGTTGACTGCTCTGCAATCAACAAACATGTGCCAATTGCCATCCTTCTTTGGCACAAGAAGAACCGGCACTGCACACGGGCTCATACTTTCACGAATATGTCCCTTCTCCATCAGCTCTTCCACTTGTCGTTGTAGCTCTTTGGTTTCAACCGGATTGGTTCTGTACGCGGGCCTGTTTGGAAGAGTTTCTCCAGGTACAAAGTCTATCTGATGCTCAATTCCTCGCACAGGAGGTAGGCCGACAGGATTGTCTTCAGGGAACACATCCTGAAACTCCTGCAAAAGCAGAACCATCCCACTCGGGTACACCGGTGCAAGATCGGTCAGGTTTAAACAAGATTCTGTAAGCACAAGCAAAAGAACAGATTGATTAGAGTAAAGAGTTCGTTTGATGTCACCAATCTTGGCGTAAAATTTTCGTTGCTTAGGTTCCTTCGGTTGGCTCACGGCTTCCTTCTTCTTCTGTAGCTGAATCTGATCTTGGTATACCTCCTTAGGAGTCAAAGGCACTAAGACAGTCTTTTTTCCCCTGAATTCAAACAAGTGCTTGTTTGTAAACCCATCATGGGTCATGTAAGTTTTAGAAGATGAAAGCAGATGAAGAACCTATAGGTTCGAATAGAGAGAGTGATAGCGAGAATGAAGTACAGATGATTTTATTGAATAGAAATGGAACTCAGTCCATAAGTGTATGTTTACAATGGTTTCGACATAGAGTATATATAGACAGACAGGATAGACTTCAAAGAGAATGAAAGTAACATGTGTGGACAGGAAGAGCTGGAGAGAGAGAGAGAAGGGGAGTGGTTCAAGGTCGCAGGTCGCTGAAAGCGACCGCTCCTAACGGCTGGGAACCTTAACTCCACACGTGACTCTTCCTTGTTGTGACCAACAACGGTCACAAGAGTTTGAAGTCCTCTTGCACTTCTTCCTTCATTATTTGGCGAGTGTTGAGTCGTGTTCTCCAAGTCAACCTGTTCCTTGCTTCACACGATCTGGCCATGACTTGTATCACACGGTTTTATACTCCCCCTCAAGCTTAACCACATGAGCAGTGTGGTCAAGCTTGGAACCGTGAGTCTACACCTCATTTAAAACCTTAGCAAGCAAAACCACATGGGAAAAAGCTGTACATAAGGAAAAGAGTGTGAGTCTCACGGCCAAGGGTCTTCAAGGCCCGGCCGGTTAATATCAATGAGGTCGAGCTTCTCATAAGCAAACTCACAGGTCTTGAGGACTTGGTAAAGATATCAGCCAGCTGATCAGAGCTTTGTGTATAGCAGGGCAGGATGACTCCAAGTTGCATTTGCTCTCTGACCTTATGACAATTGACTTTTATATGCTTGGTTCTTTCATGGAACACTGAGTTAGATGCTATATGAATTGCTGCCTGGTTGTCACAATGCATAGTGATAGGCATAGTGAATTCTCTTCCTAGGTCTTTTAGTAGCATCTTCAACCAAATCAGTTCGGTTGTGAGTCTTCTCATGGCCCGGTACTCAGCCTCGGCACTAGAACATGCGACCACCTTTTGCTTCTTGCTTTTCCAGGTAATTAAGTTCCCTCCAACAAAGGTACAATAGCCTGTGGTTGATCTCCTATCCTCTCGGTCACCAGCCCAATCCGCATCGCAATAGCCAACCACTTCTGTGCTTCTATTCCACCCCATCCAAATGCCTTGTCCCGGAGAGCCTCTGAGGTACCTCAGTATGCGATCCACCATTCTCCAATGAGACTGCCTTGGCTCTTGCATGTGTTGGCTAATCTGATTCACAGCAAAACACAGGTCAGGTCTGGTGAGAGTGAGACAGATAAGCTTACCCACTAATCTTCGGTAAAGCTTGGCATCTTCAAACGGTTGATCTTCTTCATGCTCTTGTTGTTGATGAACCTTATAAGCATCTTCAAGAGGTGTTTTAGCTGATCTTCCTTCCTTAACACCTGATTCACTTAAAAGATCAATTGTGTACTTCCTTTGGGATAAGAAGAGACCCTCCTTTGATCTACATACTTCTATCCCAAGGAAGTACTTTAGTTCTCCAAGATCCTTAATATCAAAGACAGATTTTAAATATGATTTGGTGTCTTGAATACCTACCTTGTAATTCCCTGAGATGATGATATCATCAACATAAATGAGAATGACTACAATACCTTTATGGCTTTGCAAGGTGAAGAGGGTATGATCAGCTTCTGATCTGTTGAATCCCCGATCCAAGAGAGTCACACTTAGCTTACGGTACCATGCCCTTGGAGATTGCTTCAAGCCATAGATTGCCTTCCTTAGTCGGAGCACCTTTCCTGGTTGCACAATGTCCTTCAGGCCTGGTGGAGGTGTCATGTACACTTCTTCCTCTAGCTCCCCCTGAAGGAAAGCATTCTTCACGTCCATCTGCCACAGTTCCCATTCCAGGTTGGTAGCAATGGACAGGATCACCCGAACCGTATGGAGCTTTGCAACTGGTGCAAAGGTGTCACGGTAGTCTTCCCCATATGTCTGAGTGAATCCTCTTGCAACTAGCCTGGCCTTGTACCTTTCAATTTCTCCATTGCTCTTGTACTTGATGGTGAAGACCCATTTAGAGCTCATAGTCTTCTTGCCTTTAGGTAAATCGGCCTCATACCAAGTGTGGTTTCTCTCCATAGCATTGGTCTCTTCTTGGACCGCATCTCTCCATTCTCTGATTTCTTTGGCCTCATCATACGATCTTGGAACTTCTTCCTGATCAAGAACACTGATGAACACCCTGTGATCTTCTGGAATGTATGCTAGAGAACATACTCCCTGAGTTGGATGAGCCACAGCTTGGCAATTGTAGTAAACCCTTGTGTTTACCCAGTTAGATGGGTCTCTCCTTATCCTCTGACTTCTCCTGAGCACCATCGGCTGATCGGCCGCCACTGGACCATGTGGTTCTATGTTGTTCTCTGTATCACCCACCGTGGCCTCATCGGCCGGTGCGGTAGCTTCGTCCGGTTGATCATCATTCATGGCAGGTGCACCTTGATCATGATCCAGATCATCCTCCATATCATTCTCCCCCTCAGGATTAAGGGGAACTGCCATTGTAGGCTCAGAGATGGAGGAGGGGCCGGCTGAGGGAGGAGGTATGCCGAGATTCTCAAAGAGGACCCGGAGGTTGGCCGCCCTGTCAGACTGAGACTGAACCAGATTCTGGAGAGTCTCCCAATCTCTCTCAGTGTAGTACACTTTGTGCTCTAGGAACTTCACATCACGAGACACCAAGACCTTGCCAGTTTGTGGTACAAGGCACTTGTATCCTTTCTGAGTGGTTGAATAGCCAATGAACATGGCCTTGGTACTCTTTTCATCCAGCTTACTACGGTTTTCTCCTGGAACCAAAACATAACACACACATCCAAAGACACGTAAGTGTTCAATAGTAGGTGGTGAACCAGTAAGTACCTCAAAATTTTTTAGGAAATCAGGCAAAACAAGAAGAGGTGCATTCGTAAGCTTCCCTTTCAATGTCTGAAATGAATCTTCATGTGCTTGCTCCCATTTGAATCCCACATTCTTCTTGATGACTTCGGTAAGAGGGGCTGCTATTGTGCTAAGTCCTTCACAAACCTTCTGTAGAATCCCGCAAGGCCATGAAAGCTTCTGACCTCTCCTACGGTTTTCGGACTTGGCCATTCCCTAATAGCTTTAACCTTTTCCTCATCCACTTTAATGCCATCTGCACTCAAAACAAAACCCAAAAACACGAGATTATCTGTCCCAAAAGTGCATTTCTTCAAGTTAGCATAGAGCTTTTCCTTCCTAAGCACTTCTAAAACCGATTTTAGATGTTCAATGTGTTCAGTAAGTGTTTTTCTGTAGACAAGGATGTCATCGAAGTATACTACAACAAAGACTCCTATGAAAGCTCTCAGGACATGATTCATCAACCTCATGAAAGTACTAGGTGTATTGGTTAAACCAAAAGGCATAACTAACCATTCGTACAACCCTAGCTTAGTTTTGACAGCGGTTTTCCATTCATCCCCTTCCTTCATCCTAATTTGATGATATCCACTTTTCAAATCAATCTTAGAAAAGATGCATGATCCATGAAGTTCATCCAACATATCATCTAATCTAGGGATGGGGTGTCTGTACTTAACTGTGATGTTGTTGATTGCTCTACAATCCACACACATACGCCAACTGCCATCTTTCTTGGGCACAAGGAGAACTGGAACTGCGCATGGACTCATGCTTTCTCTGATGTATCCTTTCTCCATGAGCTCATTGATTTATTTTTGCAGCTCTTTTGTCTCAACAGGATTGGTCCTGTATGCTGGTCTGTTTGGAAGAGAAGCGCCTGGTATGAAATCAATCTGGTGTTCAATGCCTCTGATTGGAGGTATACCATTCGGGTTTTCATCCGGAAACACATCCCTAAATTCTTGCAAAAGAGATTCAAACTCACTTGGAAGCTCCAGTGCATTGTTAGAAGAAGACATTAGTGTTTCTTTAAAAACTAGCAAAAGCATTGGTTGATTAGAAAACAAAGCTTTCTTGATCTCACTAGTTTTAGCAAAGAAATTGGAATGCCTTACTAATTTGGAATCGCTTTCCTTGGATGATTTGGATTCTTGATCTCGCTTGGCTTGCTCTCTTCTTTCTTTTAAAAGTTTTTGATCCTGATGTACCTCTTGTGGTGACAGTGGTGCCAACATAATCTTCTTTCCTTGGTGTTCAAAGGCGTGACGGTTTGTGTACCCATCATGTATGACCCTTTTGTCATATTGCCAAGGCCTTCCTAAAAGAATGTGTCCGACCTCCATAGGTAGAACGTCGCAAAGGATCTCATCCTTGTATCTTCCAATGGTGATTGGAACTAGGACTTGGTTGCTTACCTTCATCTCTCCTGTTTCATTGAGCCACTGAAGAGAGTATGGCGGAAGACTTGAAAGAGGATTTGCGGATTGAGTGATTGATGAACAGATGATAGATGAAGTTGTGATGATGGATGAGAATGTGATGATCGAATGGAAGATGAAGAGTTGATGTGGAGATGAGTGAAGGTAGAGATGAAATCCACAAGAGATGTGTAAGTCTCTTGCAAACAGTTTCGAGGAATCCAAGGATATGACGCACCAGGGATTCAACGAACTTGTATGAATCCAGGATATGACACACCAGGATTCAAACAAGGGTTCTTTGGAGATGACACACCAAAAGATGATCTAAACATGAAAATGTTTTTGATAAAAAGATTAGATGAATTCTTTGTGGAATAGACAAGACAATATAAAGGGAGAAGAGTCTTGGTAAATGCACCAAAGACTACCTCGAGACTAAGCAAAACAATAAAAGGAAAAGACCAATTTGAATTTGAAAACTAGACCCTTGGACTACTATTTTCGTCACTCCTCTTGTCCAGCAAAAGAACCACTTGGTTTGGGCTCTTCTTGGGCTTGTTATTGGCACAAAACAATCTGGACTTGATAGGTGATCCTTTGGGTCGAAATTTGTGGTCTTGATCAACAAATGGAGGATCACAAGCCTCATTAAAAACCTTCCTTGGAAAACACAGTGGGACAAAACCAAAGGTAAGGGAAAAAGAGTGCAAATGAATCACTTGTCCATTTGTTGATTCTTGAATCAAAAACCAGGGAGGTTTCAGATCATGTTTCTTCCATCTTGGCTCCAATCTATCTCCTGGATGAGCTGCTTCCTCAGCTACAAGCTTCTTGTGCATAGTCCTATCCATGATCATATCATAGCATCTAGTGTGAAAGAGGTTCTCTCTCTGCTCATGCTCCTTGGGTTTGAGTTGTGCACTCAAGGTTCTCCTAGTAACCATAAGTTCCCCGTGAGCAGGATAGTCTATTTGCTCTTCCTCAGAATCTGTTTGCGGCTTCTCATCCTCAGATTCTATGTCACCGTTCTCCAGAACAATCATGACTCTCTTCTTGGTGCAATCCTTAGCATAGTGTCCAAGCCCTTGGCATTTGAAGCACCTCATGTCCCTGGCTCGTGCAGTAGGAGCTTCCGCCTTTTCCTTGACACTACTAGAAGATGGATTAGTTTTAAAATCAGAAATAGGTTTGGTTAGAGACCCTTGTCTTGGTAGCTAAGTTTAGCAACCGGTGTGTAAGTTGACTTAGGTAGACTATTTCTCTTAACCTGCTGCTCAACCAAGATCGCCTTGTGTAGCATCTCTTCTAGGCACTCGTACTCTTGCATCTCCAACCTAACTTGGATGTCACGGTTGAGTCCTCCTAGAAATCTAGCCATTGTTGCCTCCGGATCTTCATCAGCATCTGCTTTGATCATTAGCGTCTCCATCTCTTGGAAGTAATCCTCCACGCTCTTAGTTCCTTGAACTAATCTCCTTAGCCTCTGATGCAAGTCTCGGTTGTAGTGGCTGGGCACAAAACGCTTCCTCATGAGAGTGACCATCTCATCCCATGTAGCTACGGGACTTTCACCTGTTCTCCTCCTGTTGGTCACAATTTGATCCCACCAGTTAATAGCATAACCATAGAACTCAGTTGCGGCCAACCTTACCTTTTTAAGTTCGGAATAGTTCTGGCAGTCAAAGACCAGTTCTATCTTTTTCTCCCACTCTAGGTAAGCATCTGGATCGTTTTTACCATGGAAGGATGGGATTTTTAACTTCAGGCCACCTAGGTTGTCATCTTGTCTTCCCCGGGTCTCTCTAAGCCGTCTTGTCCTTCTTCGGCTGTCACTAGAGGAGTGTTCATAGAACTCTTCATTGGTCCTGGTACGCCTTTGTCTGGTTCGTGACCTTCCAGTTGCTTCCTCTGGTGGTGGTCAAGTTTGGGTGTCCTCTTGGACTCGATCAAGTCGAACATTGATCTCTTCGAGTTCTGATCTCATCATCCTTTTCATTTCTCCCATCAAGGCCCTCATTTGCATTTTAGAAAGGCCAACGTTCTGATTGCTCTCCTGTTCATCATTGCTTGGATCGGACATCTTTCCTACAAACAAGTTAAAGAAACAGAAACTCTCCAACGGCCGGTCCAAACTCTTCAACGGCCGGTTCTCCCTTGAGGATTTTCCTGCAAACACTTAAACAAACGAGTTAATCAAAACCCTCTGCCTCACAAGTGTTTATCCCTCAGTGAAAACTCAAGAGTTCCAATAGAGCAAATCTGTCAAATCCAATGAATCTATCCAAACAACCCGAGTAGATGAAGAGGTAGATAGAGAGATTGCAAGGTTTTTTTTTGGTTCTGGATGATTGACCAACCCTTGGAACCGATTTCTCCTGGTTCCTTAAACACTTTTCTTTTGTGTATTCTCTCTTTTTTTTTTTTTTTTGAGTCACAGGCGGCTCACCCAGAGAACAGATAGACAGATAAGAACTTTTTTTTTTCTTTTTTTTAAAAGAAGAAGATGAAGAGATGAGAAAGATGGATCAAAATAGATACCAAACTTCAAAGTGGGCTCTGATACCACTTGATACGGGGATCAACTCCCTCCCATGGATTACACTCTGAAGTTGGTCTGGATAGACTTTGAACTCAATTGAGCTACTAGCTCTCAAGAACAAAGGAATGGATCGTTAGGTCGCACAAGGGATGCGGAAGGCCCTTCATATTTCAAACCTCAGCAGTCCTAAGATATGACTCACTTAGACGACCGAAGAGGGGTTGTTGTTTGGATATGACTCACCAAGCAACAGGGGTTTGTTCGCAAGGAACAACAGAGATTCACTCTCCAAGACAATCACAATGATCAAACTTAAACTTCTTATTCATTCAATGGTTTCCGAAATACATATATAGTGTTTTTGTTTCAGAAAACAAGACAAGACAACACGAAAATCATTACATTAATTGAAGTAAAGACTTTACTGAATTGATTCCATGTTGACTGACTCTTCAACAGATGTGAACATGCGGCCTCTTGATGCTATCCGAATCGCCATTTAGGAAGGTCCACCTAAATCTTCATGAAACCTTACTAAAAAGTCAATTTTAGGAAGGGGTTCCCGAATCCTCTTTGAACCTTACTAAAGTCGTGTGTTGCACATCTTCCTCCTTAAGGTTGAACTGAACATTGGCAGAACTAAGTAAAGAACTTGGTGCTTGAGAAAGCTGTCTGGTCGGCGCCCTGGTCATAGCTCTGGTTGGTACTCGCAAAGCGTCCTCTACTTGAAGCTCCCCACCTTCTGGTCCATGCTCTTCCACGGCCTTAAGCTCAGCTTCTGGTTCTGGTTCAAGCTCTCCATCCTTGGTGCCACCCTTAAGGGCTAACCCACTTGTTTAACACTGATTCTCTACATTGTGAAGTATGAACAACACATTTAGTAAAGTAATAAGAGCTAAACAATATGAGAAACTTGTATATTGATTCATTAAGTGTTTACAATGGAGACAAAGGATCAAAGGATATCCTAAGGCATCTATTCAAAAGCTAGTCAAAAAGGAAAAGCAAAAGGTAAAGCAAAGATGCTGACAGCTCGCCATGCTCCAACAGCTCTTTTTCTTTTGTCTCTACTTGTCCCGGGGTTTGCACATCCCGGGTTTTGCACGCCCAGACTTTGCACGGACCCGGGATTTGATATCCCAGACTTTGATCACACCAAGTCTTGATGGTACGGCCTCCTTGTACGGATTGTACATCTTCTGTACGGACTGTACGGATATGTACGGCCTTGCCCGGGTTTTGCACGCCCGGACTTTGCACGGCCTCACCGGAAGTCTCGCCCGTACTTTGCACGGCCTCACCGGAAGTCTCGCCCGGACTTTGCACGGCCGGCCTCTCCGGAAGTTTCACCCGGACTTTGCACGGCCGGCCTCTCCAGAAGTCTCGCCCGGACTTTGCACGGCCTCTCCGGAAGTTACGCCCGGACTTTGCACGCCCGGACTCGGCCTCTCCGGCCTCTCTTCTTCATATACTCTAACACCCTCCTTCTAGCTTGGTCGGTGGGACGCCTTAAAGGACCAAAGGCCGAGCTTGCAACCCGCAAAGAACTACCTCATTAAAAACCTCATCATGGAAAACCACTTGGGATAAAACCATGATGAGGGAAAAAGAGTATAGTCAATGCAGTGCATTGGGATAGCATCGACCTTGGCATGAAATGATACCGGCTCCTTCTCCTCAAGTGCTCACTCCTTTCACGGCTTGACTTCTTCTTCCTTTGAATCCTTTTCTTGGAATCTTGAACTTCTTTGAGGCTCTCATGGTCTCCTTTTCCCTTAAACAAGAGATAAAGAAAAAAAGATTAAGTATATGCCATGAGGAATATCAAATGTTTAAATGCCACAAGTTAAGAATTCAAATGAGAGAATACCAAGCAATCTGAACTAAGGTAATGAGTTTAACATAATGAACTGAGAGTAAAGTTTAGAGTACAACCTTTGCATTGAAGAAGAAGAGGTCTGAAATGGGCTGAATGGGAAGCGGATTGCACTTCCTTGAATGACTGCGGTTTGAATTACATCTTGGAACCGCCGAAAACAATCTGATCACAAGAGGTTTGAACTCCATCTTGGAACCACAGGTGATTTAGGCTTGGACGCCCACATCATGCTAGAGCTGATTCAACACCTTCCATTGCCTTCATTGAAGCTAATGGCCATTGGTTCTATTCTCCAAGCATGGGTTTGGCGAGTTGATTCAGCACCTTCCTTCAGTCTTTTCTTGAAGCTGAGGCCATTGGCTCTAACTCCCAAACTTTTGTGCTGCACCTTCTTAAGCCATCAATCTCGCTGCTTCTTTGTTTGAGATAGCAAGCAAGCTCAACACCATCTTTAAGATTGTACCTGAAACAGTTCTTCACACGAGTTGGTGAGAGATCGTAGAGAATAATAAGACAATAATAGAATAAGAGAATAAGTAAGCAGAATAATGGAGAATAAGTAACCAAGAGAATATGAGAATAAGCAACAAGAGTATAAGATTATAAGAGAATAATGCAGAATAAGTAACAAGAGTATAAGAGAATGAGTAACCAGATTGGAGAATGAGTAACCAGAATGGCGAATAAGAGTTTGCTCAAGAGTTCTTATGGACAGAGTTTTGCTCTCTGTTTTCTTGAGTTGAGCGGAAGCAAATGACAGCCAAGAACACGACAAATCTCACAACCATGGTGTTACAAGGACTGAACAAGATGGACCAAGCAAAACAATCATTGTTTGCTGGTTTTAAGATCAATTGGACGGATGGATCAAAACAATTTGTCCACCAGCCAAAGACTAAACAATCATAGCTTCAAACCTCCTTTAATCTCTCTCCCTCCCTCAAGCAAGACATCTTTCATCCAAGCTTTAATGAGAGAAAATGGGTAGATGAGGCTGAGGAGTTTGACAACCAAAATAACTTTTAAATCCTTTCAATAACATTTTCAAATCGATTTTGGAAAGCCATTTTAAACACTTTTGAGAAGAAACTTCTGCAAAACATTTTCCTTACAGATTCAAAACCAAAGTTCTTCAAATCACCTTCAATCTCTCTCCCTCCCTCAAACATTGGCTTCTTCAGACATAGAATCTTTCAACCAAGCTTTAAAATGAGAGGAAAAGGGGAGAATAGATTAAGATGTTTGAGAACAAAAACAAAGGCAAGATCTTCACCATTCAAAACTAAAACCGATTCAAGCACAAGCAAAAAGTTGAAGCCTTTAGGTCCCTTCCCTCCCTCAAGCTTGTTCTTAGGATCTCCAATCAAGATCTGAACCAAAGCTTGTTCAAATGGAAGAAAGAGGAACCAAAACCGAACTCCATCTTGTCCTCTTTGTGAAAGTCATTAGACAAGATGAAGAACACAAACCAAACAAGGGAACTTTGCTCATCCTCTTCCATGAGTCCTTGGACTGAGCAAAGAACACCAAAACCAAATGAAAAATGAATTCAAAAGCCTTTCCAAATCGATTTTAAAGGGTTTTCAAAGCAAAGTTTTCATCTTTCTCAAAAACCAATCTTTTAAAGTTAACAACTTGAAAAGCAAAACTTTTTGAAAACCAAACTTCATCCTAACTCTCTTCTCTTCCCAAGTTTTGAATCCTAGCAATCATAGCTCATCAAAACGTTTTTAACAAGGAATTGAGAAAGAGAGATCCTTGGATCTAAAACAAACACAAACAAGCTTCATCCTCACTCTCTTCTCTTCTCACGCCATGGAACTTAGCATCAAAGCTTGCCAAAAGC
Organism: Iljinskaea planisiliqua; assembly: GCA_900108845.1. NCBI lineage: Eukaryota > Viridiplantae > Streptophyta > Magnoliopsida > Brassicales > Brassicaceae > Iljinskaea > Iljinskaea planisiliqua. The sequence continues at coordinate 856,227 of FNXX01000025.1, read as the reverse complement.
GATTTCAATAGGAGAAAGAGATAGAGAGATCCTGGGATTTAAAGAAGAAGAAAGAAGAAGTGAGTTCATGAACAACCTGGCTCTGATACCATGTGATATTTTAGGAAGACAGGAGCTCACAATCTTCACAAATGGAGGAGAACATCAACTTGTGATGAACTCCCCTTGAATCTACCACTCACAACAGCTTAAGGAACAGGATATGAACCGGCTGTGTGATGGGGAAAGAGATGATGATCAACTTAAGCAAAGAGAGAAGAGTTTTGGTGAGATGTTTGTGAATGATTTAGACAAGAATGGTTAGCCCTTAAGGGCTAACCCACATGTTTAACACTGATTCTCTACATTGTGAAGTATGAACAACACATTTAGTAAAGTAATAAGAGCTAAACAATATGAGAAACTTGTTAATTGATTCATTAAGTGTTTACAATGGATTACACTCTCTTATCAATAGGAGTCTTTGTTGTAGTATACTTCGATGACATTCTTGTCTACAGCAAAACACTTAGCGAGCACATTGATCATCTAAAATCGGTTTATGAGTGCTTAGGAAGGAAAAGCTCTATGCTAACTAGAAGAAATGCACTTTTGGGACAGATAATCTCGTGTTTCTGGGTTTTGTTTTGAGTGCAGATGGCATTAAAGTGGATGAGGAAAAGGTTAAGCTATTAGAGAATGGCCAAGTCCGAAAACCGTAGGAGAGGTCAGAAGCTTTCATGGCCTTGCGGGATTCTACAGAAGGTTTGTGAAGGACTTCAGCACAATAGCAGCCCCTCTTACCGAAGTCATCAAGAAGAATGTGGGATTCAAGTGGGAGCAAGCACAAGAAGACTCATTCCAGACATTGAAAGGGAAGCTTACGAATGCACCTCTTCTTGTTTTGCCTGATTTCCTGAAAACTTTTGAGATTGAGTGTGATGCCTCAGGAGTTGGAATTGGTGCTGTCTTGATGCAGGATAGGAAACCGATTGCCTACTTCAGTGAAAAGTTAGGAGGAGCCACTCTCAATTACCCAACATATGATAAGGAGCTTTATGCACTAGTGAGAGCTTTGCAAACTTGGCAACATCATCTTTGGCCTAAAGAGTTTGTAGTGCATACTGATCATGAGACTCTCAAGCACTTGAAAGGACAGCACAAGCTCAACAAAAGACATGCCAGATGGATTGAATTCATTGAAACCTTTCCCTATGTCATTCGGTACAAGAAAGGTGTAAGTTTAAGCGGAATATAAAGGAGATTTAAAGGATTTGCAAGAGGGATTCAAGAGAGAACGAGAGAGAATAGGAAAGAACGAGAGTAAACTAAAGATTTCATTATGAAGAACTCAAAGATTATGGTTGTGATCGTTTATAAGAAGGAACTCTGGCAAGATTATGCCAGAGGATCTAGTGACTCATAGGGACGCGTCATAAAGGAGGGGACAGACCGAATCTTTGGTCAAAAAGAAGACGAGGACGGCTTGACCAGCTGGCCTTATCCACAAACGGTCATGACCAGCTGGCTCGTCGGTCTCTAGGAAGCTTCCTATCAACTTCCTTCTTGTCTTCTTGTGCCCGGGATTTGCACATCGCCCACAACCTTCTGAGAAGCTTCCTGGAAAGGTACGGTCGAGCTTGTACGGCCGGCCACGTACGGACGGTGTGGCCGTACGGTACGGACGGTGCGGCCGTACAACCCAAGGTAAACACTTCTGAGAAGCTTCCCGGGACGGTACAGTCGAACTTGTACGGCCGGCCTCGTACGGACGGTGTGGCCGTATGGTACGGACGGTGCGGCCGTACAACCCAAGGTCAACAAAAGGTAAAGAAAATGTTGTGGCTGATGCTTTGTCTCGAAGGTATGTGCTCATATCTACTCTAGATGCTAAGTTTCTCGGATTTGAGCGAGTTAAGGAATTATATGAGTCTGATCTAGACTTCAAAGAACTATTTCTTGCTTGTTCTAGAGCCGCAAGTGGCAAGTTCTATAGGAATGATGATTACCTGTTTTATGCAAACCGCTTATGCATTCCTAACTGTTCTTTGAGAGAATTGCTTGTAAGGGAAGCCATGGAGGAGGATTAATGGGGCATTTTGGGATAGCAAAGACTCTGAAGGTAGTGCAAGAAAACTTCTATTGGCCGCATCTCCAAAGGGATGTTGAAAGGATCTGTGGCAGGTGTGTTACTTGTAAACAGTCTAAATCCAAAGTGCAGCCTAATGGTATGTATACTCCCTTGCCTATTTCTACTCATCCGTGGAATGACATATCTATGGATTTTGTGCTTGGGTTGCCTAGAACTAGGATAGGAAAGGACTCTATCTTTTTGGTTGTAGATAGATTTTTTAAGATGGCTCATTTTATTCCATGTCATAAAACTGATGATGCATTGCACGTTGCTGATTTTTTCTTTAGAGAGATCATTCGTTTGCATGGCATGCCTAGAACAATAGTTTCTGATAGGGACACTAAGTTCCTGAATTACTTCTGGAAAACTCTTTGGTTTAAGTTAGGTACTAAGTAGTTGTTTTCAACTACTTGTCATCCACAAACTGATGGACAAACAGAAGTAGTCAATAGGACTTTGTCAACTTTGTTGAGGGCTGTCATTAAAAAGAACCTTAGAACTTGGGAAGAGTGCTTACCACATGTAGAGTTTGCATACAATCATGCAGTTCATTCGGCTACAAAGTACTCTCCATTTGAAATTGTTTAAGGTTTCAATCCTTTGTCTCCTTTGGATCTAATCTCTTTGCCTTTGAGTGAAATAACTAGTTTGGATGGCGAAAAGAAAGCTAAACTTGTTAAACAGATCCATGAGAAAGCAAGGAACAACATTGAGGAGAAGACTAAGCAGTATGCTAAGAAAGCCAACAAGGGCCGACGCGAGCTAGTCTTTGATGTTGGAGATCAAGTATGGGTTTACTTGAGGAAGGACCGATTTCCGGCTGAAAAGAAGTCCAAACTTATGCCTAGGGTTGATGGACCATTCAAGATAGTCAAGCGGATCAACAACAATGCCTATCAAGTTGATTTGCAAGGTAAGTATCAAGTTAGTTCAATCTTTAATGTTTCTGACTTAATTCCTTTTGTGGCAGATGAACAAGATTTGAGGTCAAATCCTTTTCAACCGGGAGGGGATGATGTGATCATGGAAGGCACCAAGGAAGGAGAGCTTGAACCAGAACCAGAAGCTGAGCTTAAGGCCGTGGAAGAGCATGGACCACAAGGTGTGGAGCTTGTAGCTGAGGACGCTTTGCAAGTACCGGCCGGACCTATGACCAGGGCACGGACCAGACAGCTTTCTCAAGCACTAAGTTCTTTACTTAGTTCTGCCAATGTTCAGTTCGATCATAAGGAGGGAAATGTGCAACACACGACTTTAGTAAGGTTCAAAGAGGAATCGGGAACCCCTTCCTAAAATTGACTTTTTAGTAAGGTTTCATGAAGATTTAGGTGGACCTTCCTAAATGGCGATTCGCATAGCACCCAGGCCGCGTGTTCACATTAGTTGAAGAGTCAGTCAACATGGAATCAATTCAGTCAAGTCTTTACTTCAATTAATGTAATGATTTCCGTGTTGTCTTGTTGTCTTGTTTTTTGAAACACAAACACTATATATTTATTTCGGAAACCATTGAATCAAAAAAGAAGTTTAAGTTTGATCATTGCGATTGTCTTGGAGAGTGAATCTCTGTTGTTCCTTGTGAACAAACCCCTGTTGCTTGGTGAGTCATATTCAAACAACAACCCCTCTTCGGTCGTCTAAGTGAGTCATATCTTAGGACTGTTGAGGTTTGGAATATCAAGGGCCTTCCGCATCCCTTGTGCGACCTAACGATCCATTCCTTTGTTCTTGAGAGCTAGTAGTTCAATTGAGTTCAAAGTTTATCCAGACCAACTTCGAAGTGTAATCCGTGTGAGAGAGTGATCCTTGTATCACACTCTGACCACAATAGCAGTGCAACTTATTAATCTGGATGAATAATCACTCTATTGAATGGAAAAATCCGTCAGGTTCTTGGACATATATGTTACCATATCCTCGCAGCTGGCCTGAATGGTTACATGGCAACAGTGACCAACCTAAAAAATCCTTTAAACAAGTGGAAATGTGGTGCTGCACCTATTACAGTTGAGCTTCGTCTTCTTCCTTCTTTATATAAAAAATGGCGTTAATATTACTTCTTTTCTTACTGATCTCACTCCTTTTTAGGCAACGATAACGGTGAAGAATTCATCCCAAAATGCTAGTTCTACTTCAACTTCGATCGGTAGACCCGCAATTCATCCAGCTATGGTGGATAGGAAAGGAAAAGCATACGAGTAAGCAGTTTCTTTTTTTAACGAAAAGAACATGAAAACACTTGCTTAATAACGTTAACTTAAGTATCTCTCAACTGTTTTTATGTTATAAATAATTTTTTTGTAAAAAGTTTTGCTAGAGATAGTACACTCTTTTTCTTCGTTCGCTTAGTTCTTCTTTTTCAAAATCCTTCTCTTGCGAGATCGCAAGAAACTTTGGCCCCCATTGTGAGATTATATGCGGATTTAAGAGAGATTGTAGAGAGTTTAGGTGAGTTTGTAAGAGAACGAAAGAGAGAACGAGAGAGAAAGAAAGGTTTTCATTATGAGTAACCAAAAGAATCAATCATACAATGATTGCACACTCACATATAAAGCAGAACTCTGGCAAGGAATATTCCAGAGGATCTATCTGGTCAAGGGACGCGTCATAAAGTAAAGGGGACAAGGGGAATCAAAAACAAAAGGAGAAAGGGATGTCCGGGCCAGCTGTCCCTTATCCACCAACGGTAACGTCCAGCTGGTCCTGCGGCCTTCCAGGAAGCTTCCTATACCTTCTCCTTTGTCTTGTGCCCGAGCTTTGCACTTCACCAAGAATCCCAAGAACCTTCTAAAACGCTTCCAACTGGTCCGTACACTCGTACGGCCGCCTTGTACGGACGACCGGCCGTACGACCTGTACGGCCCAAGGTCAACACTCCCCCTCAAGCTAAGCATTCTGGAATCACCCTAGAATACTTAGCTTGGATTGCCCATCAAGATACACCTCGTTAAAAACCTTAACAGATAAAACCCATTTGGAAAAACTCTGTTTAAGGAAAAGAGTATGCACTTCATGGGCGAGGGAAGTGCTTACCCTCGGGCCAAACTCACTAGGCCGAGCTTGCTGAAGATGTGGTCACACATCTTTGGTCTTGCGGCCTTAGTGAATATGTCTGCAAGCTGATCCTCACTCCGGGTGCAGCAAGGAAGGATCGTCCCGTCCACGATCTTCTCCCTAACCTTGTGGCAGTCCACCTCTATATGCTTGGTTCGTTCAGGGAAAACTGAGTTTGAGGCGATGTGAATGGCTGTCTGATTGTCCCAATGCATCGTTATAGGTGTGGTTTGCTGAATGTCAAGATCGGCCAGCAACCCCTTCAGCCATGTCAACTCGTTTGTCAACTTCCTCATGGCTCGGTACTCTGCTTCCGCTGTTGAACACACCACCACCTTCTGCTTCTTGGTCTTCCAGGTCACCATGTTGCCTCGAATGAATGTGCAATAGCCAGTCTTGGACCTCCTGTCCACTCTCTCTCCGGCCCAGTCAGCATCACAGTATCCCACAATCTCGGTGCTCTCATTCTTTCCCATCCAAATGCCATGGTCCAAGCTCCCCCTTAGGTATCTGAGGATTCTCTCGACCATGGTCCAATGGTACTTCGTATGAACCTTCATGTGCTGACTGACCTGGTTCACACAAAAACATAAGTCAGGTCTAGTAAGTGTTAAATAGATCAACTTACCAACTAGCTTGCAGTATAAGGCAGGATCTTCAAATGGCTCATCCTCTATCTCCCCCTCTCGATTGACCTTGTAGCCATCTTCAAGGGGACTCACAGCCGGCTTAGCCTCCATTGTACCTGTCTCATTCAACAAATCAAGAACATACTTTCTTTGGGGAAGGAAGATGCCGTCAGAACACCTACACACTTCTATGCCCAAAACATACTTGAGCTCACCAAGATCCTTAATGTCTAATGAAGCTTGAAGAGAGGTTTTAAGTGCGAGGATACCTTCCTTATTGATACGAGGATCAACTCTCTCCCACGGATTACACTTCGAAGTTGGTCTGGATAGACTTTGAACTCAATTGAGCTACTAGCTCTCAAGAACAAAGGAATGGATCGTTAGGTCGTACAAGGGATGCGGAAGGCCCTTTCCAAACCTCAGCAGTCCTAAGATATGACTCACTTAGACGACCGAAGAGGGGTTGTTGTTTGGATATGACTCACCAAGCAACAGGGGTTTGTTCACAAGGAACAACAGAGATTCACTCTCCAAGACAATAGCAATGATCAAACTTAACTTCTTATTGATTCAATGGTTTCTGAAATACATATATAGCGTTTGTGTTTCAGAAAACAACACAAGACAACACGGAAATCGTTACATTAATAAAGTAAAGACTTGACTGAATTGATTCCTCGTTGACTGACTCTTCAGTTGATGTAAACACGCGGCCTGGGTGCTATGCGAATCGCCATTTAGGAAGGTCCACCTAAATCTTCATGAAACCTTACTAAAAGTCAATTTAGGAAGGGGTTCCCGAATCCTTACCGAACCTTACTAAAGTCGTGTGTTGCACATCTTCCTCCTTAAGGTTGAACTGAACAATAGCAGAACTAAGTAAAGAACTTAGCGTTTGAGACGGCTGTTTGGTCCGCGCCCTGGTCATTGCTCTGGCCGGTACTCGCAAAGCGTCCTCAACTTGAAGCTCCCCACCTTCTGGTCCATGTTTTCCCACGACCTTAAGCTCAGCTTCTGGTTCTGGTTCAAGCTCTCCATCCTTGGTGCCATCCATGATCGCATCATCCCCTCCCGGTTGAAAAGGATTTGACCTCAAATCTTGATCATCATGCAGATCAACTTGATAGGCATTGTTGTTGATCCGCTTGACTATCTTGAATGGTCCATCAACCCTGGGCATAAGTTTGGACTTACTTTCAGCCGGAAATCGGTCCTTCCTCAAGTAAACCCAAACTTGATCTCCAACGTCAAAGACTAGCTCGCGTCGGCCCTTGTTGGCTTTCTTAGCATACTGCTTAGTCTTCTCCTCAATGTTGATCCTTGCTTTCTTATGGATCTGTTTAACAAGTTTAGCTTTCTTCTCGCCATCTAAACTAGTTCTTTCACTCAAAGGCAAAGAGATTAGATCCAAAGGAGACAAAGGATTGAAACCATAAACAATCTCAAATGGAGAGTACTTTGTAGCCGAATGAACTGCATGATTGTATGCAAACTCTACATGTGGTAAGCACTCTTCCCAAGTTCTAAGGTTTTTTTTAATGACAGCCCTTAACAAAGTTGACAAAGTACTATTAACTACTTCAGTTTGTCCATCAGTTTGTGGATGACAAGTAGTTGAAAACAACAACTTAGTACCTAACTTAGACAAAAGAGTTTTCCAGAAGTAACTCAAGAACTTGGTGTCCCTATCAGAAACAATTGTTCTAGGCATGGCGCCATGCAAACGAATGATCTCTCTGAAGAACAAATCAGCTACGTGCAATGCATCATCAGTCTTATGACATGGAATAAAATGAGTCATCTTAGAAAATCTATCTACAACCACAAAGATAGAATCCTTTCCTGTCCTAGTTCTAGGCAATCCAAGAACAAAATCCATAGATATGTCATTCCACGGATGAGTAGGAATAGGCAAGGTGATGTGATCATGGATAGCACAGCAGTTAAGGAGCCAAAGGAAGAGCCAGAGATAGTAGGAAGGGTCACTCGTTCCAGAGCTAGGGAATTGGCTAAGGAAGCTCATTCACTTCTAGCAGAAGGATCACTTACCTTACCTGCTATTCAAGTGTTCAACATCTTCAGCTAGAAGACTCCACCCAGTAATGATAACTAAGTAACTTAGGTGATGAGTCTGTACTCTTTTTCCCATGATGAGTTTTGTCCCACTGGGTTTTCTCAGCATGGTTTTTAATGAGGCAGATGAATCACTACGGTGAGTTGCTTAGGAGTCATTACCAATGGGTAATACTGTACAAGTCACTATGGCTTTGTACTTAGTGATTTTAAAGGTGCACCAAATAGGAACCTATAGGTTGGGACACCTTGTTGTTTCTTTTATTTGTTTTCAGAACGCTTTATTGTTTTAAATTTTTAGAACACCATGCTGTTTACTGATTGTTTTAAAACAGCATGTTGTTGAGTTTTAGGGTTGTCTGAGAGTTGTATTTAAGTTGTAATCAGCCTCTCCTGATACGGCAGCGAAGAACATAAATGAAAAGCAATAGAATGCACTTCTTCTCTCACCTTTGATCCCTTGAATGCGTTCAGGAATCCGAGTTTCTTTACACCTAGTGACCTTGAAACTCTTCTATCTGTTCTAATCATCTGATCACCTAAATTCAATCCATAAAACCCCTTATCATCAACCCTATCCCCATCCTCACACCAAAGATCCTCACGGGATCCGCCTTCACCATCAATCTCATTGCATAAGTCACCAACCAGCCAAGACATGATCATTAGCCTTGCTTTAGAGTGATCAAGGGAGTTCATATCAGGTGGTATCAGAGCCAACTCTGAACCAAAGGCTGAGAAAACCCTAGAAAACCCCCTCTTTTCCTTTTGTGTTTTCATTCCTTTTATGCACCAAGTTTTAAAAGTTTTAGGTATACAGAAGTTTTGTTTTTAGAACTTTTTACTGTGAGCTGTTTTGATTGTTTCAGGTACCATGGAGCTTTCATCAGACGCTATGGAAGCTCTGAATCAAACCATGGCTCAGCAGATCAGAGAGGCAAATCAATCTGTGGCTACTCAGCTTATGCAACAGATAGAACAGCTCAACAACAAATTTGAGGTCCGATTCAAGGATCTGTTGAAGATAGCACAGCCGAGACTGCCTCATCAGAACCACCAAGCCCTAGAGAAGCTATTCGCCTTGCCAAGGGGAAAGCACATGTGGGAGCCTCTTCTAGGCAACCTAGAGGCAACACCGTCCGACCACCTACAGGAGGTAGGGTACCCAGCACCCATCAGACCAGAGACACCGAGGGCATGGGAAGAGAAAGACGCAGACCTAACAGAACACCTCGACGCCCAACTCACCGAGTCCAATTGGATACAGAACCTGAGTACTCAGAAGAAGAAGAGAGGTCAGATGATAGTCTTCATACCATAAGGAGGGATCGAAACAGAGGCCACGGTAGAGACTATGACCCGTTAGGGCAGCAGCTGAGGCACATTAAGATTCAGTTCCCTTCTTTCCACGGCACCAACGATCCAGAAGCCTACCTAGATTAGGAGAGGAAGATGGAATCAAACTTCTTGGTACAAGGAACATATGAGCTTAACAAGGTGAAGATAGCTGTGTCAGAGTTTAATGGCTGTGCACTCTTGTGGTGGGAGCAGTTGGGGATCACCAGAGATCGACACCGAGAGCTTCCTATCACTACCTGGGAGCAGCTGACTATGCAGATGAGAAAGAAGTTTGTGCCTGCACACTACCAGAGAGAGATACTCAATAAGCTCAGACGTCTCATACAAGGGACTAAGTCAGTTCGAGACTATTACCAATAGCTGGAGACCTTACTGATCAGAGCTGATCTGAGAGAAGGAGAAGACATGGTGATGTCTAGGTTCCTTGGGGGACTTAACAGAGAGATTCAGGACAAAGTGGAGTTACAAAACTATGAAGATGTACAAGAAATGGTGCATAAGGCCGAGTTGATTGAATCACAGATCAAGAGGAGAATTGGCAGATCAACCTTCTCCTCTAACATTCCAAGACCTAAGGAGCTCAGTAAACCAGCTTACACCAAGGATCACAAACCATCTTCCACTACAGTCAAGGAAGATGTCAAGATCGAGTTTAAACCAAGGGGTGGGACTTCTACTACCAACATCAGATGCTTTAAATGCCAAGGCATGGGGCATTATTTCAGAGACTGTCCCAACAAGAAGATGTTCCTGCTACAAGAAGGAGGAGAGATAGTACCTGAAGACAGCTCAGAGAGTGAAACCGATGTTGGTACAGAAGAAGAAGAAGAACCAGCAGCGGTTGGGGAGATGTTAGTGGCACGCAGGACCTTGAGTGTTCAGATCCATCCAGATGATAGAGGCCAGCGTGAGAATCTCTTCCACACCAGATGTGTAGTCCAGGATAAGGTTTGCACACTGATTGTAGATGGAGGTAGTTGCACCAATGCCGCAAGTGAAGAGATGGTGAAGAAACTCAAAATCAAAACCACTTCACACCCAAGGCCTTTTCAACTACAATGGTTAGACAACAAAGGGGCATTAACTGTCTCTCAGCAAGTACTTGTCAAGTTAGCCATTGGTAAGTATGAGGATGAGCTACTCTGTGATGTGATTCCTATGAAGTCTAGTCACTTGTTGTTGGGCAGACCATGGCAGTTTGACAGAAGAGTTCTTCATGATGGCTACACCAACAAGCAGTCCTTTGAGTTTAAAGGGTGCAAGGTCACTCTTCTACCCCTGTCACCCAGCGAAATCTACAAAGACCACCTCCACATGAACCGCAAGGATAAGGAAAGGGTCTCAAACAGCTTGTACATCAACCACAGTGAGTTCAACAAGCTCTTTGATCCAGAGATGACAACCTTCATGTTTGTCTACAAGGAGACACTTGCTAGCACCAAACCTTTAAAGGAAGTTCCACAAGAGATGATAGAGATCATTGAGGAGTACAAGGATGTCTTTCCAGAAGAGATACCTCCAGGCCTACCTCCAATTCGTGGGATTGAGCATCAAATTGATCTAGTACCAGGGTCAGTGCTACCAAACAGACCAGCTTACAGAACCAATCCTGTGGAGACCAAGGAACTTCAGAACCAAGTGGAAGAGTTGATACCCTCGGTGCTTACTACAAAACCGAGAAACACAATGCTATCCGAACAAAAGGTGCACTTCTTGAGGTTAGCGTACAACTTCTCTTGTCTAAGCAAATCAAGAACAAGTCCTATATGCCTAACATACTCGTCTAGGTTCTTGCTGTATACTAGAATATCATCAAAATAAACTACAACAAAGACACCTATATAAGCCCTAAGGACATGATTCATTAACCTCATGAAAGTACTAGGAGCATTAGACAACCCAAAAGGCATTACTAACCACTCGTATAGACCATGGTTAGTTTTGAATGCGGTTTTCCACTCATCACCCTCTTTCATTCTAATCTGGTGATAGCCACTTTTCAAATCAATCTTAGAGAAGATACTAGACCCATACAACTCATCTAACATGTCATCTAGCCTAGGAATGGGGTGTCTATACTTCACGGTTATATTGTTGATTGCACGGCAGTCAACACACATTCTCCAGCTCCCATCCTTCTTCGGCACAAGCAGAACCAGAACAGCACAAGGGCTCATGCTCTCACGGATGTGACACTTAGCCATCAGTTCATCAACCTGCCTCTGGAGCTCCTTAGTTTCCACAGGATTAGTGCGGTAAGCTGGTCTATTTGGCAAGGCTGCACCCGGAGTGAAGTCAATTTGATGCTCTATCCCTCTGATTGGAGGGAGCCCCTCTGGAGTTTCTGCAGGGAAAACATCACTATAGTCCTGCAATAGAGCTTGCATTTCACTCGGGTATACCGGTGTGAGATTAGTTCTGTTAGTTAAAACTTCTTTAAACATGAATAGAAGCATCGGTTGTTTAAGCTTCAGAGCTTTCTGTACCTCACCGGCTTTAGCAAAGAAGTTAGGATGCTTGGCTGGCTTCTTGGCTTCCTTTTGGTCTTGATACACTTCATTAGGAGTCATTGGAACCAAAACATTCTTTCGGCCTTTGTATTCAAACGAATAGCGGTTGGTGTAGCCATCGTGCAACACCTTTCGGTCAGATTGCCAAGGCCTTCGTAGCAGTATATGGCTTGCCTCCATTGGTAGTACATCACAGGGTATGTTATCTTGATACTTCCCAATCTCTATAGGCACAGAAACTTGACGAGATACCTTCATCTCTCCCTCATCGTTTAACCATTGCAATGTATAGGGTTTGGGGTGTGGTGCGGTTTTCAGGCTGAGTTTCTTGACCATAGTCTCACTAGCCACATTGGTGCAGCTACCTCCGTCAATGATGAGACTGCACAGCCTTCCTTGGACCATACACCGAGTATGAAACAAATTCTCTCGCTGAACCTCCTCCTCTGTCTTGCCCTGTAAACTCAGGGTCCTTCTCGCAACCAACAGGTCTCCTTTTACCGGTAAGATCTCGGTCTCCTCTGGTGATTCCTCATTAGACTCTTCTTCGGACGTAACTTCTCCATTCTCCAGAAGAACCATGGTCCGTTTGTTGATGCACTCATTCGCATAATGACCACGGCCTTGGCACTTGAAACACTTCACATCCCGAGTTCTAGCCTGCGGCCCTTTGGGTTTGCTCTTAAGGTCTTGTGCGTGATCAGGGTGACCTTTGGACTCAGCGGCTGGTTTACTCTCCTTGAGGGTTGTTCCCCTGTCGTCCCTTGCGTAGTTAGACCGGTACGTGTTTGATCCTCCATTAGGGGTTCGATAGGTCCCCTTCCTTTGGAGTTGCTGTTCAAACATCACGGCCTTATGCAACATTTCTTCAATGTCCATGTAATACTGAGTCTCCAGCCGGTCTTGGATGTCCCGGTGAAGCCCACCCAGAAAGCGTGCCATGGTAGCCTCCTTATCTTCGACAATATCCGCTCTAAGCATGAGGTTTTCCATCTCTTGGAAGTATTCTTCCACAGAGCGTGAGCCCTGAACCAGTCTACTGAGCCTCTGATGCAGGTCACGGCTGTAGTGGCTCGGCACGAACCTCTTTCTCATCAATCCCTTCATCTCATTCCAAGATGAAACCGGATACTCCTGGTTGTGTCTCCTTGTTGTCACCAACTGATCCCACCAGTTGAGTGCGTAGTCATAGAACTCGGTGGCTGCAACTTTGATCCTGTCTTCTTCGGTATAGTGTTTCGCCACAAAGATGAATTCAATCTTCTTTTCCCACTCAAGGTAGGCATCCGGATCACACTTACCATGGAATGGAGGGATCTTTAGTTTAATCCCTTCCAAGTTATCTCTAGGACGGTTCCTAGCACGACTCCTTCGGCTGCCTTTTGTTGAACTGCCACTCCTATAGTATTGATCAGTCTCATGGCCTCCTTCATCACTTTCGTGACCGCCGGCCTGTTCTCTTGAAGCCTCTGCGGCCGGTTCTTTCCCTGGCCTGTAGCACACAAGTATTTATAAGGAGGCTATGGTACACGCACCAAGCCAACCCTAGCACGAAATAAACCAAACCGGCAAATGTCTTAAACTTAAAACATAGGTCTAAGTATCCAGGATAGCATCAAGAGCATAAGATGGGTAAAGCAAAAGACTCGTTAAAAACCTTGTCAAGTAAAACCCATTGGGACAAAAACTTGACAAGGGAAAAAGAGCACACAATGCTTTACCGGCTCATGAGCTATCTAGCCTGAATGCACACCATCAGGCTGAACTTGATCGCCTCTTCATCAGGCTTGATTTGATTAAGCAGAGTCTCTAAAGCCTGGTGGAACGCCCTAGTCCTTGACCGCGTCATTGGTCCTGTAGGCACCTGAAGATCCTCCTCAGCTACCAGCTTGCTTTGTCCTTGCTCCTCACGTTCAAGCTGATCTTGATTATGCTCCTCAGGTTCAAACTTGATTTGTCTTTGCTCCTCTCGTTCAAGCTCACCTTGATCAGGCTCCTCTTGTTCAAACTGTTCCTCTTTGTCCATGATCATATCACTCGAGCCACCAGTCTCGCCTTGTAGCGATCAATGTCTCCATTGGTCTTGTACTTGATGGTAAAGACCCATCTGGACGTGACCGCCTTCTTGCCCATAGGAAGGACTGAGGCATCCCAAGTGTGATTCTTCTCCATAGCACCCACCTCAGCTACAATCGCATCCCTTCATAGTGGGTTGGCTAGGGTCTCCTCGTATGTGGATGGAATGACCTCAGCTTCGATCTTGGTGAGGAATGCAAGGTGCTCAGATGGCAAAAGGGCAAGCGAGCAAACGGCTTCAATTGCTGGATGAGCAACGGCCTGGCTATTGTAGTAGACACGAGCGTTGATCCAGTTGGAGGGGTCTCTTCTGATCCTTGTACTTCGACGCAGAGGAGCCACCTGTTCTTCAGCTGGAACAGTGTCAGCCTCATCATCAGAGTCCTCGGATGGGGCAAGGACCGACTCTGCTGACTCTTCCACGGTTGTGTTTCCCTGACCAGCCTCATTGGTTACAGTAACTGGAGCCGGAACAGAAGGTGCAGGAGCCACCATTTCTTGGTCAACATGAGCAGGTGGAGCTCCATTCCCAGGATTGTTGCCAAGATGTTCCAAAAGAAACCGCAGGCTAGACGCAATTCCTGAAGGTGACTGAGTCAGGTCCTTGAACTCGCTCCAATCTTTGGTAGCATGAAAGGCCGTGTTGATAGAAGGTCGAAACTAGGATTGGCACTTCGGGTGGTACTACACTGGATAGTTATTGGTCCGAAGGCTACTAGCACTTACGGATTGCGATGGATCGTTAGGGACCGTTAGAGGATGCGGAAGGCCTCTAGTATTCCCTCTCCTTTGGACCGTGGATGTGACTCACCACGACGCCCTTAGGAGGTTCACTGTGGAAGTATCCCTTACCAACAGTTAGACTGTCCGACAGAACAGAAAGAATCGCAGCAGAATGCTCACGAGATCGAAAATTCGTTAAAAGATCAAAAGGTCCTTATTCCATACGAAGAGTTTCGACACTTATAGAGTTTTGAGTCAAAGATTAGGTGAGAAAATACAGAAAACTAGTCTTAGAATCTCGCAAGTAATTAAAGAGTTGACTAGGTCGAATTGACCCTTCGGCTACTCCAAATGTGACCCTTCGGCTACTCGGCCGCGCTAGTTTGGATCAGGGTCAACCAGGACGAGCCGTTTGGGTGGCTTGACTGCTCCGGCCTTGGCTTGGACTTGAATCTGAAGTCCCTTGAGCTTGGTCTTGGTAAATGGACCTCGTAGTATGTCCGTCCCTTGGTCCGGCTGTTCTTCACGTCCGAGAAAGGGAGCCTCTCGTCCTTCTTCCGATTTTCCCCGTACCAAAGCAATTCTGGCTCGACTGTTCTCATTTTCTTGGTCACTTGGGTGCGAGTTTTGAAGTCTGGGTCGGAGAATTCGGTCGTTTGGTCGTTGATCTTTCCTCAGCTCAGTCCCGGGTCGTTTTGGGTCGATACCATAGACGACACGGCCGTGAGTTCCTGTACCACGGTCGATAGTTTCCGTACCACGGTCGTTGTTTCCTGTACTGCTCTGGCCAACCTCCATCCGCGAACCCATTGCTGCCATGTCTGATCCGAAAGTGTTGTCCGCGTCCTGATTCCCATCATTCCCCTCCTCTTGAAAAGGATTTGTCCACGAATCCGGATCATCTGCCACAAAAAGAGATAGGTCAGAGACGTTAAAGCTTGTTGACACGTCATACTTACCTCGGAGGTCTATCTGGTAGGCGTTGTCATGTAGTCGCTTGAGGACGGTGAATGGTCCATCCTTCCGGGGCATAAGCTTCGACTTTCTTTCTTCAGGGAATCGTTCCTTTTTTAGATGAATCCATCCTTGGTCTCCTGGTTGAAAGACCACCTTGCTTCTTCCTCGGTTGGCATACTTCTCGTACTGCTTGGTTTTTGCCTTTATGTTTGCTTTAACCTGCTCATGAGTCTTCTTGACTATTTCTGCTTTTTTTTTACCATCAACACTTTCACGGTCGTTAATAGGCAAAGGTAAAAGATCAAGAGGAGACAGTGGATTAAAACCATAGACGATTTGAAAAGGAGAATATTTGGTCGCTGAGTGCACCGAATGGTTATAGGCAAATTCCACATGGGGCAGGTGTTCTTCCCAAGTTCCGAAGTTTTTGCTAACCAAGGTTCTAAGCATAGCCGAGAGGGTCCTATTGACTACCTCAGTCTGCCCATCAGGCTGCGGATGGCAGGTAGTAGAAAACAATAGCCTGGTTCCTAGCTTAGCCCATAGGGTTTTCCAGAAATAGCTAAGGAATTTGGCATCACGGTCAGAGACTATGTTCCGAGGCATACCATGCAGCCTAACTATCTCCCTAAAGAACAACTCAGCTACATGAGATGCATCGTTGGATTTCAAACAAGGTATGAAATGTGCCATTTTAGAGAACCTATCTACCACTACGAAAATAGAGTCCCTTCCAGTCCTAGACTTAGGCAATCCTAGTACGAAGTCCATTGACAAGTCAGTCCAGGGATGCGAAGGTATTGGCAGGGGAGAGTACAGACCTTGGGTGGAGTTTTTGGACTTAGCTTCCTTGCAGGTAACGCATCTGCTGCATATGCGATCCACGTCCTTCCGCAGGGCCGGCCAATAAAAGTGGTCTTGCAAGACCTTGAGAGTCTTGACTGGACCGAAATGTCCCATCAGTCCACCTCCTAATATAAACTCCCTTGAATCACCCAGTCTGAAGTTGAAAAGATTCTGGAACAGATGAAACAGAACTGTGAAGAATGGAATATGAAATGGATTGAATGGCTTTGCTAAGAGGCTGCGGAATTTTCTCAAGCAAACCAGGTTGAATTCTTGATATGACACACAAGAATTCGGGTTTGTTTACTGGATATGACACACCAATAAACAGTGATCTAAATTCAAAAGGTTTTTGATAAAAGAAGATAGATGAGTTCTTTGTGGAACAAAGAGAGAAATATAAAGAGAAGGAAGCCTCGGTACAGGCACCAAGACTACCTCGAGACTAAGCAAAACAATAAAAGGGAAAGACCAAGTTTGAATTTGAAAATTAGACCCTTGGACTTCTATTTTCGTCACTCCTCTTGTCCAACAAATAAACTACTTGGTTTGGGCTCTTCTTGGGCTTGTTATTGGCACAAAACAACCTGGACTTGATAGGTGATCCTTTGGGTCGAAATTTGTGGTCTTGATCAACAAATGGAGGATATGGAAGTGATTCACAAGCCTCATTAAAAACCTTCCTTGGAAAACCCAGTGGGACAAAACCAAAGGTAAGGGAAAAAGAGTGCAAATGAATCACTTGTCCATTTGTTGATTCTTGAATCAAAAACCAGGGAGGTTTCAGATCATGTTTCTTCCATCTTGGCTCCAATCTAACTCCTGGATGAGCTGCTTCCTCAGCTACAAGCTTGTTGTGCATAGTCCTATCCATGATCATATCACCTCCATGGGCTTCCCTACAGAACAATTCCCTCAAGGAGCAATTAGGCACACACAGACAGTTATCATAAAACAGAAATCCCTCCATTCGATGGTACTTACCAACCGCATCGCTAGCACTGGCCAAATAAGGTATTTTAAAGTCCAGGTCGGTTTCATACATGTTTTTAATGAACTCAAAACCCAGCAGTTTGGTTCCAAGTGTAGAGAGAAGGGTATACCTGCGGGACAGAGCGTCGGCCACGACATTGTCCTTACCTTGCTTGTATTTGATGACATACGGGAAGGTTTCTATAAACTCTACCCACCGGGCATGCCGCTTGCTAAGTTTCTGCTGGCCCTTGAGATGCTTCAGTGACTCATGGTCAGTGTGGATGATGAACTCCTTCGGCAAGAGGTAGTGCTGCCATGTCTGGAGAGCCCTCACAAGTGCGTATAGTTCCTTGTCATAGGTCGCGTAGTTGAGGGTCGCTCCACCTAGCTTCTCACTAAAGTAAGCAACTGGCTTTCCTTCCTGCATAAGAACAGCACCAATTCCAATGCCTGAGGCGTCGCATTCTATTTCGAAAGCCTTAAGGAAATCTGGTAATACTAGTAAGGGAGCGCTAGTTAACTTCCTTTTTAGAGTTTTGAAAGCTTCTTCCTGTGCAGGACCCCATTTAAACCCAACGTCCTTTTTGATAACCTCAGCCAGGGGTGCGGCGATGGTGCTAAAGTCCTGTACGAATCTCCTGTAGAACCCAGCTAGGCCATGGAAACTCCTGACTTCTCCCACCGTCTTGGGAGTTGGCCAATCCCGAATGGCCTGGACCTTGGCTTCATCCACGCGGATGCCTTCTGCTCCTACAACAAATCCTAAGAAGACCAAGTTATCCGTTCCAAAAATACATTTGACCATGTTAGCAAACAGACGTTCCTTTCTAAGGACCTCTAAGACCTGGCCTAAATGTTGTACATGATTGATGAGGCTTCGGCTATATATCAGAATGTCATCAAAATAAACTACTACGAACTCACCAATAAATGACCTAAGCACATGGTTCATCAGTCGCATAAAGGTACTAGGTGCATTAGTCAAACCAAATGGCATGACTAGCCATTCATAAAGCCCTTGTTTAGTTTTAAAAGCCGTCTTCCATTTATCCCCCTCTTTCATCCTAATCTGATGATACCCACTCCTAAGATCTATTTTAGAAAAGATCCTAGACCCATACAACTCATCTAGCATGTGATCTAGCCTAGGGATGGGGTGACGGTACTTAACTGTAATGTTATTGATGGCACGGCAGTCCACACACATCCTCCAGGAGCCGTCTTTCTTTGGGACCAACAGAACTGGCACGGCACACGGGCTCAAACTCTCCCGTATAAAGCCCTTGTCCAGGAGCTCCTCGACCTGCCTTTGCAGTTCCTTGGTTTCTACGGGATTAGTCCTGTAGGCCGGTCGGTTCGGCAGTGATGCTCCCGGGACTAAGATGCTCAATCCCTCGAAGGGGTGGTAGCCCACTGGGGTTTTCTTCCCGAAATACATCGTTAAACCTGTCCAACAATTGCTTCAGTTCACTCGGAATCTCCGGTGGAGGGTCAGTGGCCGTTAATTTATCTTGATAGGCTAGCAATATGTATTAAGTTTGTGCAGTGTGGGACTTCCTTACCTGGTTAGGTTTGATCAGTAGGCTGGTTTCCTTAACCGAGGCCTTTCCTTTCTTGTCTAGCTCTCCGCTAACTCGCAGTTGAAGTTGATCTTGGTGCACCTCGGTGGGAGTAAGAGGAACCAAGGTAATCTTCTTCCCGTCATGGTCAAAAGAGTGTCGGTTGGCAAAGCCATCATGAATGGCTTTCTTGTCAAACTGCTAAGGTCGCCCAAGAAGTATGTGACTGGCGTCCATGGGCAGTACGTTGCATTCCACTTCATCGGTGTACCTCCCAATGGTCAAAGGAATCGTAACCTGCTCCCTGACCTGAAGTTCCCCATCCTCGTTCAGCCATTCCAACTTGAAGGGCCGAGGGTGTGGCCGCGTGATTAGTCCGAGCTTCCTGACAAGGGAAACACTGGCTACATTAGTGCAACTTCCTCCGTCTATAATTAGAGAACATACCTTTCCTTGTACTACACATCGTGTGTGGAAGAGGTTTTCTCTTTGTTCTGAATCTTCGGGTCGTGTTTGTAGGCTGAGGGTACGTCTAGTGACCAGCAGCTGGTCCTGGGCTGGGAGATCGAGTAGCCCTTATTCCTCTTCAAATATTGGCCCGGTGTCCTCTTTCTCTTCTTCCGATCCGACCTCGCCATTCTCAAGGAGAATCATCACCCTCTGATTCGGACACTTGTTCGCGTAATGTCCCAAACCCTGAAACTTAAAACAGCGAATGTCTCTAGCCCTGCTCGTGGTGTCCACGGCTTTGCCTTTGTCAAACCGAGGGGAAGGGTTAGTTTTAAACAAGGAAACTTTGTTTTCGTTCGAAACTGTACCCTTTTCTGGCGGAACAGGCTTGGTGGAGGCCGCGGCCTGATAGGTCGCCCGGGGGAGGTAGGCCGGTTTGGAATATCCCCTCCTCTTGACCAGCTGTTCAATGAGGATAGCCTTGTGGAGCATTTCTTCCACGCTTTCAAATTTTTGTAGCTCCATCCGGTCCATGATCTCGCGGTTGAGGCCGGACAGGAACCTGGCCATGGTCGCCTCATCATCTTCTTCAATATCAGCTTTCAGCATTAGTGTTTCCATCTCCTGGAAATAGTCCTCCACATTCCTGGTTCCCTGAGTCAAGTGTCTCAGCTTCTGATGTAATTCCCTGTGATAGTGACTAGGAACAAAACGTTTTCGCATTAGCAATGTTAGTTCATCCCAAGTAGCTACAGGAGGCTCTGCTGCCCTTCTTCTTAAAGCTACTACCTGGTCATACCAGTTAACCGCGTAGCCCCCAAACTTAGAGGCGGCTAATCTTACCTTTTTAATTTCTGAAAAGTTTTGGCAATCGAAAGTAAGCTCTACCTTCCTTTCCCATTCAAGGTAGGCATCGGGATCATTTTTGCCTAAGAATGACAGAATCTCCAACCGGAGTCCCCCAAGATTATCATCGGTCGCTCTTCTAGCAAAGGGGTTTTCCTCCTCTCGCACCGTCCGGCCTCTCCTCGGCTGAATGGAGCGGGTTTCAAACCGTTCGTCTTCTTCATCTTCCTCATCAGAGAGTTGTGTTCGACCTCTCGTCCGGTTTCTCCTTGTAGTGCGAGATTGCCGGCCCTGTTGATCCTCCTGTACTCGGTCTAGCCTTTTGTGTATTCCTTCTAATCCAGCATTCATGACTTGAATAAAATGCTCATTGAGATGGGTCAGTTGTTCGTTGGTCAGGCCAACTTCAGTCAGGTCTCTCTCACTTCTGGACATCTGGTTTACCTGTGGCACTGAGCAAACAAGTTAGATAAACAAGGGTGTTTACTCTCGGGTGTTTGGTTCTCACACGGGGTCACTCGCAGCCTAGTTTCTCAGGGTTCTGAGCAGACAGTCCAAACCAGTCGGAGAGTAGTTCCAGCCAAGAAGAAAATAGACAGATTGCAAGATTTTGTTTGGCTAGCTGATTGGTCTATCCCCTAGAACCGATTTCTCCTGGTTCTATTTTACTTACTCTTTTTTTTTCTTCTTTTTTTTTTTTCAAACTGAATGGGGATAAACTCAGCTAGCAGGATAGATAGACAGAAAAGGATTTTTTTTTTTTTTTTTTTTTTTTTAGCGAAAGAAATCTGGAGGAGATGAGAAGATGGAATTGCTGTACCAACCAGAAGCGGCTCTGATACCACTTGATAGAAGGTCGAAACTAGGATTGGCACTTCGGGTGGTACTACACTGGATAGTTCTTGGTCCGAAGGCTACTAGCACTTACGGATTGCGATGGATCGTTAGGGACCGTTAGAGGATGCGGAAGGCCTCTAGTATTCCCTCTCCTTTGGACCGTGGATGTGACTCACCACAATTCCCTTAGGAGGTTCACTGTGGAAGTATCCCTTACCAACAGTTAGACTGTCCGACAGAACAGAAAGAATCGCAGCAGAATGCTCACGAGATCGAAAATTCGTTAAAAGATCAAAAGGTCCTTATTCCATACGAAGAGTTTCGACACTTATAGAGTTTTGAGTCAAAGATTAGGTGAGAAAATACAGAAAACTAGTCTTAGAAACTCGCAAGTAATTAAAGAGTTGACTAGGTCGAATTGACCCTTCGGCTACTCAAAATGTGACCCTTCGGCTACTCAGCCGCGCTAGTTTGGATCAGGGTCAACCAGGACGAGCCGTTTGGGTGGCTTCACTGCTCCGGCCTTAGTCCACGGCCTTGAATCATGGCTTCGACTTGAATCTGAAGTCCCTTGAGCTTGGTCTTGGTGAATGGACCTCGTAGTATGTCCGTCCCTTGGTCCGGCTGTTCTTCACGTCCAAGAAAGGGGGCCTCTCCTCCTTCTTCCGATTTTTCCCGTACCAAAGCCATTCTGGCTCGACTGTTCTCATTTTCTTGGTCACTTGGGTGTGAGTTTTGAAGTCTGGGTCGGAGAATTCGGTCGTTCGGTCGTTGATCTTTCCTCAGCTCAGTCCCGGGTCGTTTTGGGTCGATACGATAGACGACACGGCCGTGAGTTCCCGTACCACTTTCGATAGTTTCCGTACCACGGTCGTTGTTTCCTGTACTGCTCTGGCCAACCTCCATCCGCGAACCCATTGCTGCCATGTCTGGTCCGAAAGTACTGTCCGCGTCCTGATTCCCATCACGTGTCTTCTAGGAAATGCACAGAACTTGAGACGTGCATGCGGTTGGTGCTTGGATCAAAGCACTTGTAAGCCTTTTGAGTTGGTGAATAACCAATGAACATACATCGCCGACTTGTGGCATCAAGTTTGGTCCGAAGTTCTCCTGGAACCAAAACAAAACACACACACCCAAATACTTTTAAATGATCAATGGAAGGAGTAGTGTTGTGTAATACCTCAAAGGGTGACCGGTCACCCAAGACCCGTGTAGGGATTCGGTTGATAAGATAGCATGCGGCCATGACCGCATCTCCCCAAAACCTCTTTGGAACACTAGTATGAAACATCATCGACCTGGCCACCTCTATCAAGTGTCTATTCTTCCTTTCAGCCACACCATTTTGTTGTGGTGTGTAAGGACAACTTGTTTGATGAAGGATTCGGTGTTTGGACAAGTGATCTTTGAATCGTTGACTGATGTATTCACCACCATTATCTGTTCTTAACACTTTCAACTTGGTTTTAAATTGATTAGTAATGTACTTATGAAAGTTTAAGAATGCATCAAACACCCTATCCTTAGATGGAAGCAATGTAATCCAGGTATATTTTGATTTCTCATCTATGAATGTGACAAAGTACTTCTTATTATCTCTAGATAGGCAGGGTGAAGTCCAAACATCAGAATGCACAAGATCAAAACAGTTCTCATATATTTTTTTAGAATTAGGGAAAACGGTTCTACAATGTTTGCCTAAGATACAAGCCTCACAAGACAAATGATCAAAGACAACATCAGGCAGCATCAATTTAAGAGCTCGCACATGCGGATGTCCTAATCTAGCATGCCACAATTTATTTAAAACAACTGAATTACAAGAAGCAGATAAAACGGTGCTTGGTGAAGCGTCTTCTAACACATAAAGGTCACCATTTGTTCCTCCTTTACCAAGCAATCTCATAGTTTCAATATCCTGAAAGTGCACATTGTTAGGACCAAAGATAGCATAGCAATTAAGATCAGTGGTAGCTCTCTTAACAGATAACAAGTTTGATGTGAACTTAGGCATGTATAGAGCTTTAGAGTGTTTATCAAACAGTTTAAGATTCCCTATACCACTAACTGATATCTTATCACCATTAGCTATTTCAACACTACCTAAGGCCGGTTTAATATCACTAAGCAAGTCCGGATTACTAATCATGTGATGGGAAGCACCCGAATCAATAACTAGAGATTTACTAGGTCTAGAAGTTAGAAATGATATACCAGACTCCTCACCACATCATTGTTTGACCCACTCGTAGCACCATAAGAACCACCGGCTTCTCCAGGTCCTTTGTAAGCGATCATGGCAAGAGGGTTGTTGTCAACTTGTCCTGAACCATCATGACTTCCTTGTGCTCCTCCATTAGGGTAGTGAACACCCACAGCTTCGGTAAGGTCAGCTTTAGCACCTTTGAACTTGGCCGGCTTGAGATGAGGATGAAGAATCCAGCACTTGTCCTTTGGATGGCCCTGCTTCTTGCAATGGTCGCATACCACAATCTTGCGGTCCTCTGGCTTGAAGTAGCCCTTGTTCGCTGTGGGAAGCTCATGTTTCCCACCAAACAATCCAAGCGACCTTTGCTCCTTCTGGATTTGACAGCAAACCTCATTAAGACTTGGAAGTTTGTCGGCCCTGAGGATGTGTTTGATGAGGTCATTGTACGCAGGATTGAGAACCATCAACAGAGCAAAGACCTTGTCTTGCTCCTTCCGTTCATTCAGCACCAAGGGGTCAACAGTCGCTGGCCTTAACATCTCGAACTCGGCCCATAGTGATCTAAACTTGCCAAAGAAGGCATTGAATTCCATATCTGCTTGGCAAAGATTGTTGATAGCACGTTTCACCTCAAACACCCTGGTAAGATTGGAGATGTTACCAAAGACTGTCTTGAGAGTTTCCCACAAAGCTTTAGCTGTATCGCAGTAAGAGTAGGCTTCTAGGACCGGCGTGTCTAGACTCCCTTGAAAAATGGCTAACACGGCCTGATCTTGTTGGAACCATTTTGCTCCTCCGGTTGATGGTGAATCCTCATCTTGAGGAAAGTTGTCACCATCTAAGTCACTGACATGTGACCAGACTCCTCGGCCACAGAGGACCGCCTTTGCTGTTCTTGCCCACAAGAGGTAGTTGCTTCCTCCTTTTAGTGTGACCGGCAAGGTAACAGACTTGTTGTTGGTGTTCTCCATGGATACCGGCTACAAGTTGATGTCTTGAAGCTTGAATGGTTCCTTCTTTAGACACACCTCAAAGATTGGCGACAAGGACCTCCCTTGAAGCTGAAAATGACTGACTCTGACGACAAGGACCTCCCTTGAAGTTTGAGATGGATGAAAGTGTCTTGGAAAGAGTAAAGGTAATACCTTTCCAACGAAGCAAAACAGAACCACGAACGAAGAGAGAATAGATCAAGTATTCAAGAAGAAACCAGAAAAGTGATGAAGAGAATAGAGAATAGAATCGATTGCTCTGATACAATGTAAGATTATGCGGAATATAGAAGAAGAATAGGAGAGATTAGGAGAGATTGAGTAAGAGTTTCAACAAGAACACAAGAGAGAATGAGAGATAGAACGAGAGATATAAGAGAGTTTCATTGTAACCTAAAGAATTAATTGTTTACAAATGAGATACAAACGTTTATAAAGAAGAACTCTGGCAAGAATATGCCAGAGGATCTAGTGACTCATAGGGACGCGTCATAAAGCAGGGAACAGACCGAATCTTTGGTCAAAAAGGAGACAGGGACGGCTTGACCAGCTGGCCTTATCCACAAACGGTCATGACCAGCTGGCTCGTCGGTCTTTAGGAAGCTTCCTATAAGCTTCCTTCTTGTCTTCTTGCGCCTGGACTTTGCACAATGCCCTGAACCTTCTAGGAAGCTTCTTAGGACGGTACGGTCGAGCTGGTACGGCCGGCCTTGTACCCTAGAACGCTTAGCTTGGAATGCCCATGAAGGTACACCTCGTTAAAAACCTTAACAAATAAAACCCATTGGGAAAAACTCTGTTTAAGGAAAAGAGTATGCACTTCATAGGCGAGGGAAGCGCTTACCTCCGGGCCAAGCTCACTAGGCCAAGCTTGCTGAAATGGCGATTTTATGACAAAGTCCAAGGAGGGTGCTTTTGAACTGATTGAGAACTTGGCTGCAAGTTCCAGCAGCAAGTCTCCTGAATACGACAGAACAAGGAAGGTCAGTAGTGTGGAAGCTCAAAAGATTGATGAGTTCACAGCTAAGGTGAACCTTTTGCTAAAGGGAAACCAAAAGACAGTCTATTTTGTTGATGAGAATGGAGAAGCACCTCTATCTAAGGAGTTTGGAGATGACCAGGATGATAATCAGCTGGAGGTCAACTATGTGAATGGGCAAGGGTTTGTGCAGAATTGTGGGTTCAATCAAGCTTACAGGAGCCATCCCAACTTGTCCTACTGGAGCACCAATGTGGAGAACCCACAAGATCAAGTATATCTACACAGCAAGGGGACAAGAACCGGCTGTCTCAGAATGTGGGGTTTCAGAAAAGCTACTCCAACAATTCACAAGGGAAGCAGTTCATCACCAATCAGGGGCAGAATCACGTCCAAGAGGACAACAAAAGTCGCAATATACTAGCATGCAGCCTTCATCAAGTTCTGCAAACACCTCTCAAGATGATTTTAACAACCTTATGCAGAAGCTGTTGCTTAACTAGAAAAAGTCATCTTCAAAAATCAATGCTAAGGTTGATCACATGTACAATGACATGAATGGCAAGTATGAGGCTGTGTGGACTCACATGTACAATGACATGAATGGCAAGTATGAGGCTGTTCAGGTTGCACAAACTGCAGAAGCTGTCAAGAGAACACCTGGGACTCTCCCTGGGAAACCTGAAAATTCAAGAGCTGAATACATCAATGCCATCGAATTGAGAAGTGGGAAGACACTTCAGGTACCTACAGAACCAACCCAGAAATCGGATAAAGGGAAAGAGATCGCTGAGGGGCACCTGCTCCATGAAGGACAGCATGCTCCAGGCGAAGATTGCTCGAATGAGCATCCCTCGACGTTCGGAGCACCTGCTCGGACTCCATCTCAGGGTGCTCCAGGCGGAGATTTTACGATGGAGCACCCCAGCCCATCGACGGAGCACATGCTCCATCAGGGTGCTCCACCCACACCTGCAGAAAAACCTGCAGCAGTTCCCGAAAGGATTTACAAGCCTAAGGTTCCCTACCTAGTCCCACCTAAGCAATCACGTAAGGACCTAGAAGAAGCTAAATGTAAGGAGCTGCTTCGAGACATAACCATTAAAATTCCATTGGTTGATGCTGCCCAAATGATGCCATCTTTGAAGAGGTACATAAAAGGATTGCTGGTCGGAAGAGTGGCTGACGAGGAGGATGTGATGCTGGTTTCAAAAGACTGCAGTGCTGTACTGCAGAATAAAGTACTCAGGAAGATGGGTGATCCAGGGAGATTTGTCTTATCTGTGCAAATCGGACCCAACATCTTTGGTTGCTCACTCTGCGATTTGGGTTCAAGCGTAAACCTTATGCCATACTTTGTAGCTAAGAGACTGGGTTTCACCAAGTTCAAGCCAACAAGGATCTCTCTGGTTTTCGCTGACAGATCAACAAAGCTGCCCGTAGGAATCCTTGAGGATTTACATGTGAGGATAGGGAACACACTGATCCCTACTGATTTTTTGGTTCTCGAACTTGATGAAGAGCCAAGAGACCCTCTTATTTTGGGTAGACCGTTCCTTTGCACAGCTGGTGCACTAATTGATGTGAGGAGTGGAGTGATTGATCTCCAACTGGGAGATATTATGGTGAAGTTCAAGATGGATAAACTCCTTAAAAGACCCATGTTGGATGGGCAAACTTTCACCATTGAAGGTGATGATGCCATCTCTGACCCAACAGTTGAAGAGGTTTTATCCAATGATCCATTGGAGGTTGTGTTGACTATGGCTGAAGGGAAACATGGTTTTCTGAGCGAGGATGCTGATGGTTTTTCAAAGATAATGGACTCAAGCCTCGGTTTGGAAAGGATGGTAGCCTACACGAGCCTAGAAGAAGGGCAGAACTCGACTGCAGAAGACAATGATGGAGCACTTGCTCTAAATATAGGAGCACCCGCTCTGAAGTCAAATCTTGTCGATGGCCCTTGGAGCGAGCTGAAAGCTCCCATGCTTGAGCTGAAAACACTTCCTGCTGGGCTAAGGTACGCATTCCTTGGAACGAACTCTACTTACCCTGTGATAGTAAACTCTGAGCTGAACAATGTGGAAGTTGCTTTGCTTTTGTGTGAGCTTAGGAAGTATAGAAAGGCATTGGGATACTCACTTGATGATATCACTGGAATCTCTCCTGATATTTGAATGCATTGATTATATCTAGAAGATGAATCAATGAGCTCTATAGAACATCAGAGAAGGTTAAACCCGAATTTAAATGATGTTGTTAAGAAAGAGATAATGAAACTTCTAAAAGCTGGTGTAATCTATGCTCTTTCCGATAGTACATGGGTTAGTCCTGTTC
Source organism: Iljinskaea planisiliqua (assembly GCA_900108845.1). Classification (NCBI taxonomy): domain Eukaryota; kingdom Viridiplantae; phylum Streptophyta; class Magnoliopsida; order Brassicales; family Brassicaceae; genus Iljinskaea; species Iljinskaea planisiliqua. Next base: position 828,697 of record FNXX01000025.1, on the reverse strand, counting down.
ATGTAGTTCCTAAGAAAGGTGGTATCACTGTGATTACGAATGAACTGATACCAACTAGGATTGTAACTGGGCATAGAATGTGCATAGACTATCGGAAATTGAATGCTGCAACCCGTAAAAACCACTTTCCTTTGCCCTTTATTGATCAAATGCTTGAAAGACTGGCTAACCACTCATACTACTGCTTTCTAGATGGTTACAATGGTTTCTTTCAGATCCCAATCCATCCGGATGACCAGGAGAAGACGACATTCACATGTCCTTATGGCACCTTCGCCTATAGGCAAATGTCGTTTGGCCTGTGCAACACTCCAGCTACATTCCAGCGGTGCATGATGCCCATTTTTACTGACCTTATCGAAGACATTATGGAGGTTTTCATGGACGATTTTTCCGTCTATCGAATCTCTTTTTCTGTCTGTTTCTCGAATTTGTGCAGGGTACTTCAATGATGTGAAGAGAAACATCTGGTTCTGAACTGGGAGAAGTGCCACTTCATGGTGAGGAATGGGATCGTGCTGGGTCATCGAATCTCAGAGCAGGGTATCGAGGTGGATAAGGCAAAGATAGAGGTCATGATGAGCTTGCAACCACCTACATCTGTCAAAGGAATCTGCAGTTTTCTGGGTTACGCTGGTTTCTACCGGAGGTTTATCAAAGACTTTTCCAAGATAGCGAGGCCTCTTACACAGCTGTTGTGCAAGGAGGCAAAGTTTGAATTTGATAGCGCCTGCCTTGAAGCCTTCCACACGATCAAATGAGCGCTGGTCAGTGCTCCTATTGTGCAACCACCAGACTGGGAGTTGCCATTCGAAATCATGACAGACACAAGTGATTATGCAGTCGGCGCAGTTCTGGGTCAAAGGAAAGACAATAAGCTCCATGTCATCTATTATGCGAGCCGAACTCTGGATGAGGCTCAGTGCAAGTATGCCACCACGGAGAAGGAACTTCTAGCAATTGTTTTTGCCTATGAGAAGTTTCGGTCTTACCTGGTTGGGTCAAAAGTAATCGTGCACACAGACCATGGTGCACTGAAGTACCTGTTGACTAAGAAGGATGCCAAACCAAGGCTCCTACGATGGATTCTTTTGCTACAAGAATTCGATCTTGAAATTGTAGACAAGAAGGGAGTTGCAGATCAAGTTTATGCTATAAGTGTATGCCAAGAGGATAGACACAGAGATACCCCTAGATAACAGTTTACCTGAAGAGCAAGTTTATGCTATAAGTGTATGCCAAGTCGTGGAGCCCGCGCTCTGTTTCGGACCACCTGCTCCACCCTATTTTTGCAGCCAAATCGATAAGGCACTGCACACGAAGTTACCCTGGTTTTTAGAGATAGCCAACTACCTAGCTGATGAGCAAGAGCCTGAAGGATTTGTGGGTAACAAGAAAAAGAAGTTCTTGAAGGATATAAGGCAATACTTTTGGGATGAGCCATACCTCTACAAGCATTGCAAAAATGGAGTTTGTAGAAGATGTGTAGCTGACGTGGAGATTTCAGAAATCTTATACCACTGCCATGGCTCTCCATATGCTGGACACTTTGCCACTTTTAAGACAGTCTCTAAAGTGCTGCAGGCAGGATATTGGTGGGCAACTATGTTCAGAGATGCCCATCGATTTGTGTCAAGGTGTGACTCATGCCAAAGACAAGGCAATATTAGCAACAGGAATGAAATGCCACAGAACTTCATCCTGGAGGTTGAAGTGTTTGATGTGTGGGGGATTGACTTTATGGGGCCATTCCCATCATCTTTCGGAAATGAGTATATCCTAGTGGCAGTGGACTATGTGTCCAAATGTGCAGAAGCTTTGGAAAGTCCCACAAATGATGCCGGAGTAGTGATCAAAATGTTCAAGTCAATCATTTTCCCAAGGTTTGGTGTGCCTAGAGTGGTCATAAGCGATGGAGGATCCCACTTCATCAACAAGATCTTCGACACCTTGCTGAAAAAGAATGGTGTAAAACACATGGTTTCATCTCCATACCATCCTCAAACCAGTGGGCAAGTTGAAATCTCCAACAGAGAAATCAAGAGTATCCTGCAAAAAACCGTGGGAACAACAAGGATTGGGCTTCCAAGCTTGACGATGCTCTTTGGGCATATAGAACTGCCTATAAGACACCCTTGGGGACAACACCATTTCACTTGGTGTATGGAAAAGCTTGTCACCTTCCTGTAGAGCTTGAATTCAAAGCATCATGGGCAGTGAAGATGCTCAACTTCGATGTTAAATCTGCCTTGGAAAGGAGGATGATGCAGCTGCATGAGTTGGAAGAAATAAGAAGTCAAACCATATGGAGCTGTGGTGTTGCTGGACACCAAGGGAGGAGAGTTTGTTGTCAATGGTCAGCGGATCAAGCCATATCTTGCTGAATCTTACGTCGAAGAAGGAGAAACATTTCCCTTAGCCAACCCACCGGTAAGAGTCTCTAACTTTGGATTTCTTGTTTTCTCTTTATACTAACTTTTAGTTTTAGTTTTCACCCTAAAAAAAAAAAAAAAAAAAAAAGGAAGAAGGAAGAAAGGAGCACCCAAATGGAGCACCTGCTCCGTTCTCTCCCAGGGTGCTCCATGCGTAACTTACTCGACAGAGCACCCCAACTCCAAACGGAGCACATGCTCCTTTGAGGTGCTCCAATTTTAGCGAACAAGTAAGTGATTTGGGCTGGTTTAAATAGGTTTTCACTCTGTCTCAATCAAAAATACTTCTAATTTTCATTGGGTTTTACCCTAAACCAACCGATTTTTCCCTATAAAAAGAAACTCCCCATCTCCCCACTTCTTCTTCTTCATCGCGACCACCTCTCCTCCTCTCTCTCTCTTTGGTTTTTGATAAACTCCTAACTTTTGCAATTCTCAACTAAATTGAGCGATTCTTAAGCCTAAACCACTCGAATTCTTGCCCTTAGTCTTTTTCCACCATCGATTTCGACAACAAGCAAAGGTATGAGCTCGAAAACCCCCTTTTTCAGTCGCTACCCATCTTTGAGACTCGAGGTTTTGTGTTCTCTCTCTCTCTGAACTGCTTGTGCGAACTGTTCTGGATGTCTTTCATGATGATTTGTGCAATTATAGCTTGAATAAAGTTCAAAATAAACACATGCAAATTTTTTGAGAAAGCTTGAAAGTCCACCATTGGTGAAAATCGGGTTGCATGTTGAATTGGGTTTGAGATATGAGTTTTTCCCCCTCTATGAGTCCTAAGTACACACGATTTGATTGTTCATCAATGATACTAACTTGATTGCCAAAATCGTGTGAATTCCATTCGTGTAAAGCTCACTTTCAAGATGTCTCTTGTGTGTTTACAGAAAAATGCAGCCCAAGAACTTCCGTTACACGAACCGGAAAGGAAAGGGAGCAAGTACCTCGGCCCAAGCTGATAGATACCGGGGCACTGTACCGAGCCAAACATCCACGGAATGCTCGGAAGATGAGGAACAGCACGTACGAGAGCAGGATGGACCGGACAACCATGCTGAGGAAGGAACCAGAAGGAGCATTGCTCGTGAGGAGACCGAGGTTTATCGAGAGGAACCTAGTTCTGCCCGAGGAACAGGACGTCCGGATGCTACGGCCGTGTTCCGCATCGATCCGACTAGACCCGGGAACAAGCTACGATTGGATGACCGAGCTAGAGACCGAAACTCTGGGCACACTCGATCCCAATCTCGAGTCAAAAGTCAAGAGGAAGCCAATGGTCGAGACAGAATCCAATTAGCCCGAGCCGATTCAGAGACAGAACGTGATACTCCAGTTTTAGCCCGGTACGACCGTCCGGATATGGAGCCAACTTGGGAAGAAACGAGTTTCCATGACCTAATGGATTTTTCCATCGAGAAAAACTTGAGGCAACGTGTTAGGGGCTAAAGGAGATGATCGAACGTGGAAGTTTTCAAATGGCAAGTACTGAACCAGTTTTGCCCCATGAAGATCTTGTTTGCTCCATTCGCGCCCAAGAAACACCGAGCTAAATTCTCAGCAACTCAAGGGTCATCTTTACCAGCAACTCAAGGGTCATCTTCACCAGCAACTCAAGGGTCATCTTCACCAAACCGCGTGAAATGAAGACTTCTTTGACCAGATTTGGAACTTAGTCTTCTTCATTTATTTTAAGTCTTGAAACCACAAGAACTCATCGTTTTTCTATTTTTCTTTCTTTTCTTTTCTTGCATGCGAATTCTATAAGTCTTGCTAGACATCATTTGAATAATATATCGAATTTTTATCATCTTTTTCTTGAGAGGAAATATCATTGTTCTTCAAGAACATTTTGTTGGTTTGGCAAGGGTTACTTCCCAAAACAACAAACCTCCTTGGATTCATTGTTAAGGGTTACTTCCTTGAATCTTCGGAGTGGAGAATATCAAGAGTCTTCCGCAACTCTTGACGGTCTCAATCGATCCACCAGTTTGATCCGTGTATGCTAGTAGCTGCGGACTCATTCATATCCAAACTACCTTCAAAGAGCCACATCCAACCGAGGGATTCAGTACGTGGTATCAGAGCCACTCTTTGTTGGTAAAGCTGTTCATCTCCTCCATCTATTTTCTTCACCAATTCTGATATCTTCTTCTTCTTTCCCAATTGCAAATCCGGGCCACTCTCTTACCCTCCATATTGCAATTTCTAAAGTCTTATATATATAAAAAATAATAAAAAAAAAACTATTAAAAAAAAAAATCTTGTATACAAACTGAAGAGAAAGCCAGTTTGGGAGGGTGGTGGAAGAGTAATCCTGCTGGCCGAAGAGAAAACCCAGCCTTAAGGTGGTTAAAGCGGATTTCCCTTCAGAAATTTCTGTCCATTCCTTCTCCTTTGTTGTTTGGAAGTTACTTGCTGGATTTGGCTTGATTTGTTCGTTTAGAACCTTGGGAAACAACTCTGAGTGCTACTTAAAAGAAACCGTGAGATAAAACATTTGAGTGGTGAGGATAAACACTTGAGTGTGAGAGTATCTTTGCTCCTAACATCGTTTGCTTAAGTGTCATTTCAGGAAACCATGGCTGATAGTGAGGAAGAAAGGAACAACAACCCTAGAAGCGGTTTATCTAGCATGCAAATAAAAGCTTTGACTGACCATTTGATGAGAACTGTGAATCTAGGTCTTGAAGAAGTGAACTTCCGGCTGGACAAAATTCAGGAAAATCAACAAGGCCAGGCGAGGCCAGCCCAAAGAAGAACTCGTGGAAGGAGAAACAGCCGATCTTTTGATGGTCAGGACATGGAAGACCATTTTGATGACAATCGTTCCATCAGGGCCAGGAGGGGCCAAAGCAACCGAGATGAAGAGAACCCATTTGCCAGAAGAACGGACGATGGGCTTGGCGGACTTAAGCTGAGAATTCCTACCTTTGATGGTAAGAATGATCCAGATGCTTATCTAGAATAGGAAAGAAAAACTGAGCTTGTTTTTGATTGTCAAAACTTTTCTGCACTCAAGAAAGTAAGACTAGCTGCTTCTGAATTTAGTGGTTATGCCATTAACTGGTATGATCAAGTAGTTTCTCTTAGAAGAAGGATTGGAGAAAGTCCAATAACTACTTGGCAGGAACTAACTGAACTAATGAGAAAGAGATTTGTTCCTAGTCACTATAACAGGGATCTTCATCAAAGACTAAGGCGTTTGACACAAGGGACAAAGAACGTTGAGGACTACTTTCAGGAAATGGAAACACTTATCCTTAAGGCTGATGTTGAGGAAGATTTAGATGCAACCTTGGCTCGTTTTCTGGCAGGATTAAACTGAGAAATACAAGACCGGTTGGAGGTTCAGGAGTTTGAAAGTGTGGAAGACATGCTCCACAAAGCGATCCTTATTGAACAACAAGTTAAGAGGAGAGGTTTCTCTAAGCCTGCCTACACACCAACACCGGCCTACGCACCTAAGCCAAACTACCAAGACAAAGGTAAGTCTCTTCTTCCAGCAAATACCGAGTTTACACCTAATCAACCTTCTCGTTTTGACAAAGGCAAGACCGTGGAATCCACGAGTAGAGCCAGAGATATCAGGTGTTTTAAGTGTCATGGATTAGGACACTATGCCAACAAGTGCCCAAACCAAAAGGTCATGATCTTACTTGACAATGGAGAAGTGGAATCCGAGGCTGAGGAGGGAGAAGACATTGGACCGATCTTTGACGAGGAAGAATCATATGATTATCCGGCCCAAGGTAATCTACTCGTGACTATGAGATCACTAAGTTTCCAACCCAAGACCAGTGACAAAGAACAGAGAGAGAATCTCTTTCACTCTCGATGCTTAATTAATAATAAGGTTTGTTCTTTGATCATTGATGGTGGAAGTTGTACTAACATGGCTAGTGATGTTCTTGTCAGGAAACTGGGGCTAGAAACCAGACCACATCCGAGACCATTTAAGCTAGAATGGCTAAATGAAGATGGAGTCCAGCACGTCAAAGAGCAGGTCACAGTTCCTATTACCATCGGCCGATATCAAGACGAGATCGTGTGCAATGTTTTGCCTATGGATGCCAGCCATATTCTCTTGGGCCGACCTTGGAAATTTGATAGAAAGGCAGTACATGATGGATACACTAACCGGCATATGTTTGAGAACCAAGGAAACAAGATCACTCTTATGCCTTTATCCCCAACCGAAGTACACCAGGACCAAGTACAGCTTAGGAAGAGCCGTGAGCTAGAGAAGCAGCCAGAACAGGTCGGGAAGTCCAATCTTTATATCAAGCCAAGCCAGGTAAAGAAAACTTTGTTTTCTCGTCCATCTTTTATCTTGCTTGTTTATAAAGAAACACTAATGGCTTCTAACATCCCACCGGAACTGCCGAGTGAACTTAAGCCTATTATGCACAGGTTTCAGGACGTGTTCCCAGAAGAAACTCCCAGTGGTCTACCGCCCATCCGTGGAATAGAACACCAAATTGATCTGGTACCGGGAGCTTCTTTACCAAACCGTCCAGCCTATCGCACCAACCCGGTTGAAACCAAGGAGTTGCAAAGGCAAGTTAACGATCTAATGGACAAAGGCTACATCAGGGAAAGTCTAAGTCCTTGCGCGGTTCCAGTCTTGCTCGTACCTAAGAAGGATGGAACTTGGAGAATGTGTGTGGACTGCCGAGCCATCAACAACATTACGGTTAAGTATCGCCATCCCATTCCCCGTTTCGATGATATGTTGGATGAATTGCATGGTTCCAGAGTATTTTCTAAAATAGATCTTAGAAGTGGATACCATCAGATTAGAATGAAGGAAGGGGATGAATGGAAAACAGCTTTCAAAACTAAGCATGGACTTTATGAATGGCTTGTTATGCCGTTTGGCTTGACTAATGCTCCTAGCACCTTTATGCGTTTGATGAATCATGTTCTTAGATCATATATATAGGTGAATTTTTTGTCGTTTACTTTGATGACATTTTGATCAATAGTAAAAGCATGAATGAGCATGTTAGACATTTATAAAAAGTCTTAGAAGTGCTTAGGAAAGAACGTTTGTTTGCTAATGAAAAGAAATGTGTCTTTGGAGCAGATCACCTAGTTTTCTTGGGCTTTGTTGTAGGAGCTGATGGCATCCGAGTGAATGAAGAAAAGGTCAAAGCAATCAAAGACTGGCCCAGCCCTAAGACCGTGAGTGAAGTCCGGAGCTTCCATGGATTAGCTGGTTTCTATAGGAGATTTGTCCAGAACTTCAGCACCATTGCGGCCCCTCTTACTGAGGTCATTAAAAAGAACGTGGGGTTCAAATGGGAACAAGCTCAAGAAGAAGCCTTCCAGGCCTTGAAAGGGAAGTTAACCCAAGATCCTTTACTTGTTCTTCCCGGCTTCATGAAAACCTTTGAAATCGAATGTGATGCATCTGGTGTTGGTATAGGTGCTGTCCTGACGCAGGAAGGAAACCCCTTAGCATACTTCAGTGAGAAACTTAGTGGAGCAACCCTGAATTATCCAACCTACGACAAGGAATTGTATGCTTTGGTCCGTGCCCTTCAAACTTGGCAACACTACTTGTGGCCCAAGGAATTCGTCATACACACCAACCATCAATCCCTAAGGCATCTCAAGGGCCAGCAAAAACTCAACAAAAGGCACGCACGGTGGGTAGAATTCATTGAAACCTTCCCATATGTCATTAAGTACAAACAAGGTAAAGAGAACATAGTGGCCGATACACTATCTCGGAGGTATGCGCTTCTTTCTTCTCTTGGAACCAAGCTTTTGGGATTTGAGTTTATAAAAGATTTGTACGAGGCTGACACTGACTTTAGGGAACCATATCTTGCTTGTTCTAGACACACCCATGGCAAGTATTACCTTTTAGAGGGTTTCTTATTCTTTGATAATCGATTGTGTGTACCTCATTGCTCTTTGAGAGAAGTGTTTACCAGGGAAGCTCATGGAGGGGGATTAATGGGACATTTCAGACCAGCCAAGAATCTTAAAATTCTCCAGGATCATTTCTATTGGCCAGGGCTTAAGAAGGATGTAGAGAGGATTTGTAGCCGATGTGTGACTTGCAAGGAGGCTAAGTCTAAAAACACAAACCAAGGTCTGTATTCTCCTTTACCGATTCCTTACCATCCCTGGACTGATCTTTCTATGGATTTTGTCTTGGGTTTACCTAAGTCTAGATCAGGAAGAGATTCCATCTTTGTTGTGGTAGATAGATTTTCTAAGATGGCACACTTCGTACCTTGTTTGAAAACGAATGATGCCTCTCACATTGCTGAATTGTTCTTTAGAGAGGTTGTTAGACTTCAGGTATGCCTAGGAACATAGTTTCAGATCGTGATGCTAAGTTCTTAAGCTATTTCTGGAAAACCTTGTAGACCAAGTTAGGTACTAAGTTGTTGTTTTCAACCACTTGTCACCCTCAGACCGATGGTCAAACAGAAGTAGTTAACAGAACCTTATCTGCCTTGCTTAGGTCGTTGGTTAAAAAGAACCTTAGGTCATTGGAGGAGCACTTGCCGCACGTAGAGTTTGCATATAACCATTCAGTGCATTCGGCTACTAAGCATTCACCTTTTGCAATTGTTTACGGCTTTAACCCATTGTCTCCTCTTGATCTAATTCTGTTGCCTGTCGATGAAAGGATAAGTTTAAATGGCAAAAAGAAGGCCAAACTTGTTAAACAGATTCTTGAAAAGGTCCGAGCCAACATAGAAGCAAAGACAAGGCAATATGAAAAGTATGCCAACAAGCGTAAACGTGAGGTGGTGTTCCAGCCAGGCGACCTTGTTTGGGTACATTTGAGGAAGGAAAGATTCCCAGAGGAACGAAAGTCCAAGCTGATGCCAAGAAAGGATGGACCATTCACGGTGGTCAAGAGATTTCATGACAATGCCTATCAACTAGACCTTCAAGGTAAGTATGATATTTCTTCAAGCTTTAACGTATCTGACTTATCTCCTTTTGTTTCAGATGATCCAGACTTGTGGACAAGTCCATTTCAAGAGGGGGAGAATGATAGATACTGGGGCACCGTACCGAGCCAAACGTTCACGGATTGCTCGGAAGATGAGGAACAGCACATACCAGAGCAGGATGGACCGGGCAACCATGCTGAGGAAGGAACCAGCACATACCAGACCGAGGTTTATCGAGAGGAACCTAGTTCTGCCCGAGGAACAGGACGTCCGGATGCTACGGCCGTGTTCTGCATCGATCCGACTAGACCCAGGAACAAGCTACGATTGGATGACCGGGCTAGAGACCGAAACTCTCGTCACACTCGATCCCAATCTCGAGCCAAAAGTCAAGAGGAAGCCAACAGTCAAGACAGAATCCAATTAGCCCGAACCGATCAGAGACAGAACGGGATACTCCAGTTTTAGCCCGGTACGACCGTCCGGATATCGAGCCAACTTGGGAAGAAACGAATTTCTATGACCTAATGGATTTTTCCATCGAGCAAAACTTGAGGCAACGTGTTAGGGGACGAAAGGAGATGATCGAACGTGGAAGTTTTCAAATGGCACGTACTGAACCACTTTTGCCCCATGAAGATCTTGTTTGCTCCATCCGTGCCCAAGAAACACCGAGCTAATTCTCAGTAAAGGGTCATCTTCACCAGCAACTCAAGGGTCATCTTCACTAAACCGCGTGAAATGAATACTTATTTGACCAGATTTGGAACTTAGTATTCTTCATTTATTTTAAGTCTTGAAACCACAAGAACTCATCGTTTTTCTATTTTTCTTTCTTTTCTTTTCTTGCATGCGAATTCTATAAGTCTTGCTAGACATCATTTGAATAATATATCGAATTTTTATCATCTTTTTCTTGAGAGGAAATCTCATTGTTCTTCAAGAACATTTTGTTGGTTTGGCAAGGGTTACTTCCCTAAACAACAAACCTCCTTGGATTCATTGTTAAGGGTTACTTCCTTGAATCTTCGGAGTGGAGAATACCAAGAGTCTTCCGCACCTCTTGACGGTCTCAATCAATCCACCAGTTTGATCCGTGTATTCTAGTAGCTGCGGGCTCATTCATATCCAAACTACCTTCAAAGAGCCACATCCTACCGAGGGGTTCATTACAAGCAGACCCCCGAATCGCACCATGGCCGCACCCTGATGGCGAACGTTTTGAGCTCCCGGATGACAACATCCCGTGCACTTTGATGAGAAGTGGGACCAAACCGATTGCTTCTACTACAACGCGCTGCTGGGCGTGAAGATAGAGTCCACCTGGTTCATGTGCTCGGATACGTTGAAGCGGCTAGGCATCGAGAAGGAGGTGTCTGAAATCTTCCTCAGCGCCAAGTTCATGGGTTTCGCCTTGGAAACCGAGGTCCTCTACCCCGAGCTCACTCGCCAGTGCCTAGCCTCAGCGAGAATTCACTATGCAGACCCTCAGAACCCGGCTGTGGATGAAGCATCTCTCTCCTTTTTCTCTGACGGGAGGAAGTACTCCATCACCATCGGAGAGCTCAACGATGTTTTCGGCTTCCACGCAGAGGACAAGGACCTCTCCGGCCAGTTCTGGCCAGTTCTGGCAGACGATAGCCTCTGGCCCTTACGCCTCTCGCTCCGCGAGCCAGCCCTTGATCCGCCACCCTGCTGTGCGCATCTGCGCAAGACTATACAGCCAGCTGCTCTTTGATCGCGACGTCGGCAACAAGGTACACCTCGATGAGCTCCTTATGCTCTACTATGTCTGCGGGGACTTGGTGGCTGAGTCGTATGGAGCACTGCACCCTACAGTTCACCAGGTCAACCTTGGCCTTCAGTTTGCCGAGACAATAGTGGCGGCAAAAGACAGGGCACGCACCGGCGCAACAGGGAAGACCGAGCGCATTGGGAACCTTCTCAAAACATTCTTCCCGACCTGTCGGGTACCCCTCGGACATGCTACCTGTGTTTCTCAGATCGAGCGGATGGACACGGCTCAGCTAATCAGCTCAAAGATCCTCCGAGACCAGGACACTTACCAGTTCAAGTTTGTGAGTGGCGAGACACTTTTCTGCAAGCTCCCTCAGCCGGTGATCACCCGCCTCAACTCTGAGGCCGACCTGCACTTCATGCCGCACCCGGATTTCCTCTGCTCAGACCCTCTCAAGCGTGCTCCTTCCACTACTCCCGCCAGCTCTTCCAGAGCACTACTGCCTCACCTGGAGGACGAGGAGACGCCACGCACCGCCCCACGTATACTGACACTCCCCTACAACACTACCACTGCTCAGGGGGAGTTGACCTCCCCCCTATCTCTGATGAGCCCGATACAGCTGAGTACAGGCAGTGGATGATCGCTTCCCAGCAGAAGAACAACAGTCTCCTACAGCGCATCATGCAGACCTTATCCCGTGGTTGCTGTCACACCACGGCGGCGAGAGACGTCCGCACAGAGCAGACGCCGGGACCTTCCCGTGGTAGGAAGTGCCAAGGGCGAGGGAGGAGCGAGAGTCCCGATGACACCACCCGCTGATCGCCAGTAACACCCCTCTATCACCATTGTAGTATTCCATTTGCATTTGTTTTTTTCTTTCTATCCCGACTTCGTATTTACTTTCACACCGGGGACGGTGTGAAGTAAGTGTGGGGGAGGAGTTTGATTGCTACTGATTTTCGTTTATTTTTGGTTTTTGTTTGGATTTTGAGTTAGTTTTTTTCTTTGAGTCAGTCTGTTTTATTGAGTCAAGAACTTGTTTGGGAATTAGGACCTTAATCTATGATGAAATCGCACCATTCATGTGATTTTAACCAACTCTCTAGTGACCATTGCTGCAGAACTTTGAGTACTCGGACAAGCTGGACCATCATACTCGGACCACTCTCTTTCCAGAACTTCCCACCACGCTAAGGTTTCATCGGAATGACTTTAAACTCTGCTCTATCTGGACATAATTTGAACTTAAAATCTTCTTGTTATAGGAATTTGTCTAGGGGAACAACTTTTATATTCAGGACTTCTTTTACCTTTCACCACTCTTGCTGATCCTGAATAGCTAGCTCATCTTTAGCTAGTACCCACATCTAGCCTAACCTCCTTTTAGACCACTTGCACTCTTGTATTTCATTTCCCATATGTGCAGATATGTGCAAAAAGTTCGGAGAGAAAAGGATTGACACAACCTCTAACTCACTCTTGCTGAAGAAATCGCCAGAAGATAAGAAGGATTGTCAGGAGCACCTGCTCCATATAAGAGCGCACACCCCAACTGGCAGTGTCTGATCCGATGTATATGCACTAAGCCATTAGAAGTTGAGAAACGGTTTCAGAGCACCTGCTCCGAAACGGAGCACCTGCTCTATTCCTCCCAATGAAGAAGACAAGTGAAACATACGACCTTCTGGGGTATATGGGCCAATGGATCAACATTTTCATGCTCAAGGGACACACATCATGTAAGAACCCTCCAAAAAAATTCAAAAAAGAAAATGTGTGTAAAATGATAAGGAGAGGAGAGTTAGTAACTCAAAGATGTGTCCCTTGGCACCTGTCAACCACAAGGAAGGAAGAATCGAGATTTGAGGAGTTAGCGTTATCAAGAGAAGAGGAGTGATTAGAGGTTGTTGAACCTCAATGAGCCCATTCTCTCTTGCTATTTTGTGCAATATGCTGCAGTCTCTATATGCTCCGGTAACCCTCTAAACACTCTGAAACTCCACCACTAAATTAGCTTCTTTAATCCCAAGCATTGTCTCCCCTAGGTAGTGCCCATGATGAGAAGTCCACGCCACCCTTTAATTGAATGTAGAGAGTTTATTGTCTGGATAGTGAACTTTGTGTGTTTGTGAATACAAGTATGGAATAGGGTTTGAGAAGACGTTGGTTGGTTTTGGTGAGAATGTGTTACACTTGTTCTAAAGTATGTGGTTTGCATAGTGTGATCGAATCATGGTCGCTGAGATTTTGAGAGTTCCCGTGTTTTCAAACCTCTCTTCCGCGGCTTAAACTTGACTTTGTTTGAGGACAAACAAAGGTCTAAGTCCGGGGGAGTTGATATGAGGCGATTTTGCCTCATTCTAACTTTTGTTTTGCAGGTTTTATCGAGTCGTTTCAGGTCACTAAGGAGCTATAAGCGAAGACATGAGGGATTGGAGCCTATGAAGCAAAAAGGAGTCGGAATGAAGGAAAAGAACCTGAATTTGAAGATCATCACCCGATGGAGCACATGCTCCATCCGTCCGGAGCAGATATGGAAACTCCACTTACCTAGTTTTGGGACGCGAAGAAGGAAGAAAAGGAGGGAGCCGTCGCGACCATCATCTTATCTTGTACTTTTCGATTTTCTAGCTAGAGAGAGACCTTTGATAAGAATCTTTGAGAGTTTTTCTACTTGTAAGATTTGGAGAAGAATCTCTGCTACACTTGAGAAGAATTCTGAACCTTTGTCATTTCTATTATATATTCCATGAATTATCTTTCGCTTGTTGCTGTGTTTTCCGATTTCATGTCTAAGTAGATCCTCTTGTTAGATCAAAGCTTTCAATGGTATTCATTAGTTGATGGGTTGAACACCAATAGGGATTTGAAGAGATTGTCTTCACCACTTGTTTGTCTTAATGCCTGAATTGAACTGATCACTTAATTCATGATTTTAGGTTAATATATTCACCAAAAGTGTAATAGGTTGCTAGAAGAGATTTTGGTGAGCAATTTGTCCTTAGCCAACGACAGTTGATGTTAAGGCAAATTGTGAGCGTATCGGACCTACGCAATAATGCTTGTCTGCGATTCTAGGACCAAACGACAGTTTAGGATTTTAGATTGTTCGACAAAGTTGTTGATGCCACGATAGTGGATTGATATTAATTCTATGTTTGAGCTCTAGACTTGCGCATAATTGTCCCCTAAATAGTTGTTCGACCCCTTGCTCTGAATTTCCTGCAAAAATACCTTGGTCTAACGCTTGTTTTATTTGAATTTTAATCATTGTTTAAATCTGTTACTGTTTTACAACCAACAAAACCAACCTGCTTTCTTAGCTTTCTTTCAATACCTCATAGATACAAAGTGTAACACTGGTCCTCTGAAAATCGAACCTATCTGTATTACAATCATAAGCTGTGCACTTGCAGTAGAAATTAAAGCACTAAATCCAGTCTATCAGAGTCTGCAGAGTTGATGAAGAATTTGGAGCCACAGACCTGGTGTCGGTTGACACCAAGGAGGAGTGTCGGTCGACACCCACCAAAATTCTCAAGAAATCGAGTCGTGACGAACCGTTGTCGACCATGCCTCACGACACCAAAGTGAGGAGGTCGACACCCAGGAGGTGTGTCGGTCGACACTACCAAAAAATCACGATTTCTTGAGTCCTAACGGACAAAAATCGATGCACTTCGACAAAAGTTTTGTGTGTCGAGTGACACCAGATGAGGGTATCGATCGACACTCGACCTGTATTTTTCAATTGCCGTCAGAAGAGCGTGCTGATCGTCCCAAAACACCATTACCTACTGAAGAGAGGGCCTACAAACCTAAGATACCTGACCCGAAGCCCAAAATGTCAAAAAAAGAGGTAGAAGAGGCCAGATACAAGGCAATAATGGACAAGGTGATGATTGAGATACCATTGGTTGATGCAGTCAAGTTTTCACCTGCACTTAAGAGATATGTTAAGAGGATGGTTGTGATTGGTGTAAGCCCTGAGGAAGCAGCTTTGGTCACAAAGGACATCAGTGCAATCCTCTTGAAAAAGATAGTATCAAAGAAAGAGAGGAAGGTGAAAGTGTCTGAACATGTTAGTGCTATGATTCAGAGTAGGATTCCAAAAAAGTTACCTGACCTAGGGAGTTTTGTGCTAGACTGCTCCATCTCAATAGGAAGGTTTCCTCACTCTCTCTGTGACTTTGGCTCAAGCATTAACCTGATGCCTTATTCTGTTGATGTAAGACTTGAATTGACTGACTTCAAGCCTACAAGGATTCATCTTATTCTTGCTGATCGTTCCAAGAGGATTTCAGAAGGTGTATTAGAGGATGTTCCACTTCAGAATTCAGGCTGCACTATCCCCACAGACTTTGTGGTTTTGGAATATGGTGAAGAACCTCAGGATCCTCTTCTTCTAGGAAGATCTTTCTTAGCTACAGCAGGTGCTATTATTGATGTCAGAGAAGGGCAGATAGAGCTTGATTTGGGTGATAAGGTTATGAACTTTGACTTGGATAAACTAAAGAGAAAACCTACCATTGATGGTCAAACCTTTTCTGTAGAGGTTGCCATGGATGAGGACCCAGATGACATTACTGCTGGGTATGTCAAGGAGCTGGAGGTTACTGAGAAAGTGAACAAGCTGATTGTTCAAAAGGAATTAGTTAAGACTTCTAAGAAAGCTGTTGGGCTTGAGGATTGGAGTGGAGATCATCTCTTCAGAACTAGGCTTGAAGATGAGGGTCTAATCAAAAAAAAGTTGATGGAGGAAGACCCTTTTGTGATGGAGACAAGGATTGCAAGCTGAATTGCAGAAAAAATGCAGAAATTCGGGTTGCAGGTTCAATGTCGGTCGACATCCTCCTCAGACAACCCCAGAAATGACTAAAACACACAATTTTCTGGAGGATTCTAATTCTGCAAATTCGACAACTGTTGCTAAACAGAAAGCTCCACATCTTACACCCCATACACCTAGGAGAAAGAAAAAGTTATGTACTTCATGTTCCCAATTCTAAACCACCTGATATCATCAGTCATACACTTCCATCTACTTCACACTTATGCAAGCCACGAGATTCTCGTAGAGAGCTTGGTATCTCTTTTGATGACTTTGCAGGAAAAAGAAGTGTCCCACCCACACAGAGGTCCCGCCCTGCAGCTGTTCCTTCATTCCTTTGTTAATCTCATGCACAAACTGCCTATACACCACCCTGGATGATTAGATGTTCTTCCCAGAGGCATTCCTTGCCACTATCTGATCCACCATATGCTTAAGCCCCGACACAGTCAAGCTAATGGCTGAAAAGAAGCGCTTAGTGGGAGGCAACCCACTTTTAGGTAGGATTTTTTTTTAATTTCGTTAGGTTTTTGCTAATTTTTAGTTTTGTTTTTCTTGTGTCCTAAAAAAAAAAGAAAAAAAAATTGGTGTCGACCGACACCCACTTCCAGTGTCGCCCGACACCACCTGACCAGGTACATATTTTTACTTTTTCTTGTTCGTTTGTTTTTACTTTGGTTTCTTTCCGATCCTACGGCTTGATAACACTGGGGACTACTTAAGTCTGGGGGAGGAAAATACTGATGTATTTTGCTTTGTTTTGTTTTGAGTCAGTTGTGTCGTTTTATTGAGTCAAAATTTAGTTCGGAACTATGAGCTATTCTTGGAACAAGCTGTTTTAGCAACCACTTTAGTGACATTCTTACATCCATTGACAACAGATCCAACTAAAACGAAATTCTAAAGGTAAATTGATCTACCAATATCTCCATATTTGTCTGAGTGTTTGAATGATCTAAAGCTGGCCTACACATAATGAACTTAATTTCTCTCATCTTGGGGCTTGGTATACTTTGAATCGGATTCCTTGTTCATGTCTGGTAGGATTAGTATGTGATTACAGTTTCCCTCTCTCTTCCCTTGAAAAAAAAAACAGAAAACAAAAGGATATAGGTCGAAAAGAAGTGAACCAAGAAGTTGGCGGAAACCCTGTTAGTTCTTGTGTCTCATGGAAGCCTGTCTAAAAAAAAATTAAATGGTCAGTCGATAAAAATAAATAAAATGATACGCTAGTAGGGAGAAATCGGCTGACTGGAAGTGAGAAAAGGGAGAGGAAAGAAACCAGAAGCAGGCTGTCTATAAAATCAGATACTTGGATGAGTAAGAGTCCATGTGTTCTTTGATCGATATTCCCTCGATGAGACTGCACTTAAAATCTAATAAGGTCAGCAATGGGGATTTTGGATACCTTTTATGGATTGTGGGTTGATATGGGGATGGTTGGTAAGCCTGCAGAAAAGTAATGGAGGTTTTATCTTTAGTTGGTGTTTTTGGAGTGTATTACAAAGGTGTTGGTTGATTCAGTGTTCTAAAGGATATGTGAGTTCCTATGTTTTCAAGCCTCTTTCACAGGTTTAGTCTTCTGTTTTGCTTGAGGGCAAGCAAAAGCTAAGTCTGGGGGAGTTGATATATCATGGTTTTTAGTGTTTTTAGCAATGATATAAGTCTTGTTTATAGAGTCCTTTTAGTGTTTTTGGAGTCTTTTAGAGTCATTTGCAGGTTCAGGTACGTTTGGAGCTTATTTGGAGATTATGGATCATTCTGGAGTTAAGAAGAAATTGTGCAGAAGAATTCAAGCCGAAACTACTTTTGGAGATGGTGTCGGTCGACACCCATCAGACAAGTAATTTTCTGCGCCAGTTTTGAAGATTTTTGAAGAAAAAGAAATTTGCCCAGACTTTTCCTTATTTGCTAATAAGTCTGTGTTCGAGTTTTTAGGATACTTATATTATTTTCAGGCCATTTTTTAGACCTATCTTTTATCTAAGCTTTATTTGATTCGAGAGAGATTTGTAGCAGAGTTTTGGAGAGAAGAATTCAGACTCCTTCAGAGAAGATTCAGAACTCCTTTTATTCTATATTGATTTCTTTTATGCAATCTTATTCAATCATGTTTATTGTTTCAATCTTCATGTCTGAGTAGTTTGCTAGTTAGATTTAGGGTTTCTCATTAGGGATTTCATGGATTGTTAAGTTGATTGATTAGTTAAGGATTCTGGAACACTAGTTCTTCATCTAGGTTATGATTAATGCTTGATCTGAACTGACGAGTTAAACTAATGCTCATAGGTTGATTCTCGCAACGAAAGTTGGTTAATTAGCTAGAAAGAACCTTAGATGAGCAAAATACCTATTTGTAAAGGAATTTGATTTAAGGATTTTGTGAAGTTATCGAACCTGAGATTATTGCATGTTTATACTTAGAACTCGCAAAGAAATTTGGTTTTCTAGGTTTTAGATATAGATAGTTTTCGCAGCGACAGCTGGTTCTCTTTATCATTGTGTTTCGAGTTCTAGAACATAGCAAAATCCTGATTGACTGATTAGCTTGCATTCCTGATTTCTTGAGAATTCCCGGAGCCTGACGTTTTTCCCATCTGATTTACAACTGATTTTACTGCATTGCTTTCATTACATTATTTCTTGTTTAGCTTAATTCGAAGACCTATAATCTATTGTGTGATCTTGAGTCTCTGTGGAATTCGACCCCTAAGTACATAATTGATATCTTAATTTGGAGAGTAGCTCTAGGGTATTTTTGAGCATATCAAATTTTGGTGCCGTTGCCGGAGACTCAAGCTAACTCCCCCAACCTTTGCAGGAAAGATCCATCAAGAAGCCTATATTGATTGGGACAGGCATATGGAGTATCTCTTTGAATACTACCAATACATGGACGCTCAAAAAGTGGCATTGGCAGCCGAACAACTCCCTGACAATGCCTTGGCATGGTGGGGACCGTGCAGTCGATGAGCGGAGGAAGCACCGGCTCCAACCCATCAACACTTGGAAAGACATGAGCTATCAGCTCCAAAAACGATATGTGCCAGCATACTTCTACCGGGACCTACAAAAAAAAATCAGGAAGTTGGCTCAAGGATCTAAGACAGTAGAAGAATACTTCGAAGAACTTGAGACTTTGAAGAACCAGTTGGATGTGTAGGAATCAGCTGAGACTCCCATGGCACAATTCCTAGACGATTTACACGACCGCATAGCTAGAAATGTAGAGCGACAAGCATACCAAGACTTGGACGAACTCGTGAATTTGGCAATCCAAGCTGAGAAACATATCAAGAGGAAGGGCCAGACTAACCGAGCCAGAACCAGTTGGATATCACCACCACCAAGAAGCGTGGAGAAAGACAAGTTACCAGAAATCGACTCTAAATATAAGAAGGCTTATCAAGAAGGCCAAAAGGGAACCATCGCCGGTTCAAGTGCAACTCCACCACAATGAGCCCGAGACATAACATGCTTCAACTGTAGGGGCAAAGGCCACTATGCCCGGGAATGTCCCAACTAAAGAGTCCTAAACCTGAGAGAGGATGGAGAATACGTGTCACAAGATGAGGCCGTGGCTATTCAAGAAGAATATGAGGACAAAGTGACCGACTATCCTGATGTTGGGGAGATTTTGGTCACCAGAAGAACCTTGAGTGCAATGTTTGATCCAGAGATCATCCAGCGAGAGATCATCCAGCGAGAGAACATCTTTCACTCTCGGTGCACCATAAACACTAAGGTATGTAGTTTAATAATCGATGGTGGATGATGCACAAATGTGGCCAGTCAATACTTGGTTGATAAGATTGGTCTGAAGAAGACAAAGCATCTGCGACCTTCCCGACTCAAATGGTTGAACGATGACACCGAGCTCAAGATTGGAGAACAAGTGATTGTACCCTTCAGCATAGGACTATACGCGGACCAGGTGCTTTGTAATGTCGTACCAATGCAAGTCGGACACCTCCTCTTAGGAAGGCCATGGCAATTAGACAAAGAAACAGTGCACAACAGAAGGACCAATTACTATAGCTTTTTGCACAACCACAAGAAGCACAACTTTACTCCACTTACTACACCCAAAGTACACGACATACAAAAGTCTATGGACAAAGGATTCAAGGTAAGTAAAATGAGCCTATTCATTTCTCCCAGTAAAGTCATCAAGGCTATGGAACGTAAGGAACCAGTGTAACTCATGATCTTCCGGGAAAGTTTGTTTTCAGGTCCGGAAGGCCAGCCCCTGCTCGATGGGATGATCAAGCTACTAGAAGATTTCAAGGACGTGTTCCCTGATGACATACTAGCTGGACTGCCACCAGCTAGAGGAACAGAGCATCAGATTGATCTTGTTCCAGAAGCTCCTTTACCAAACTGACCAGCATATAGGGTCAATCCGGAAGGGGCTAAAGAGTTAGATCGACATGTTCAAGACCTCATGACCAAAGGGTACATCATGGAGAGCCTTAGCCTATGTGTCGTGCCCGTGTTTCTGGTACCCAAGAAGGAAGGCACTTGGAAAATGTGTGTGGATTGTGGGGCCATAAATAACATCACCTTCAAGTATAGGCATCGCATATCGAGACTGGATGATATGTTGGATGAACTCAACGGGTCAACAATCTTTTCAAAGATCGATTTAAGGAGTGGATACCACCAATTTCGCATGAAGGAAGGAGATGAGTGGAAAAATCCTTCAAGACCAAAGAGGGTTATACGAATGGTTTGTGATGCCATTTGGACTGACCAATGCTCACAGGACCTTCATGAGACTCATGAATCTTATTCTAAGGGAGTACATTTGTAAGACTGTGATAGTTTATTTCGATGATATCTTGATATATAGCCAATGTCTTGATGATCATTTGAAGCATCTAGAACAAGTGCTACACACGCTCAGGAATGAAGGTCTTTATACCAACTAAAAAAACTGTACCTTCTGCACTGATCAAGTAGCTTTCCTAGGCTTTGTTGTTAGTTCTTTGGGCTTAAAAGTGGATGAGGAAAAGATGAAGGCAATTCAAGAATGGCCAACCCCTACAACAGTAGGTCATGTAACAAGCTTCCATGGCTTGGCCAGTTTTTACCGATGGTTTTTTTTGAGATTTCAGCACTATACCTGCCCCACTAACCTCGATGATCAAGAAGAACAATACCTTTGCATGGGGATACGTCCAATGAGATTCATTCAACCGGCTCAAAGCTAGTCTTACACAAGCTTCTATATTGGTATTACTTAACTTTAATAAAATGTTTAAGGTTGAGTGTGATGCATCAGGGATAAGGATATGTGCAGTCTTGACTCAAGGAGGGAGGCCCGTGGCCTATTTCAGTGAGAAGTTGAGTGGAGAATCAATCAACTGCCCCACTTAGGATAAGGAAATTTATGCGCTTGTGAGGTCCTTAGAAACATGGCAACCTTATCTGCTTCAAAAGAATTTGTCATCCATACCGATCACGAAACATTGATGCATCTGCGGGGCCAAACCACACTCAAGAAAAGACATGCAAGGTGGCTAAAATACATCAAGAACTTTCCCTATGTAATCAAGTACAAGAAAAGGAAATACGACATTGTGGCTGATGCTTTGTCAAGGAGGCATGCTTTGATCTCGACAATGGAAACAAAGGTTATGGGGTTTGAACATTTGAATGATCAATATTCTGAAGATGCTGACTTTGGACACACCTACAAGGAGTGCAAAAGAGGCGCTATTGGGCCTTACTACAAGCATGATAAATTCATGTTATAAGACAAACGGCTATGCATTCCCGAAGGAACAATGCGAGAACTACTACTAAGGGAAGCTCATGGTGGAGGATTAATGGAACATTTTGGAGTAGATAAGACCTTGAGCATCATCACATAACATTTCTTTTGGTCTCATTTGAAGCGAGATGTGGAACGGTTCTATGCAAGATGTATTGTGTACCTTAAAGCCAAATCCATGTCGCATTTTTTTGGACTCTATATTCCCTTGCTTATACCTAACATGCCTTGGTTAGATGTCTCTATGGATTTTGTTTTAGGTATACCCATGATCAAGCATAAGGATTCAATCTTTGTGGTAGTGGACTGATTCTTGAAGATGGCACATTTCATCCCCTGTGCCAAGACCAATGACGTGACCCAAACAGCCGACCTTTACTTCAAAGAAGTGATTCGTTTGCATGGTTTACCACGGACCATAGTGTCAGACCGAGACCCCAAATTCTTAAGCCACTTTTGGAGAACACTTTGCAGTAAAATGGGGACCAAGCTACTCTTCTCTACTACATGCCACCCTCAAACTGATGGCCAGACCGAGGTGGTAAACCACACAATATCTACTCTGTTGAGAGCCTCGGTTGGTAAAAATTTGAGATTCTGGCTTGATTGCTTACCGTACATTGAATTTGCTTATAACTGGGTGCCTTACACGACTATTAAACTTTCACTCTTTGAAGTTGTTTATGGTTTTAAGCCTACCTCTCACTGATATGATCCCACTAGATCGTGATCTCTTAAGGTGGATTTCGAACTGGATATGCCTTCAACCAAGATTACTAACCAAGGCTAAGGTGATCTGAATTGAGTGGTCACACAAGAGTTGTGGAAAGACTCTTGATATTCCAGTTAATCTTCACGATATGACACACGTGAGGATCGAGTTTGATTTCTGGATATTACACACCAGCAACCAGTTTGTCCAAGATGAACAAAGAGAATCATTCTCAATTTGGATAAAAAGGTTGTGTTTTGAGTTTCCGCCAGAGTTTGGTTTATAGAAGCAGAGAATGTGATAAAGACTTAGCTAAAAAATGTAAAACGAAAAATTAGGCAAATACTGAATTAAGTAATGTTGACTGACTCTTTTGATCCTTATTAGACTCTTCTGCTCCCATTTGGTGAATTTCATTCTTAGTCGTACTTAGGAGGCTTGGAGTCGCGCATAGAAGACTGTGAGTTGCAGTCGTCCATAGAAGACTGTGAGTTGTAGTCGTACATAGAAGACTGTGAGTTGCAGTCGTCCATAGAAGACTGATTTGTTCAGCAGACTTGAAACTAAGACAATGGATTCTTCAGCTTCTTGAACGTCTTGGACTTGCAACATCACCAAAGTAGTGTGTTTCACCTCTTCTTCCAATAAGTCCACATGAGAAGAAGCTGAACTAAGTATAGTACTTAGTGCCTTAGAGAATTTATTGAACCGAGACCTTGTCATAGCTCCAGCTGGTACTTGCAATGCTTCCTCATGTTCATGCTCTTCCAGAGCTTCAAGCTCAGGTACTTACTCAGGTTTAAGCTCATCCATGATCATATCATCCCCCTCCTCTCGAAAAGGATTTGTCCTCAAATCTGGTTCATCTGCCACAAAAGGAATAAGATTAGTCACATTGAAACTTGAGGATACATTGTACTTACCTTGGAGGTCAAGTTGATAAGCATTATCGTTGAGTCTCATGATGATTCTGAAAGGTCCATTGATCCTGGCCATCAAATTAGACTTTTTCTCAGTTAAAAACCTTTCTTTCCTCAGATGTATCTAGACAAGATCACCTTCCTTGAAGACTAACTTAGTTCAGTCTTTGTTTGCCTGTTTCTCATAAACTTTGTTCTCGCCTTAATGTTTTTCGAGCCTTTTCATGCATTTGTTTCACCACTTTAGCCTTCTTCTTTCCAGCTGTACTTATCCTTTCACTCAAAGGAAAATACATCAAATCGAATGGAGATAAAGGTTGAAATCCGTAAACAAGTTTAAATGGTGAAAACCTAGTAGCTGAATGAGTAGCATGAGTGTATGCAAATTCTACATGAGGAAGACATTCTTCCCAAGTTCTGACGTTTCTTTTAATTAATGATCTCAACAAATTTACCAAAGTCCTATTAAATACTTCTGTTTGACCATCAGATTGTGGATGACAAGTAGTAGAAAATAAGAGTTTAGTACCTAGCTTAGTCCAGAGTATTTTCAAGAAATAACTAAGAAAGTTAGTATATCTATCAAAAACTATACACTTAGGCATTCCATGCATTCTGACTACTACTTTAAAGAAAAGATCCGCAATGTGTGATGCATCATCAGTTTTGTTACAAGCAATGAAGTTAGCCATCTTAGTGAATTTATCAACCACTACATAGATGAAATCCTTACCTAACTTGGTTCTCGGGAGACCAAGTTCAAAGTCCATGGAAATGTCAGTTCAAGGATAGGTAGGAATTGGCAATGGTACATAAAAGCCATGAGTCTGCACCTTTGACTTAGCTTTCTTGCAAGTGACACACCTCCACATACTTGTTCAACATCTCTTTTCATGTGTGGCCAATGAAAATGTTCCTGCATCACCTTAAGAGTTTTAGCTATGCCAAAGTGTCTCATCAAGCCTCCTCTATGAGCTTCCCTGACTAACAAGTCTCTCAAAGATCAATTAGGCACACAAAGTCTGTTTTCAAGAAAAAGGAATCCTTCGTGGCTATAGTTCTTTCCACTAGCATGTTTAGCACAAGCTGCATAAGTTTCCTTGAAATCTGAGTCAGTTTCATAGAGTTCTTTAATCATTTCAAACCCAAGCAACTTTGAATCCAGAATTGTAATAAGAGCATAGCTTCTAGACAATGCATCTGCAACTACATTATCTTTACTTCGCTTGTATTTGATCGCATAAGGAAATGTTTCAATGAATTCGACCCACCTTGCATGTCTCTTATAAAAATTTTGCAAATCATAAAGCTCTTTATTGTAAGTTGGATAGTTGAGTGTGGCTCCTCCCAACTTCTCACTGAAGAACGCAACAGGTCTTCTTTCCTGCATGAGAACAGCACCAATTCATACGCCTGAGACATCACATTCTATCTCAAAAGTCTTAAGGGTGCATGAGTTAACTTTCCTTTCAAGGCTTGGAACGCATCCTCCTGTTCCTTTTTCCATTTAAACCCCACGATTTTATTGATCACTTCAGTTAGAGGAGCTGCTATTGTGCTGAAGTCCTTGCCAAACCTTCTGTAGAAGCCGGCTAACCCATGGAAACTCCGAACTTCTCCCATTATCTTTCGACTTGGCCAATCTTTCATAGCTTTCACCTTCTCCTCATAAACTCTTATGCCATATGCACTTACAACAAAACCTAAAAACACAATGTTATCTGTTCCAAAGGTACAAAGGTGCATTTCTTCAGGTTAGCATAGAGCTTTTCCTCTCAAATTACTTCAAGAACAGCTTTCAAATGTTCAACATGCTCACTAAGGTTTATTCTGTAGATCATGATGTCATCGAAGTAAACCAGTACAAACAATCCTATGTAAGCCCTTAACACGTGATTCATTAACCTCATAAACGTACTGGGTGCATTGGTTAAGCCAAAAAGGCATCACTAACCATTCAAACAATCCATGTTTAGTTTTAAAGTCTGTCTTCCATTCATCACCCTCCTTCATCCTAATCTGATGATAACCGCCTTTTAAATCTATCTTACAGAAGATTACTGACCCATAAAGTTCATCAAACATGTCATCAAGTTTGGGAATAGGGTGTATGTACTTTACCATGATGGTGTTTATGGCACGGCAATCCACACACATGCGCTAAGATCCATCTTTCTTAGGTATGAGAAGTACTGGTACGACACATGGGCTCAAGCTCTCCCGGATATAACCCTTCTCAATCAGCGCATACCTTTCCTTCGATGTGGCAACGAGTGCGAAACAGGTTTTCTCTTTGCTCTTGCTCCTCTGGTTTAGGCTGAATGCTCAAAGAGCGCCTTGTCACTAACAGCTCTCCATTGACAGGGGTTTGCACTTGCTCTTCTCCTTCAGAAGGTTTAGAATCTGAAACTACATCCTCCACTTTGGTTTCATATTCACCATTGTCCAATATCATCATAGTTCTGCGGTTGGTGCATTCGTTTGCATAATGCCCTCTTCCTTGGCATTTGAAACATGTAACATCCCGGATTCTTGGGGTAAAAGCCTCAGATTTTCCTTCAAACTTATTAACAGGGAGGTTAGTCTTAGAATTATTCTTTTGAGTTGGGATTGACTTACCTTTGTCTTGGTAACTTGGCCGGGTAGAAGAAGATCCATTGGATGGTTTGGAAATTCCATAAGATGGGCGCGTAGTTCTCCTCCTCTTGAGCTGTTGTTCAACTATAATATCTTTGTGGAGCATATCCTCTAGTTCCACATGATGTTCTAGCTTAAGATTATCTCGGATCTCTCGGCTTAATACACCAAGAAACATGCTATGGTAGCCTCTCTGTCCTCATTGATGTCTGGTATAATCAACAAGGTCTCCATCTTCTGATAATAATCCTCCACACTGCGAGTTGCTTGTGTGAGTCGTCTCAGCTTTTGATAAAGATTTCTATGGTAGTGGGTAGGAATAAGTCTTTTCCTCATGATCCTCTTTAGTTCAAGCCAAGTCTCTACTGCGGGTTCTCCATTCCTTCTCCTGCTTGTCACCAATTGATTCCACCAATTAATAGCATGATTATAGAATTTGGTGGCAGTAGTTCTTACCGTGTTGTATTCTGAGTAATGCTGACAATCAAAGACTAGCTCGATCTTTGTCTCCCATTCAAAATAAGTATCGGGTCATTCCTTCCATTTCAAGGTGGCATTTTAAGTTTGAGTCTTCCAAAGTCATCATGGGGTCTTCCACGGCCTTCTCTGGTTCTTCCAGCTATCCTTTGGCTTTCATTTGAAGAGTAACGATCTCGGCTATAGTAATCTTCTGCCTGCTCATCCCGAGTTCTTCTAAGTTGTCCACACCTCTCTCTCGGAGCTGGTGGTGTCTGTTCTCTTTGTTGGGTTTCTCCTTGCACCTCATCAAGCCATATGTGAATAGCTTGAAGCTCTTTCCTCATCATATGTTGTACCTGTCCCAACAAAGCTGCCACTAATAGAGCATTAGCATTTTGTGGTTCATTATCTGCAGGGGTTTGATTATTATTGTTATTGTTGTTGGTGTTGCTATCTGTTTTTCCTTACGACAATAACAAACAGTTCAAAGAAACTAACAAACTCTCACAAGTGTTTCTCTCAAGTTTTAGGTGTTTACTCAATGATTCCTTGATCGGTTCTTAATGGACAAAAACCAGTCAAACCAATGTTTAAATCCAGAAAACCAAAACAAAAGAAGAGAGAGAGACAGTTTGCAAGATTTTTGTTTCTGGTTGATTAACCAAATCCTGATCCAGTTTGCCTTGTTTTTCGTTTGAATACATTCTGTTTTATATAGAAGGGTGGCTCAACCAGATATGGAGATAGAAAGATAAGAATTTGTGTTTCAGAATGGATGAATAGATGAGAAAGATGAAAAGAAAAAACGATATTACCAAGCTTAAGAGATTGCTTTGATACCACTTTGATATGATCCCACTAGATTGTGATCTCTTAAGTTGGATTTCGAACTGGATATGCCTTCAACCAAGGTTACTAACCAAGATTAAGGTGATGTGTTTTGAGTGGTCAGACAAGAGTTGTGGAAAGACTCTTGATATTCCGCTTGATCTTCAGGATATGACACACCTGACGATCGAGTTTCGTTTTTAAATATTACACACCAGCAACCAGTTTGTTTGAGATGAACAAAGAGAATCACTCTCAAATTTAATAAAAGGTTGTTTTTTGAGTTTCCGCCAGAGTTTGGTTTATATAGGCAGAGAATGTGATAAAGACTTAGCTAAAAACAATGTAAAACGAAAAACTAGGCAAAGATTGAATTAACTAATGTTGACTTACCAATCCATCATTAACCTCCATCCAATCCACTTCATTGATCGTGGCAACCAGAGTTACACAGCCAACTGCCCTGGGTCCCTCAGACCATCCCTTCCATCGATCCATCACTCGATGCGGCTGAAAATGTCAAATAACCAGCAACCGGCTCCCACCGTCCCATCTTGTTCTATCCGGCTTGGATCTTGCATCACTATCCTTAGGTTTGAGGAGCTGCTTAATGAGGTTCGTGGATGTTGTTTCTTTTAAAAAATTGATCTTAAAAGTGGATACCATCAGATTAGGATGAGAGAAGGAGATGAATAGAAAACTGCCTTTAAAACTAAACATGGATTGTATGAGTGGCTACTGATTCTTTTTGGCTTGAAAAATGGACCGAGTACATTTATGAGAGTGATGAACCATGTGCTTAGATATTTTGTAGCCGTTTTTGTTCTGGTTTATTTTGGTGACATCCTTATCTTTAACAAGAGTTTAGAAGAACATGCTTATCATATGTGAATAGTTTTGGAGGTTTTTAGAAACAAAAAACTCTATGCTAATCTGAAGAAGTGCACTTTTGGCAAATATAACCTTGTCTTCCTAGGTTTTGTTGTCAGCACATGTTGAATAAAAGTGGATGAAGAAAAAGTGAGAGCAATCCATGAATGGCCTAGTCCAAAGACAGTTGGAGACATAAGGAGTTTTCATGGTTTTACCTGATTTTACAGACGGTTTGTGAAGAACTTCAGCACTATTGCTGCTCTTTTGACTGAGGTGATCAAGAAGGAGGTTGGGTTTAGATGGGAAGAAGCTCAAGAAACCGCATTCCAAACTCTGAAAAGAGAAGCTTACTATGCCCCACTTTTAGCTTTGCCAGATTTCCTTAAAACCTTTGAGATTGAATATGATGCTTCAGGTGTAGGTATTGGAGCTATTCATATTAAAGAGAAGAGAATAATAGCTTTCTTTAGTGAAAATCTTGGAGGACCCACCTTGAATTACCCTACATATGATAAGGAACTATGTGCATTGGTCCAAGCTCTTCAGACTTGGCAACACTACCTTTGGCGCAAGGAATTTGTGATCCACATGGATCATAAGTCTTTAAAACTTCTCAAGGGTCAGCACAAGCTCAGCAAGAGGCATGCTCTCTGGGTATATTTCATTGAAACCTTCCCTTATGTCATCAAGTACAAGCAAGGTAAGGAAAACAATGTGGCCGATGCCCTGTCTCGCATGTATGTTATCTTGTCTACTCTGGAAACTAAACTGCTCAGTTTTGAATTCACTAAGGAACTAAATGATAATGAATCTGACTTTAAAGAACTGTTTCTTAAGAGTTTATATGCAGTCTTTGGGAAATTTTACTGAGTTTATGGGTTTTTATTTCATGATAACTGATTGTGTGTTCCATATTGTTCTTTGAGAGATATGTTTATTAGGGAAGCGCATGGAGGTGGGCTGATGGGAAAATTTGGCGTGAGGAAGAGTTACAAAGCAATGCAAGATCATTTCTATGCGCCAAATATGTTGAAGGAGGTAGACAAGATCTGTAGCCGATGTGTAGTGTGCCAAGTTATCGGTTAGATAGAGGAACCTGATGAAACGGTAGCCAGGGATGACCTTTCAACACAGTGTGATGGATAGGATAAGTCAGAAGCTACTAGCCTCAAAGTTGACTAATGATGGACTGTAGGGTCGCACAAGGCTTGCGGATGGGCCTCTGATATTCCTGAACTCAATGCCTCTAGATACGACACACTAGATCAGGAAATAGAGGTTTGTTGAATGATGTAACCCACCAAGCAACAGAAAAGTTCAAGTCAATGAACAAAGAGAATACTCTCCAGAATAACAAAATTCAATTGAGTTTTATTCCAAAGGTTTCAGATACTTAAACAGAGAAAATAATAAGTGTTTAAGCAAAACAAGACCCATAGAAAAATGTAAAGAAGACTGGAATTTAAACTAAGTCAAAGTGACTTTTGAGTCCACACGGTTTATTGAGATGGCCCCTCGGTAACTTGACTGGACGTGCAGCTGATGTTCTGCTTGGCTCATTCTTGGACCCAGATCAAGTGAACAAAGGAACCATCAGTCAAAACTTGATCAACTCGAGCCATTTGTGAAGTCTCACGTCCGATCTTCTCCTTAAGTCCTCTTGCACGTTCCTTGAAGTTTTGGTCTGTGGAAAAGTTGAATGGGTCAAGCAACTCTGGGACAGAAGAAGTTGATCCGGTGGTATGATAGTGTTCTCGGGCAGAGGGATCGATATTATGATGTTCATCGGTTTCCACTTGGGCCAAATTAATTCTGGCACAACCACTTTTCTTCTCTTGGAAATTCGGTTGGAAACTACACGTTTGGGTCGTGAGATTCGGTCATCAGGTTGTGCAATTAAACCAAGCTCACTACTCGGTCGTTTCGGGTCAAAACGGTACACGGCTGTACGATCGGATCGATCGGTTGGCACAGCTTGGCTCCCTTGAGGAACCTCCTTTCCAGTTCCTTTGACTTAGTCAGTACACCTCTTGCCCCTTGCATTCTGCTCCGGTTCAAGCTGTTCATATCCTCCGGTATCCTCTGAACTATCCAGGTCACTTTGGCTCGATGCACTGGGTAGTTTCTTATCAGAATCTTTTTAAGCTAAGTACAGTATATTGAGGGAATAGCCTTAGTCCTTTTGGGGACTAAAGGGGAACAGCCGCTTGGGTCTTAGTAGCCTGGTGATAGGAAACTACCTGGTGTGTAGAGCCAAAGTGACCTGGATAGTTCAGAGGATACCGGAGGATATGAACAGCTTGCACCGGAGCAGAATGCAAGGGGCAAGAGGTGTACCGACCAAGTCAAAGGAACATGAAAGGAGATTGTTCAACGGAGCCAAGCTGCGCCAACCGATCCATCCAATTGTACAATCGTGTACCGTTTTGACCCGAAACGACTGAGTAGTGAGCTTGGTTTAATTGCATGACCTGATGATCGAATCTCACTACCCAAACGTGTCCTTTCCCGACCGAATTACCAAGAGGAGTCAAGTGGTCGTGCCTGAATCAATTTGGTTCAAGTGGAAACCGATGAGCATCATGATATCAACACCTCTGCCCGGGAACACTATTGTACCACCGTGTCAACATCTTTACAGCAAGTTTTGCTTAACTCATTTGACTTTTCCAATGACCTAACTTCGAGGAACGAAATAGAGGACTTAAGTAGGAGATTATACGAGAGACTTGACAAATGGCACGAGTTGATGAAGTTTTAGCCGAAGATTCCTTTGTTTGGATGATCTGGGTCCATGACTGAACCGAGCCAAACATCAGCCGCGTGACCAATCAAAGTTACCGAAGGACCATTCTTCATAAACCGCATGGATTCAAAAACCATTTTGACTTCTTAATTCCCAGTCTTTTTTTTCATTTTTCTATGTGTCTTGTTTGACAAAAACTTATTATATTGTTTGCTTAAGTATCTGAAAAACCTTTGGAATAAATAAATTAGTCGAGTTTCTTATTCTTGAGAGTATTCTCTTTGTTCATTGAATTGAACTCTTCTGTTTTTTGGTGGGTTACATCATTCAACAAATCTCTCTTTCCTGATCTAATGTGTCATATCCAGAAGCATTGAGAACGGGAATATGAAAGGCCATTCCGCAACCTCTGTTGTTGCAGTCAAAACCCACCCCTCAGGATTGGTAAGTAGAAGAATCTAAGTATCAATGCGAAGGACTACTCTAAAGATATCAGAACATGGGGTAGGTCGCCGGTCTGTCTTACGAATCATGGTGACCTGGTCGTTAGAAAGACGCAGTTCGCCCATCCGTCTAACAGAACATGGCGACCTGGCCAGAGGCAGGTCGTCAGTCCGTTCGGGAACATGGCGACCTGATCACGGGCTCCAGACATGAGAATACAGAGAAGCAGGTCGCCCACTCGCTCTCCCGGGAGAGAGAGAGAGTGGCGACATTGATATAGGAACCAGGGGGTGGTCTTATTTTGGTGGTGGTGGAGGACGGAACAACTGGCCGAAGGGCTCTCTTTGCTCGGTCGGTAATGAATGAAGATGGAAAGTGGTAGTTGTTGATTGAATGTCTCAATCGACGAACAAGGGTACCTGAATCTGACAAACAAACTCAATTTGTGGCTTCTAGAGAATAGAAGTGAATCACACACTCTATCCTAAAGAACAAGAACAATTCCTCAAAGAAACACACTTTGAAACAAAACGAAAATATTTTGATTAATTCTGGATTGAAAGGTAAACTACAAATGAGACAGGATGGAGCATTACATAGAGCTCTTACACACGTTCCTAAAGGTCTAAAACAAGAAAAGAAATAAAAAACTTAAGAAAACTAGCTGTTGGACAATATTGAGCAAATCGGTCCAAATGGGGCAAGTGAGGTGGCCTTTGTATCTGGACGGTTTAAGGGGATATGTGAGTGTCTCTGGAACATTATGGTCGTCATTGAATTTTTCCAAATCACAGAAGTCTTGGTGAAATAGCCGTTGGTGATTAATTGCACCAAGTGTGAATGCATCCGGATATGACAAGTATACAAACAAGAGGATCCGCCTGATCCTGTGGCTGCTGGTGCATGATAAGATGGTAGCTGACTCCTCTGGATGGTTAGATGTGTCTCCTGAATACTTAGATGCCTCTCCTGGTCACCAAAGTCTCGTTTGTAGCTGATTGACTCCATGAGCTTCCAAATTAGGCAAGTTGAGATTCCTCCGGTTTAGAAGTTGAATAACTTTTAAACCGTAACGAACTTCGGTCTGAGTCCAAGTCTCACAGAATTTATGACGAATCAAGATTCCGGAACAGGTCGGTTCATAGCTTATTTTCTTATGGTTAGACCGTAAATCTCCAATTAAGGCGCGTCTCTCCAATTCGAGCAACTTGGAGTTCGCCCGGTTTGTAAACTAGATAACACCTTCTCCTGAACTCCAATGGGCTTGATTCCAAATTTAAGTGGGCCTCTGATGAGTTGGCTTGATAGAACAGGTCGGTTCTTCGCCTAGTTCCTTCTGGTCCGGTCTGAGTCCTCCTTGGATTGGCCTGAGCTAGTTTTCCTTGGGGCAGCTTCCATGGCTCGGTTAAGACTTTGGGTGGGAGTTTGTGAACCATCTCCAAATATGATCGTGCCAATTGGGTTCTGGCTTGATCATTCTTCTTAGAACATATTCTGGGCTGATGAATCTTTAATCCTACGTCATTTGGTTGAGTAGAATTTGATGTAGCCTCCTTAACCTCCTTGGGTCGTCTCGGGTCCATGTAGTGTGAGCTTTGGGTGGTGCTGGGTTTGATGGCTGTATCATACCCTCCCTCTTCAAAAAATTTTGTCCTCAAAACTTGTTCACCTGTACATCGTTACAGCAAGTTAGTATCATGCTTCATCAGAGGGTTTTAAAATTTACTTTGGGCAAAATCTCCTTTGCGGTTTGTGTGGGATTTATGGTGAGCATCTGGTGGTTCCTCTTTGATCAAAATTAAGCTGGTGACGTGTTCTTCCTTTTCAGTGGCAGTCTGGCCTGTTTGTTGCTCCATGTCTACACATGTATCAACTACCTTTGGCAAAGACAAGTGCACTATACTAGAATTGGAATTTAACAAATCAAAATAAACTAAACTATCATTTGTTTCAGACAATTCACTTTTCTCATCTAGTAATTCTACTTGCTTCAATGGACAAGTTACAGCATAGTGTCCTCTCTTATGACATTTATAACATATCATATCCGTAAGTTTGTTATAGTTAGAACACTCCTTGGTGTGGTGCTACTGGTCGTTTTTGTAAAGTACTAGAGCTAGAGACATTGATCTCTTCTTGCGGTTTCTGCCTTTGCTCTGCCTTTTCCTTTGGTGGTTTTTCCTTGGTAGACTTCACCAGTTTGGCTTGGATCCTCCCCTTAAGTGTATGGGACGTCCTCTTTCTGGTGTTAGGACTGGAGTTCTTCTTATGTGGGGTAACCATGATCCATCTTCTTGGCTCTTGAGGAATTTGACACCTTGAATAGTAGGGGTCGATCTCTATCTCTTCCACAACTGTTTTGTGCAAGAGTTGCTTCATTTCTTCTCATGTGTGGTCTGGTAGCTCACAGTCAAGTCGGAAGTATGCATCCTCATCCTATTTTAAATAATCTTCTTCAATTAGAGTATCCTCAACAATGGTTGTTCTTTCCTCCTCTGCAACATTATTTTGTTGAAACCATTCGTCCATATCCTTCTCCATCTTAGGTAAGCCTCTGGTCCTTGATCACAATCTGAAAAACAGATGTGGTATGGCTCCCCTTGACAAGACCCCTCTTGGTGATCTTCTTCTTCAAGCTCACTCATTGCCTCATAGTCTTGTTGATGGTCTTTGTTGGATACGGGCTGCGCACCTCCTGAAAGGCCCATCAAGAATTCGCCTCGGCCTTTTAAGGTGTATTCTTATCCACTCTGGATAAGGATAAAAACTGCAAAAGAAATATTTGAAGGAAGATTCGCTCCTGAAGAGATAGAGATTTCGCCGCGGTAAATCTGGAAGTGATAAACTCTTTTCAAGGGCTAAGGTCGGCGAGAAGAAGTTATAAATAGAGGAGGACTTTCACCAAGAAAGGCATCCGCAATTTTACACAACTCTTTGTAATTTATTAAACACCTTTCATTCATCAATAAAAAGTCTCATTTGATTATTCTCAAAACCCACAAACTTTACTTGAAATTTATAAAATACCAAGTAACAGTTCAACATTTGGCGCCGTCTGTGGGGACCTTGAGGATAAGTCAAGGAAGAGAAAACCCTAACAATGGTTAACACACCACCTCCGGAAGGCACTAATGAGGCCGACCCCGCAGGAACGCCAGTTACGCCTCCACCTCCCGATCCAATCGCCAATATGGAGAGGATATTGAACGATCTCACCAAAAAACTCGATCAACGATTTGCTGGAGTCGAGGCAAATCAAGCAGCTCAACGAGCTGAGTTGGAGAAACTGGGGACATCCCGGACGGATACCGAAGGGCCTTACACCCCAGGACGGCGAAGAACTCTCGTCAATAACTTGTTCGGAGTCACTCCACAAGTTGATCATTCGGGACCCAACGACGCGGCGAATACAGCTGCTACACAAGATGATCAAGCTGTAACAGTGGCAACGCATCAAGCCATATCCGAGGTCAGAATCCCAGAAAACGTTTCAGACAGGAGTGCTGAGCTCGAGTTAGTATATAAACGGCTCAATGATATTGGGTCCCAAATTCATCGAGCTACAAGCTCGGCACCTGAGTTGGATCGAGTCCTAGAACAGACGAGGAAGACACCTTTCTCTTCCAAAGTAACTAACGTACCTCTACGCGATCATGGGAAGATAAAAGTCAGATGGGCAGCCCGAGCAGCTCGTTACATCTTACTCGATGGAAATCTATTCCGATGGAGTGCTACAGGGGCACTTCTCACATGCCTCGGTGGCGATGAAATATATCGAGTTATGGCGGAAACTCATGATGGAGCAGGTGGAAATCATTCTAGAGGACGAGCCCTGGCTCTCAAAATCAAGAAGCACGGTTTTTATTGGCCAACAATGATCGCAGACTGTGAGTGATATGCTCTGAAGTGTGAAAAATGTCAATGACATGGCCCGATGATCAACGTACCAGCGGAGCTCCTTGCAACATCATCACCACCGTATCCTTTCATGCGATGGGTGATGGATATCGTCGGACCTCTTCCGGTTTCGTAACAACGTAAGTTTCTGCTCATCATGACAGATTACTTCACCAAATGGGTCGAGGCTAAAGCCTTTGCAGCTATCAAGGACGTCGATGTTCAGAACTTCGTTTGGAAATACATCATCTGTCGCCACGGCCTTCCACATGAAATCATGACAGATAATGGATCACAATTCATCTCGAACAGATTCGAAGGTTTTTGCGCGAAGTGGAACATTCGACTTAATAAGTCAACTCCTCGATATCCCCAAGGAAATGGACAGGCCGAGGCGACTAACAAAACCATCCTAGACGGTCTCAAAAAGCGACTTGAAGCAAAGAAAGGACTTTGGGCAGACGAGCTCGACGGCGTCCTGTGGTCGCATCGAACGACACCACGACGAGCCACTAGAAAGACGCCATTTTCATTGGTGTATGGGTGCGAGGCCATGGTTCCCGCCGAAGTTAACGTTCCAAGTCTCCGTCGCACTATGATGCCTCAACATCCTGAAATTAACGACGCGATGCTCATCCATAACCTCGATACCATTGAAGAGACGCGGAATCAAGCTCTCCTCCGAATGCAGAATTACCAACAACAAGCAGCTCGCTATTATAACAAAAAAGTTCGGCAGCGGCATTTCGATGAAGGTGACCTCGTCCTTCGCAAAGTCTTTGAAAACACCAAAGAGTGGCGTGCTGGACAACTTGGAGCCTCTTGGGAAGGACCTTATATCATTTCCAAAATTATACGACCCGGAGTCTACGAACTTACCACTATGGAAGGCGAAGCGGTCCCACGATCCTGGAACGCCCATAACCTTAAGAGGTTCTATTATTAGTTTATTGCTTAGCGGTTTACCTTCTTAAGTAATTGCTAAAA
Organism: Iljinskaea planisiliqua; assembly: GCA_900108845.1. Classification (NCBI taxonomy): domain Eukaryota; kingdom Viridiplantae; phylum Streptophyta; class Magnoliopsida; order Brassicales; family Brassicaceae; genus Iljinskaea; species Iljinskaea planisiliqua. Next base: position 792,488 of record FNXX01000025.1, on the reverse strand, counting down.
ATAAAAAAATAAAAAAAATAAAAAGATAGTTACTCATACTATGTAATCGAACTACGGATGGTTTCATCCTCCTTTTGGGGGTACGTAGGCAGCCTGTAAAAGGGTTCAGCTATACATTAATAAAAAAAATTTCCTAAGTTTTCTTCGCTCAAAGGCTCTTTGCTATCTTTTTACATCGGCGTCCTGGCCAGACGACTGATAATAACACTCTCATGAGTACAAGTGGGAGAAATTCCACAACTTCTATAACCGGGGTCACCCGCAAACCTCAAAAGTTACACAAGACCTCCGAATTAAGTTCGCGTCGGTGTTCAACTTTGAGCGTAGATTCCACCGATTGAAACGCTCCATGCTGAGTTAATCTCATGGACTATCTCTCGATTTATAGCCGAGCTGACATAAGCCTTCACGGCAAGCATATGTAAGCCTCGCACCTCGGACTTCTGATTTACCTTGAAAATTTCAAAAAAGTGATCAATCCGATTGGAATGACTCGCTACTGAGCAAACAACTTGGTTCGAAGAATCCAAATTTCTTAAGAAGGCATAAATAGGAATTAACTATTGTGTATGAAAATTGTTGAGAACAAAAGTTTTCATTGATTTTCGTTTAAAGTACAAAAAATAAAAAGAAGATCATCAGAAACTCACAACGTCTGAGTTTCGATTCAACAAAAACTTTTTAACTTAAAAAAAAAAACTACGAGGCTGCCTCGGTGTTCTCTTGTTCATGATCCCCAGTCGGATCAGCTCGTTCACTTCCATCTTCCGTACGAGCACCAGTAGTTCCAGAATCCAGTCTAGATGACGAGGGCCCCGCTGAGGTGTGACGCGTGAGATAGGCATCGAGTTCACCTTCAGCGAAAGTGATCTCGTCGATTTTCTCTGCTTCATTCTCCCAGATTGCCTCGTCGACCTTAAGCTTAGAAATCATCTCTTCCGAGATTTTCCACCCTTTACTCCGAAGAACTTCCAGAGAAGCAAGCGTTCCTTGCACCTGCGCGGTCATCGACAGTACCTTCTCGACCTCAGACCGCTGTGCTACGTAGCCCTTCATCTTATCCACGAGCCCGGCGAATTCACTGATGATTTTCACGCGCTCGTTTAAAACCTTCTCATCACGAGACTTTCTAAGTCTCTTTTTCTCGGCAGCGAGGCGCTTTTCGGTTTTCCTCATTCTGGCGACTGCACTTTCTGCCATGGCCTCGGCATAGATAAGTTGGCCCCGTAGCCCGTTTATCTCTTTATCCTTCGCCTCGATGATTTTCTTCATCTCTTCTTCAAGTCTGAGCTTGTCAGCTCGAAGGGCCTCCACTTCGGCCGACTTTTCCTGTTCAGCCCTCTGAGTTTTCTTCAATTCGCGATCGTACTTACCGATCACGAATGTGGCACCGTTCATGGCACGAACTTGCTCAGTAGCATAGTTCTCGTACCAGTCGTAGAAGAAGAGTTCTTCAGGCTCTGGTTTTGCCATTGGCCTCGATTTGGTTCTCCACACGAAGCTGGCACAGGAATTTGGATCGGTTGCCATGGGCTCTACACCATTGTAGTGAAACTCAAACCCCGAGGGATTTGGCCTAGTGACCTTTCTGATTTTCTCGGGTGGACCTTCATTCTGATCCTCCTTCACATCACCAGTAGCTTCTGCAGGAGCTTCAGTCTCATCTTTATCGACATGATCCTCAGCCGCGGTGTTGTTTCCAGCAGATGGATTATCTTCAAACGCCTCCATCTCGTTTTGCTCTTCAGTAAAACCATCTTCCCTGTTTTCGCCGAGATCAATATCATCACCGAGGTCCATCATGATATTTTCTTCATTAAAACAAGGGGGAGATTTGTTTATCTCTGGACGAGGCACCTCGGCCTCTCCGACGTTTTCTTTCGGAATCACTGGAGCATTACTCGGCCCGGCATTGACAGAATCCTGAAGAGTGTTGGCATAGCTTTCAAACTTTCTCTTTTGAAGACCCATCTTCGATTTTGACGATGATGCAGAAGTTCTCTGATTCCGTTTAATGGCCGCGGCTACTCGTTTTGCAGAGATGTCTGGCCACGTCAGATGACTGATCCTGGTGAAAGCTTTTACAATCTTGGAAAAGTCTTCTGGAAGGGGAGCAGCGAAGAAAGGTTTATCTGCAAAGAAAATCAAGTGTTAGTGATAAATGACAAAAATTAAAAAAGGAGAATTCGCAAAGAAATACCGATAGCCAAGCTCCAGTCATTTACAATTTCAATTTCCGGATCGGCCACCGAGAATTCATCTTTCTTCACGAAGAAATATCGTTCCCTCCAGTCGTACACTTTACTCTTCACTCCTCCGGTGATAATGCTGAACTTGGGTTTCACTTGAAGGTAGAAACAACCATAGCCCGAAGAACCTTTCTTCCCGCCACCTTTTATTGAAGTCATTTCTTCGAAGATCCTACAATCTAAGGGGAGTCCATTCTCCGAAGCCAAAGTCATCAGCCCGACCATATGACGAACTGCAGCGTGGGATAACTGGAAAAGTATTTTATATTCTTAATGTGAAATAATAATTTGTTATATTTTCTGAATTTAGAAATAGAAAAATATTTTATAAAAATATGGATCTCTATACCCTAGATAAAGCACTTACTAATCCATAAAATTTTATTATATTTCAATTGTTAATTGGTAAACCCATTCTAATACCTTCATTTATTCGTTTCGTTTCAGTAATTTGAGCTAGGCTATTTTAATTTATTTACTATATTCTATTTGATTATTAAAGAAACAATGATAATGAAAATTTTATTACCAAACAAGAACCACACACATGTTCTAGTAGTCAAAACCTTATTATGTACATATTCTCAACTCATTACAAACCCGTATACAAACACAAAGACATTGCTCTAACTAAATAAGGTATGGTAAAATAATGTAGACTGGGAAAATTCAGAGGCCTGTCTTTCCTTCTCGGGACAAAGTAAGAGGTTTCTCAATCTTATTCCCGGTTTTGCCACCTGAGTTTGAAACTCTTGTTGTTTTAAGAGATGAAGCAAAGGCATCATGTTTGGCGATGAAGCTAGAAGCTGGTAACGAGCTAGAAGTTGGTAACGAGCTAGAAGCTGGTAAATATCGATTCCAAAATTCCACTAAAGCATGATTAATCAGCTACTTCTTCGCTTACAAATCTCACGAACAACTTATTTCATAACGAAAGCTGTATCCGTTTCAAATCAAGCAAACACATAAATAGATCCACCATTAATGAACAAATAAATAATACCTACTCAGTAAAAACAGCATAACTCTCACCATCTGACTCCAAGAGAATGAGCACAGCTACGGTAATTGCAAACACAATACTTGGAACCTAATGGTGTCTTAGCTTACAAATAGAAAATAAAAAACACACATACAAGAGCACCAAAATAAGAGTACATTTGTCGAAACAGATACAAGAAGATGATCAAGTACCTTTTGTCCAGTGCCTTTGTCGAAAATATCCGCTTTGAGTTTGAGAAAACCAATTCTTTTTCCAAACATATCAACTCCCTGATCCAGAGACAAGAGCTTTTTCATTACAACATTTACTTTTGAGACCATTTAGTAAATCTCATGCAAACTAATCAAGAAAACTCCAAAAACGAATCAAATCCTTTATGTTTGATAAATATGTATATCAAACTTAAAGGTACTAACAGAATCTAAAGGAGTTTAAGATCTATTAACATGAATAAGAACTTGCTTTAACGTCATTGTCCCAACAGCTAAAATTACAGTCACTGATTCCAAGTTTTTTAGCTACTTCATGAGTGGAGATGAATCTATCGCGTTCCTACAACACCAAAGAACACAAATTTATGGAATTTAACTGTAAGAAAAATCAATGAATTTCGAAAAATAAACGCTGGAACAATGAATTAGAGGAAGCTGTTGATACGTCATCACTGGAGCACAGATCAAGCATGGATTCTTCACAATTTACTGACTTTCAATGGAATTCGAAGCTATAAAACAGGATAACAACTTCAATCTCTTATGCCAAGACAATAGCTAGAACTTCAAATCTAAGCGAATCGCTAAAATTGGTAGAAATGGTTTTAAGTACTTACAGCTTCGGTTATGCACTGGCTTCTTTAGACTCGCTCCACAGTCCTCCTGTTGACACCAAACCATCGTCTTTGTCTTCCGATTATCATCATGAAATTTTGGGAAAAAACTGTTGGAGGTGGGTCACAACTACCCTCGGTCGGGCCCAGCAAGGCCCATGAAAGAACACCATTCAGTGAGCAAATTCAAAGATAGGGCCTAGGCCCAGATCAAGGAAAGAGGCCGAGATGCGTGTTGAGCTCACCGAAGAAATGAATGATAGCCTATGGCCGACCTAGTTGTCATGTCTGACACGATCTCCTAATGTACTGTTAGATAAAAGAAGAAGCCTACTTTGGAGCAATGATTCATAGTCGACCTACCGCCACTCCGCGCGATCTCCCAGCGGACCAACAGACAATAGCTCAAGCTCGCGTATATGCGGAAACCGAGATTAAAGTTGTATGAGTATAAATAGAGGAAGACACCGGCAGAGAAGAGAGTGTTTTTTGGGGCGAGAGTCTAAAAAGCTATTGCTTCGATCTCAGACACTTTAAGTCATTTTACACAGAGCTTCTGTTTCATCCAACGAGAATCCTGTGCCCTTGTTTATCTCTCCTCTCGAACTAAGTCACCTTCTACCACCTGTTCAACAACAACAATTTCCTAGAAGAAATCAATTTATGGGATCCTATAAAGGTTTAGAACTAATCGACACTGAGAGAGATTGAGATTGAGAGAAGAACGAGATTTAAGGAGATCGAGAGTGAGAAGAGCAAAAGGAAAGAAGGCAAAGCATCCAAAATCGAATGGGAATGGAAAAAGGGAAAAAAAAAACCAGAGAGGAGGATCGTGGTCATTTGTTTGGTGGACCAAATTTCCCCCTAAATTAATTTTCTTTTTTTTTTTTATTTCTTTCGGCGGACAATAAAATTTTTTTTTTTGCGGTTAATCTATAATATCCAGATAATTTTAGGTATCTGGATTCACTCGGATAGGTATTATCATTATGTGGATCCGGATCCGGGTCTTTCGGATATTTATCTAAAATTTGTAATATCTGCGGATATCCGAATCGGATCTGGATCCGAAAAAATAATAATTTTTATATTAAAAATTTAATAATAATAGACAAATTAAATATAAAAAAAGTTTTTAATATATTTGATACCTAAAAATATCAAATAATCAAAAGTTCAAATAATAAATAAAAAAAAAAAAGTGAAGACAACTATGTAATCAAAATTAATAGACTTACTTATGAAATAAAAATTGATTAATTCCTTATGTATACATGGATCCGAATATCCGGGGTTTAAAAAAGCTATTATCCGGATCCATAGTTTTATTTTCCAGATCCGGATCCGGCACCCCCAGATATCCGGATCCCGCACCCTTGGATATCCAGATCCGGGTCCTGCACTACCAAATATCCGGATTTTCGGAGCAGAACGGAGCGGATCCCGGATCGGATGCCGGATCTCGAATAATAATTTCAGGCCTAACCCGTGCTACACACGGATTTTTTTCTTCCTTTTTTTTGGTTTTAAATAATGTTCAATTATTTGTTGTTAATTATAATTTTATATATGTTTAGATTATTAATTTATTGTTTGTTATACTTCTTTTAATCATTACTAGATTCAAACCCGCCCTAAGCGCGTAATAATTTTATTGGATAAATTTTATTTATCAAATATATAACTGAACAATATTTAAATATTATAATTTAATTATAATATAGTAATAGTTATGAGACTTTAAACATTATTTTTGTCTAATTTTCACTATTATTATTTTTTATATAAATGAATTAATATATATATATATATATAATAAAATCTGAGGAGAATATGAAAAACTATCATCTTTTATCGTTTGGATTCAAAAACGACAAAACTCAATTAAAAATAAAGTTGTTTTCAGTAAAAAATTTAATGTGTTTGTATTTTTAAACTATAAATATAGTCGATTAAATTAATATCTTCTCAGATTTCAAAACATATGATTATTTTTTGACAAATTTTAATTTAAGAGAAATGAAGATTTTTTTCTAATTTTTAATTTGGTTGAAATTTTTTAAGTTTTTTTTTCTTATGATATTTAGTTTTTTTTCTTGACAAAATATATTTATAAATATAAAATTTTGAGATGTAAATGAATTATATATTTTATTAAAGTTTAACCGGTGCTGAAGGCGAATAATATTTTTAATATATTTTCATTTTTATGTTTTTAATACGAAGTAAAAATTTCATGTGTTATATTCTTTTAAATTATTCTTTTAACCCATCTAAAAGTCGTCTAAATGTTTTGACAAAATAATCCAAAATAGACATCAATCGTAAAAACTGTTAATCGCAACTCGTCCACAATATAATCAAATAGTATAGATGTTGAATAATTTATAATAGGTAACTTTTTATTAAATTGAAAAATAGATCAGTCTAATTTATGATACTTTAATTTTTTTCAAAGTAAAATTTTAATTTTTGTAATTAAAAAATAATAATTATTAATTTGAATATTATTGTTATAATATTCACATTTAAAAAATATGTTGAAAAGTAATTGGTGTATGTTTACTCAGAATTGATTTTAATATTTATAACTATAATTTTAAGGTAAAATTTTCATTTTTGAAACTAAAACTATAAAGTAAAATTTACAAATCTAATATATATATATATATGTCTAATCAAATCTTCTTCCATAAGATCTTTTTGAATAAAATCTAAAATCTAGTATTTTAAAATATGTTTAAAAGGAAGTTTCAGTTTTGTTTGATTTAAAAAAATATCATGAGATTTGGTTTAGATTTCATTTTGATTTAAATTATAATTATAATTGACATATACCATTCGACTAATATACTCTTAATGAAGATTTAAAAAACCATTAGAAGACAATGACATTTTTCGTAAATCACACATAGGGGTAAGGTTTATTTCAAAAAATGATCATGTTTTAATATAATAGATATATGATATATTTTTTTTAATCACTTAATTCACTTGTCAAACGTTTTTTTTTTTTTTCATGATATACACATTTTTATAATTTGTTACGAAGATTACAAACTTCAATATCTCCAAAGTGAAACATTTATCATGAATTTGTTGGAGATGTTATCTTCATATTGCAAAGATCTCCTATATTCGCCGTATTTTGTATAGCGTCCTCCTTTTAGATAATGACAAGTTAACAACAGTTGTCTTCATTACATAAAGTGTCTCCACAGCAAAAACATAACTAGTCTGGGTAAACCATAAGGCCTGATTCAAATTCAATAATCTCCTACATAGCATTGTATAACTCACCTCTCCTCAAATAGTCAAACACCGTCCCAATAGCAACTCTACAAGACTACAAGTGTTGCATTATACCTCCTCAAATAGTCATTTGAAGCTTATATTCGCAAAGCCTCTCTTGGGCTCAGAGTCTCCTCAATCAATCTGTAACATCCCGATTTCTGGTATATGTGGAGAAGTTAAAAGATTTGATTTGGCTACCTATGTCACCAAAGTGCACTTACCTTTTCGGTTGCACATCCAGAGAAAACTCCAGGGTTAAGCGTGCTTGAGCTGGAGTAGTCAAAGGATGGGTGACCTACCGGGAAGTCATTCGCGGTACCGTGTGAGTGAGGCCAAAACACGGAGAACGGTCACGTGGTGATTGCAGGGTCAGTATATCATGACTTTCAAACCTCCCGGTTAATGTTCCGACCGTCGGACAGGGGTGGGCGGCCTATGGGCCTAGTGAGAGGACATGGGGGCTCACTGGTAAGGGCGGTTGGGGCGTTATAAGTGGTATCAGAGCCAGGTTTTGTCGTCTCGGTTCTGACCCGAGAGACGGTAGTAGGAAGCATGATTGCATATTCGGTTTTCAACGGTTTAAAAAAAAAATTTCCCGGGACTTGACTATTTAAAAAAAAAAAAAAACAAAGGGGCACCCATTCTATCTCGTATTAATTTATTATAAGTTGGTCTCATTTCAGCCGCAGTTTAACCAGGTTGTTCCTTTTCAATTGCCATCGAGGAAAGTTAATTGTTTTCGCCAAGTTTGTCAGCTCGTTGTGCAGTAGGTTATGGCCGAGGACACCAAAGTTCAACAGATTAATCAGGATGTCATCAGTCAGATCGCTTAAGAGACAGTTAAGTAAGTTGCTCAGGATGCAATGCAGCAGTTGCACAAAGGCTGTTCGGATAGCTGCACCGTGTATTGCTCGCCGGTTAGCTCTTCAAGCAGCATAAGCATCTACCGCTGTTCCACCAACACTACTTGATGCACCATCGGTTGAGGTTCAGGGAGTACAGCCGATATTAGTAATGCAGAAATGTGGATGGAGCTTCAGAGGTACCATGAGAGGCGCGGAAAGCAGCATGCTCCAGGTTGTTGATCTTCCGCCAGCACCGGCACCACCAGTATCTGCAAGAGAAAGAGAGGGACCCGCGTATTGGAAGCTAATGAGAAAGATGCAGGACTTGGGTTGGGATCAATTTGGGAGGACGTTGTATACCACCACCGTAGACGAATGGAGGAAGCAACTGAACCGTGACTTGGAGCATACGAGATGCCCAGCGGAGTACCATTTAGACTTGCCACCCAGTATTTGAGAGATGACACCTTATCCAGGTGGGAGGGAGATGAAGATGCAGCGCACGACCATTATCTGTTGAGCGGAAATAACTTCTAAAGGGAGTTCGATAGGACATTATTTCCTCGTGAATTCAGGCACATGAATGCCAATTCTTTTGATCACATTTCCTAAGGAACTGGGACCATCAGGGAGTTCGAGTAAGAGTTTAGTCGTCTGCACAGATTTGTTGGGGGTTTCATAGCCGATAAGGACTTGGTCAGGAGGTTTTTGAATGGTCTGCGAGTGGATATTTGCAAGTGTTATGTAGCGCCAGACTACACCGACCTGATAAACTTGTTTGAGAAGACTTTTGTTCAGGAGGCAAGGATAGTGGAGAAACAGAAGTTCTACAAAGTGCTCAGTCAAAGCTTGAGAAGACTTATTTGAGACATAGGAGAGCGTCGGAGCTGTCGGGACTTACGCCTTATCGTTTTGTTATCACCATCATCATTTTAGGAGGGTCTGTGCAGTGTTGTTCACTCAGACGATTAGGCCGTGTCATAAGTAACTGTCAGTTTATGTCAGTGGATGTGTCGTTTGACAGTCAGGTTGCAGCGCCCGTAGTTGGACCAAGAGTTGTTTCAGTTGTGGTCAGCAGGTTCATTAGTTTTTTCAGGGATTGTTCGTAGTGAGTTTAGGGTTGCTTCTGCCACCACCCAAGTGCTAAGCTATTGTCGCAAGTATTTGTTATTGGAGACCACGAGAGAGCTGAGATTGTTTATGTTGAGATTGTGGATTTGAGTTTGTGGTTTTGAGCATGTCGCTTATGTGGGAGCCATAGATTTAGTACTTGTGTTGGTCGTTTGTCGCTTGGGATGGGGCAGCTTATACCCTATTGGATATTGGAGCTACTTATAGTTTCGTATGTTAGGCCTATTCGAGTATTGGTTATCCAGGATGTGTTCGAGCCGAAGAGTAGACAGAGTCAGGCAGTCGATTTACACAGGGAGCTTGAAGCATTCATCGAGTTGTATCTGTCGTATTCATGAGAGTTGTTTTTTCTATCAGAAACTTAGTAGTAATGGAGATAAACCACCATGTTGTGATTTTAAGGACGGGACAATTACCATGAAATTGAGTGGAGTTGGAGAGCAAGAGTGCATATCCCAAGGGCCGATGGAATTATCGTGTTGCATGAGAGTCTTCTTTATATTCGTGTTGCATTCAAGAAGATTGTTAGAGGGGCAGAGCCAATTTTGCAGAAGCCGCTAAGTGATGTCAGAAAAAATTGTTTGTGTCTAGCCAACCAGTGGCGGTTATGGAGCGTCAAGAAATGAAAATTGAGGAGAAAATGACTTGATGGTCAGAGTTTGTTAGGAGAGAGTCGGAACTCAGGAGGAAGTATCTGAGACCAAGACTCAGATGAGGGTTTTATACCTAAAGCTTTGAGGAGCAGATCAGCCGGTCGGATCAGAACTTGAATTCGAGGACGAATTTCTCGTTAGTGGGGAAGAATTGTAACATCCCTATCCCAGCCCATCTCATCTTAATTATTTCTTTTGCTCAATTCAAGCTCAATTAAAATAAAAAGCCCAGAAACCTTTTTTTAATAATGTCCCACATTGGAAGTTTACGATTTTTACCTCTCTCTTCCTTCCCTATATAAGGAGCTTCATCCCTTTTCTTTTTCTTCACCAAGTCAAAGCAGTGCTTTACCCAGTGGTCAGTTGTTGTCGGATCATCCGACGACCAATCACTGGTAAATCTTTTTAGTGATTTTTTCCGGCGAGTTCTGCTAAGTTTCCGGCGAGCTTCTAGTCAAGTTTCCGGAAAGTTCTTGCGAGCCTTTTAGTAAGTTTTTCATCTCCTTCCTCTTTCTGTTCTTGTCCTTATCTACATTTGTTCGGTTTTAGTTTAGTCTAGGTCGGTTTAGGTAGATTGAATAGGTTCAGGTTTCCGAGTCTTGGTCTGGGTCGGGTCGGGTCCGGTTTGACTGGTTTGACCGGTTTAACCGTTGACTTTGACCAGTTGACTAGTTAACCAATGACCGCTGTTCAAAGGCCGTTCTCACTCGATTTTTCGTGATGATTTCAGTTTTAGCATCCGTTTGAGCATTCGGAGTTCAGAAGCCGCAGTTATCATCCGTTTTGGCCAAGGTGAGGGCTTTTCCGCAGACTACCGTGTTTTTCGTCAAGAAGCGCCATAGATGGAATCTAGTACTAAATGTGTTCCGTTTTCTTGATCGAGTCTAGGTAGTTTTGCTTGTAAATTGGACCTAGGAATATAGATGATTCAACTCATTGATTGTGCATTAAATTGTTAATTGAGTCTTTTAAACTTGCTAGAGCTAGGATTAGTCGACTATGTGAGTCGATAGGATTGCGGGGGTACAGAGACGTGACTTCTGTACTTGTGTCGCGTGTTGTGTGGGTAGTGGTGCTGGCAGCTCAGTCGATCTGTTGTCTAGTACCATTAGATATCGATAAATCGTCTTCGGGCGGTGTGATTGGGCACTATCCCATAAGTTGTCCTTCTGGGAGGAGGGTGCCGCCGGTCACTGGATCCGGTAGTAGGACATTGACTGTTCTTTGGGTACTTTAGGTACCGTGTTTGTGCATGTTTAGTCTATTTTCCGTGTTTGGAGTGCTATGACCAGATTGCATTTTATGTGATTAGCATCCCAAACCTCACTGAGTAACTCCCCTGTTATTCACCCCTCTTTCTTCCCTTTTCAGGTGAGACCGACGAGTAGATATATGCTTATAACGATACGGGTGCTTCTTTGGGATTTTACGTTTTCTTCGTATTTTATTTTATACATTAAGCATTTGAGGTATTTGAGCTATGAGACATTGAGGATTAGAGTATTTGAGTTATGTGATGTGGTTAGTGGCACGCCGTTCTCGAGTGTCGATGAGACGGGTGTTACATTTTTTCTGACCTGGGAGGCGTCTTAGGACCTGTTGTGGTGCGCAACGAGGACGTTGCGCTCTGTGAGTGGGGGTGAATTGTAACATCCCGATTTCTTGTATATGTGGAGAGGTTAAAAGATTTGATTTGGCTACCTATGTCACCAAAGTGCACTTACCTTTTCCGTTGCACATCCAGAGAAAACTCCAGGGTTAAGCGTGCTTGAGCTGGAATAGTCAAAGGATGGGTGACCTACCGGGAAGTCATTCGCGGTACCGTGTGAGTGAGGTCAAAACACGGAGAACGGTCACGTGGTGATTGCAGGGTCAGTATATCATGACTTTCAAACCTCCCGGTTAACGTTCCGATCGTCGGACAGGGGTGGGCGGCCCATGGGCCTAGTGAGAGGACATGGTGGCTCACTGGTAGGGGCGGTTGGGGCGTTTTACAATCATTTCAGATAGCAGCAGCAAGCCCAACAAGCCCAAACAATTTCAGCCCAATAAGAACCTGCAACGGTCACCTGCTCTCAATAAAGGAAAAGAGAAGATGACGACTCTGAGTACGGAGAAGAGTAATGGTGGCATCAAGTTGGCAAACAAGTTTGCGGCCTGGAGAGAGGAGAAAGTTCTGGAAATGCCACCTAGCCACATAACTAGGGTTTTAGTCTTTTCATATATATATATATGTAATAGTGAATTCTTGTAAAGTTTAAGAGACAAGAATGCAATAAACATCATCTTCTTCTCCTCTTCAAGCTATAAACTTTGTTCAACTTTCATGGTATCAGAGCCATGGATGAAAGATCCATGGAACTATTTCTCCTCCTTCTGTCAATATTGTCAACTCTGTCACTGTAAAGCTTACAGAGCAAAACGACATACTCTGGAAATGACAGTTTGAAGCGTTCTTGAATGGGCAACGGCTGCTGGGTTTTGTCAATGGCTCCTTTCCACAACCGATGTCGACTCTCTCAGCTCCTGGTATCAATGGACAAACGACTCCGATACCTAACCCAGACCATCAGCTCTGGTTTCAAACAGACCAAGTCATTCAGTCCTGGCTCCTCGGCTCCTTTACTGAAGAACTACAGAGTATTGTCCTTCACTGTACCACTTCCCAACAGATCTGGATGGGCTTAGCGAACCACTTCAACCGTCCTACCTCGTCACGGTTGTTTGAGTTACAACGAAACCTGCAAACCATCTCAAAGCATGACAAGTCCATGACAGTCTACCTCCGAGAAATCAATACTCTTGGTGACCAACTTGCTTCAATTGGCAGCCCTTTAACAAAAAGAATGAAAATCTTTGCAGCTCTTCATGGTCTAGGTAGGGAATATGAGCCCATCAAGACTAGTATTGAAGGCCAGATAGATCTCTACCCTTCTCCTACGTTTGATGACATATCTCCACGACTCATCAGCTTTGTCGAATGACTCCAAAGTTACAACCATGTTCCTGAAGCTACACCTCATTTGGCATTCAACACCGTTCACTCTGGCACCACGGAGTACTATTCTCCTCGAGGCCGTGGACAACAGAATAGACGCTCCAGAGGAGGCAGAGGCCGTGGACAATACTCAACAAGAGGAAGGGGTTTTCACCAACAGTTCTCTGGTTCAAGTTCCTCTGTCTCATCTGACGCAGAAAACAAGCCTTCTTGTCAGATCTGTGGTTGGTATGGTCATATTGCTCTCCGCTGCTGGCACCGTTTCAACAACAGTTATCAGGATGAAGATGTGCAGATGGTGATGGCTGCAATGCGTGTTTCCGATGTGTCAGACCATATGGGGGCAGAATGGTATGCATATTCAGCAGCAACTTCTCACATAACAAGCTCCCCGCATCACCTTTCTCAGCCCCAATCCTACAGAGGAAATGATACAGTTCAGGTTGGTGATGGTAATCATCTACCAATCACGCACGTTGGTTCCGCTGATCTGCCATCAGTTTCAGGTAACATTCCTCTCCAAGATGTTCTGGTTTATCCTGACATATCTAAATCTCTGTTGTATATATCTAAGCTCACCTCCGACTATCCCTGCTCTTTTAAGTTTGATAATGTTGGTGTTCGTATAAAGGACAAAGTCACAAAGCAGGTCCTGAGCACACACAACACGCGTAAAGGTCTCTACGTCATTGAAGCTCCGAGGGTTCAAACCTTTTATTCTTCACGCCAAACCTCTACCAGTGATGAAGTGTGGCATAGGAGGCTTGGACATCCTCATCCTCAGGTGTTTCATCACCTAGCTCAGAATAAGTTTATTGTGGTCAATAAAAGTACCTCGACATTGTGTGAGTCATGTCAACTAGGGAAAAGTAGTCGTTTACCTTTCAGTCCATCTGGGTTCGTAGCTTCTAGACCTTTGGAGAGAGTTCATTGTGATCTCTGGGGTCCCTCTCCGATTATGTCAAATCAGGGTTTCAAGTTTTATGTAATCTTTATTGACAACTACTCTCGGTACTGCTGGTTTTATCCTCTCAAAGTGAAATCAGATTTCTTTGCTACCTTTGTAATGTTCCAAAAACTTGTTGAGAACCAATTTTCTTCCAAGATTGGCGTTTTTCAATGCGATGGAGGTGGTGAATTCATCGGTACCCACTTCCTGTCTCATTTGAAAGCGTCAGGAATACATCAGTACATCTCTTGCCCCTATACTCCTCAGAAAAATGGTCTGGCTGAAAGGAAATATAGACACATTACAGAAATGGGTTTATCAATGTTGTTTCAAGCTAAGCTGCCACACAAATACTGGGTTGAAGCGTTTTTCACAGCAAGCTTCCTAAGTAATCTCCTCCCTTCATCGGTTCTGGCTGACAAACAAAGTCCGTATGAGGTTCTGATGCACACAAAACCAGACTACTCAGCACTTCGAACCTTCGGCTGCACCTGTTACCCAATGCTTCGTGCTTATGCTGCCAACAAATTTGATCCGCGATCCTTACACTGTGTTTTTCTGGGATACAATGAGAAGTATAAAGGATATAGATGCCTCTATTCACATACAAGAAGAGTTTACATCAGTCGTCACGTCTTATTTGACGAACAACGCTTTCCATTTGAGAACAACTATCGGGTTTTTCAACAACCAGTGACATCTCCTTCTCTCTCAGCCTGGCAACAGAGTTTTCTGGTTCCTCCGGTTAACAATCCACAACCTGTTCATCCTGCAGTACCTGTGCTGCTGAATCCTTTCCCGCCTCTGAACTCATCGTCTTCACCTGCTTCTCAAGACAGCAAGATTCCAGTGGTTGCTGCAGCTAGTCCGGTCAATGATATAAGAGCTGTCTATGTGCTGCCATCTCCGTTGAATGCTACCAGTGTAGCTCCTGCTCCTACTTCACCACCACAACGGCATCAAATGGTGAAATGATCCCAAGTGGGAATTCGAAAACCGAATCCCAAATATGCTTTACTCACTTGCAGGAAATCACAACCTGAACCCAGGACTGTCGTTGAAGCTCTTCAACACGAAGGATGGACAAACGCCATGGGTGAGGAAATAGGCAATTGCAGAGCCTTTGGAACCTGGTCTTTGGTCCCACGAACACAAGATATGCATGTTCTTGGCAATTGCTGGGTCTTTCGTACCAAACTAAAAGCAGATGGTAGCTTGCATAAGCTCCGTGCTCGTCTTGTCGCTCAGGGATATAACCAAGAAGAAGGAGTGGATTACCTTGAGACTTACAGTCCAGTCGTTCAAACAGCAACAGTCAGAATGGTGCTTCATGTGGATACTATCATGAAATGGGGGATCAAAAAGATGGATGTGGCCAATGCCTTCCTCCATGGACACCTTACCGACACAGTTTACATGAAGCAGCCTGCAGGGTTTGTCAATAAAACAAAACCAGATCATGTTTGCCTTCTGCACAAATATCTCTACGGGCTCAAGCAGTCTCCTCGAGCCTGGTTTGACAAATTTAGCAATTTTTTTCTTGAATTTGGCTTTGTTTGCAGTATTAAGGATCCATCGTTGTTCATTTATTCAAGTGGAAGCGATCTTGTCTTTCTCCTTTTGTATGTTGATGATATGGCACTTACAGGAAACAATTCCCCGGCTATGGAAAAGCTTTTGCACGAGCTGAACAAACAATTTCGAATGAAGGACCTTGGCCAGTTACAATATTTTCTGGGGATCCAAGCTAAGTTTCATGATAAAGGTCTGTTTCTTTCACAAGAACAATACGCTCTGGACCTCTTGATAACTGCAGGAATGGAGCACTGTGCACCTATTCAGACTCCTCTACCTATCAATCTCAATAAGGTTCCAGATAAAGATGTGCCATTCACCAATCCCACATATTTCAGAAGCTTAGCCGGCAAGCTCCAATACCTTACGCTGACAAGACCTGACATCCAATTTGCTGTTAACTATGTGTGCCAGAAGATGTATGCCCCATCTCATTCTGATTTTTCAAATCTAAAGAGGATCCTGTGTTATGTTAAAGGGACGGTTTCCATGGGAATCTCTTTCAGCAACGCTACGGATTGTACTCTCCATGCCTACAGTGACAGTGACTGGGCAGGCTGTCAGATTACCAGGCGCTGTACAGGAGGCTTCTGTACGTTCCTTGGTCATAACCTCATATCCTGTTCTTCCAAGAAGCAACCAACTGTCTCACGCAGCTCCACAGAAGTAGAGTATCGGTCCCTCTCTAAAACAGCATCTGAACTAGCCTGGATTGGGTCAGTTCTTCGCGAACTCGGGATTAATCTTCCGATGACACCTGAACTTTTTTGGCGACAACCTCTCCTCCATATATCTGACGGCTAATCCAACTTTCCACAAGAGAACCAAGCATTTCGAAACAGACTATCACAATGTTCGGGAAAGAGTTGCATTTGGTTCTCTAGTGGTCAAACATATTCCCTCACGCCTCCAGATTGCTGACATCTTCACGAAATCATTGCCGGTTGCTCTATTCTGCAGCTTGCGCTACAAACTTGGCGTTGACATTCCTCCCCCGCCAAGTTTGAGAGGGGGTATTACCACAAAGCCTCTTTTAGGCTCAGAGTCTCCTCAATCAATCATTTCAGATAGCAGCAGCAAGCCCAACAAGCCCAAACAGTCTCAGCCTAATAAGAACCTGCAACGGTCACCTGCTCTGCATAAAGGAAAAGAGAAGATGACGACTATGAGTACGGAGAAGAGTAATGGTTGCATCAAGTTGGCAAACAAGTTTGTGGTCCTGGAGAGAGGAGAAAGTTCTGGAAACGCCACCTAGACACAGGTTTTAGTCTTTTTTATATATATATGTAATCGTGAACTCTTGTAAGGTTTAAGAGACAAGAATGCAATAAACATCATCTTCTTCTCCTCTTCAAGATATAAGCTTTGTTCAACTTTCAGCTTATAGATTTCTTTAACATTATACGGTTGAGAGTCACCAGGTTGGGAATATATTTAACTTACCTGTCGTCTCCTAAGAAGTTATGTTTAGGACAATCCCAACAGAGTTGTGAACCATCAGTTCTTCTCATATTCGGCAGACAACTTGAGCAGCTTGAGTACTTGGGTTCTGATGTGTATTTGACGTCAAGAACAAAGGCAAAGGAAATCTGCATTCTGCCATGTGTATGGAAATTTTGTGGGACATTTGTATAAAATATATGACTCTTTACCTTCTCATCAATCGATAGAATAATAAGACAATTTGGTTGGTCAACCTCCCAAGAATAAAATGGGCTTTCACAATTTGAGATGGAGTACCTAAACGCAAATCAGAAAAACAAACATAATGAACTCGAGAATTGATGGAGAGATCCATAGTTAATCACTTTCACTGAAATTTTCGACAAATGATCTACTGACTGTTATTTTTAGCTGAAGCGAATGGGTGTTTATATATTTAAGAGTGACTGAACAGAGAAGAATTAAATGCAGATATTAAAGTATCGAGTAGTGGTGAAACTGAGAGACGAGCGCGTGCATCTAATGTGCGTCGTCTCTTTTCTCTCCCTTTCCTCTTCGAAGCTTCCTTCTCTTCTTTCCGTTTTGAGGTCTTCTCCGGTGTCCGACGACTTTTCCGGTACGTGGAGAGGGCCTCTCCAAGTTTCCTTTCTTGTCAAGTTTAAAATCGATGGTTGCGGAACAGTGCGGTGAGTCGGAGGAGCTTAGTTACTTTCTCTGGCAGCGTTGTGGTGTGGATGGCCGGTGGAGGAGACACTGCGTAAACTCGGGTTGCTTGGAGTGGTGGTTTTGTTTCTTGCCGGTGCTGCTTCTGCTAGAGGACGGTGGTTTAGCTTGGCGGGTTTATCGAGACTGGCGTTGAAGAGCTCCGGGAGTGGCTCCCTTCTTTTGGTCCGGTGGGTTTCACTGCGTGTCTCAAACGTGAACCACTGCAGCACTCTGGATCCGTGTGGCGATGTCGGTTCGTTGCGTTTGGAGTCCGGTCTGCTGTTGGCAGGTGTGGTTCAGACCGGATCAAAGGTTTCTTTGTCTCTTGGCGGTGTGAGAAGTGTGAGTCTGTGGCGGTTTGTTTAGCTAGGGGTTGGGGCAGTTAGTCGGCTTCCCCTTCAGCCGGCGTTGTGGCCACGGAGTTTCAACTGAGATCTCTCAGCCGAGTTAATATCCGGAAGTGGTGGTGGCTTCGACTCTCGCTTGTTTGCAGGTGATGACGGATTCGGGTGCTCCGTCGGAGTTTGTAACAGCGTTGAAGCGATCCAAAACCGCTTGTACCCGCCGGAGAAAGCAACGTGGAGGCTCGACTTTTACTTTCTTCCCACCATTGCTCCTAGCTAGTTTTTATATTTCCGTTTTTGGACAAGTTCTTTGATACCGTATTTTGTCTCTGATTAACCGGTGGATGATCTGTATCTCGACCAATGTCTTTCGGGGATTTTTATTAAATAAAAATTAAAAAAACAAGTATCGAGTAGTGGGGGTATGTGTAACTATGGAAGTGGGTGAGATATTTTCTATATATGTAGATTAGATGAAAATTTATGTTTTATGTGTGTTTTCGTATTTCTTGCTTTGTAACGTAAGAATGCATTGAATGGTAAACGGTTGGGTAGAAATAGTAAGATTCTCACCAGATGTCATTGAAGGTTGGCTGGCGAACTTTTGTTGTTTTGAGGCCACTTATGATTGGTACTTTTTTTTGGAAGCTCTTGGCGCAGCCTAATAACCTTGTAAATCAGCTCAATTATTAAACTTTAGAAAAGCTTCGTAGGACCTGCTTCTTGGATGATGAAGTTAATCAAATCAAACAAGGAAAGAGAGAGACGAATCTCGATATTCTATTAATTCCAAAAACTGTCTTTAACAAAAGAAAAGAAACACTTGTATAGTCAAGTCTCCAATAACTTGTAGCCTACGAAATCCTAAATAACTACTAAAAGAAATAGGAAAACAGCTAAAATAAAGAAACTTAGTTTAATTTAAAATAAAGGAAAAGATCAACTAAAACCAACGAACGTCTTCTGTTGTAGTTAAGATGATGCTGCATCAGGTCCTCTCTGGTAAGAAAGATTCGACCCCGAATCAGGTACAAGATCAGGCGGAAGAAACTTTGAGAGATACTCAACGTTGAACACATCAGAAGTGCTGATGTTTGCCGGTAAACGTAGACGGTATGCATTATCATTGATACGTTCAAGAACTTCAAGAGGACCAATCTTTTTAGCCTTCAACTTGTTGTAATCTTTTGCAGGCATATGTTCTCTAGTCAAAACAGCCCATACAAGATCACCAACCTTAAAGACAAGTCGACGACGGTGAGAATCCGCAGCCGCTTTATACTTGGAAGTGGAGACTTGTAAGTTCGAAATCACTTGCTCATGGACAACATGTATTGCATCCACAAAATCACCAGCGCCACCATGAAGTCGAGTACGATCCGGGAGCGTAGAGAGATCCATGGGCCACGAGGAAGAAGACCATAAACAACCTGGAAATGACTAAATCCAGAACTGCGATCGAGGGTGTGATTATGTGCGAACTTGGCTTGAGGCAAATGAGAATCCCATGTCTGGATAGCATCACCAACCAAACAACGGAGAAGATTGCCCAAAGAGCGATTAGTCACTTCCGTCTGCCCATCAGATTGTGGGTGGTAGGCAGAGCTCATATCTAGACTTGTCTGTAACATTTTCCACAATGACCGCCAAAAATGCCCAAGAAAACGTGAGTCCCGATCAGAAACGATAGAACACGGGAAACCATGAAGTCTGATATATCTCGCGAAAGAAAAGTGTAGCGACTTGAACGGCATCTGACGTACATTTGCAAGGTATAAAATGAACCATTTTAGAGAAACAATCAACAATGACGAAAATGGAATCAAAGCCACGTTGCATGCGAGGAAGTCCAACAACAAAATCCATACTAATATCGGTCTAAGGCTGAGTTGGAATCGGCAGAGGAAGATAGAGACTAGCATTCGTCGCTTGCCCTTTTGATTTTGGACAAGTAACACAACGCTCAACAAAACGCTCAACGTCACGGCGTAAAGTCGGTCAAAAATAGGAACAAGAGACGATGTGTAAAGTACGATCTCTACCAACATGTCCTTCAGTGTGAATCTTCAGCGATGAGCTGAAGACGAAGACTGCAGTCAGGTATACATAACCTATTATGTCGAAAAAGGAATCCATCGTGCATGGTGAAATCACAATAAACACCTGTGCGAGCTTCATCAATAATACGGCCAAAATAAGCATCAGAAGGATATAGATCAGCAAACGTCCCGAAACCTGGTACAGAAACGTGAAGAACAGCCAACAAAGCATGGCGGCGACTTAAAGCATCGGCTACGCGATTAGAAGCACCAGAAGTGTGTTTAATGACAAAGCTGAACTGTTGTAAATAAGCTATCCAACCAGAATGGCGAGAAGACACTTTTTCTTGAGTATGAAGATGTTTAAGTGCATCATGGTCGTTAAAAAGAACAAAGTCTTTATGAAAAAGGTAATGACGCCAATGCTTGACAGCTTGTACCACAGCATAAAACTCAACGTCATAAGTGCTATAACGAGATCGCGTGCCCGCCAACTTTTCACTAAAATATGCGATGGGGTGAATGTGCTGGCTTAAAACGGCACCAACGCCAGTTTTAGACGCATCACAATGTAGTTCAAAGACACAGGAGAAGTCGGGAAGAGCTAAAATAGGAGCCGAACTGAGCTTGTGCTTAATAACATCGAATGTATGAGCTGCTTGCAGTGTCCAATGAAACGGACCGTCACGGCGTATGCAATCCGTTATCGGGGCCATAAGACTGCTGAAGTGTGGTACGAAATGACAATAAAAGGACGCAAGACCATGAAAGCTCTGTGTTTCCATTAGCGTAGTAGGTGTGGTCCAAGTTTGAATAGCGGACACCTTACCAGGATCAACTGATAAACCCGTCTCAGAAACAATATAACCAAGAAAGTGGATTTCCGGAGATCCAAATTCACACTTCTTTAGTGTTGCATAAAATTGATCGTGTCGGAGAACAAGCAAGACTTCACGTAAATGATGTAGATGCTCTGTGAACGACATGCCAAAAATCAGGATATCGTCAAAATAGACAACAACAAAATTTCCAATAAAAGGACGAAGTGCTTGATTCATGACCCTCATAAATGTGCTTGGTGCGTTAGACAAACCAAACGGCATGACGAGCCACTCAAAAAGACCCTCACGGGTTTTAAATGCTGTATTCCATTCATCACCTGATCGAATACGGATTTGATGTAACCACTCTTCAAATTCAACTTGGAGAATACACAGGCCGCTCCAATTTGATCAAGAAGATCATCAAGTTGAGGAATGGGAAATCGATAGAGGACTGTAATCTTATTAATAGCACGACTGTCAATGCACATTCGCCAAGATCCGTCTTTTTAGGAACAAGCAAAGCAGGAACCGCACACGGGCTCAAACTCTCACGCAAAAACCCTTTAGCAACCAAGTCTTCTACTTGCGTACGAAGTTCTTCATGCTCACTAGGACTCATACGGTAATGCGATCGATTAGGCAAAGCCGCGTCTGAATACATTCTAAGAAGAATGATCAAGCCAGAACCCAAGTGGCACGACCATATTTGGAGATGGTCCACAAACTCCCACCCGGAGTCTAAACCGAGCCATGGAGGGTGCCTCAAGGAGAACCAGCGCAGGCCAACCACGTCAGACTTGATATTCTTCACCAAACCAGCTATTTGGAAGAATTTGATCAGGAGAAATCAGCCCAGGTTCGAGTTGGTCCATGAGTTGTCCATTGGGTGCTAACCAAGGACATAGGAGCAATCCAAGGAGGAGCCAGGCCGGACCAGAAAGAATTAGGCCAAGGACCGAGTTGTTCTATCAATCCAACTCGTCAGAGGCCCATGTCAAGTTGGAATCAAGCCCATTGGAGTTCAGAAGAAGGCACAATCCAGTTTACAAACCGGGTGAACTCCAAGTCGCTCGAATTGGACATATGTGCCTTAATTGGAGATTTCCGGTCGAACCATGAGGAACTAAGTTATGAAACGACCTTTTCTGGAATCTTGATTCATCATAGATTCTGTGAGACTTGGAATCAAACCGGAGGATTCTCCACTTGCCTTATTTGGAAGCTCATGGAGTCAACCAGCTATAAACGAGACTTTGGCAACCAGGAGAGGCATCTAAGCATTCAGGAGACACATCTAACCATCCAGAAGAGTCAGCTACCATCTTCCCATGCACCAGCAGCAATAGGATCAGGCGGATCCTCTTGTTTGCATACTTTCCATATCCGGATGCATTCACATTTGGTGCTATTAATGCCCAACGGCTCTATCACCAAGACTTCTGCGAGTATGACCACTTCTATGGCAAAGATAATGTCCCAGGAAAGCTCACCTATCCCCTTAAACCGTCCAGATACAAAGACAGCCTCACTTGCCCCATTTGGACCGATTCTCTCATTATTGTCCAACGGCTAATTTTTCTTAACTTTCTGATTTCTTTCTTGTTCTAGACCTTTAGGAACGTGTAAAGAGCTCTATATAAAGCTCCATACTGTCGCATTTGTAAACCAAACTTTCAATCCAGAATTAATCAAAGTATTTTCGTTTTCTTTCAAAGTGTGTTTTTTTGAGGAATTGTTCTTGTTCTTTAGGATAGAGTGTGTGATTCACTTCTATTCTCTAGGAGCCACAAATTCAAGTTTGCTTGTGAAATTCAGGCAACCTTGTTCGTAGATTGAGAGAGTCAATCATCACCTTTTCTATCTCCATTCACTACTGGTCGAGCAAAGAGAGCCCTTCGGCCAGTTATTCCATCCACCACCACCACCGAGATAGGACCACCTCCTTTCCGGGCTGTATCATTTGGGAGTGGGCAATTCGGCTGCCGTAGGTGGTAGAGAGGATGATGGAACAGAGCGAGGCGATCGTGAGACATTCCAAGGAGAAAGAGCACCTTTGGTTTAAGACTCAACCGTGAGAGCCTGCTGGTGTGCATCAGATAGCGTAAGTGGATTAAATAAATTGAGTGTGTGTTGAATCTATTGACGGAGACCACCCACAAAGCGAGTCATGATTTGTTGATCCGTGTCATGAATTTCAACACGAGTGAGAAGCAAGAAAAATTCGGTAGACTATTCCTCAATGGAATGCGATCCTTGTCGTAAGTTTTGTAAACGTTGGAACATAACTTGGTCATAGTTGTAAGGTAATAACGTTTTGCGAAGCTTACTTTTCAATTTATCCCATGCCATGATTTTTTGCTTGCCCAAACGAACTCGTTTCGCTTTGAGTTAGGCCCCCCAAGCTGCAGCACGATTACGGAATTTCATCGCAATAACAGGGACACAACGATCCAAAGGAACATGCTTAAATTCAAGGACTTCTTCAACTGTAACGATCCAATCAAGTAACTCTTCCGCCGTTTGACCACCATGGAACTCGGGGAGTTCTGTCAAGAAACCTTAGCAGTTGTAAAGGGTTTTCTTATCTTATTCAATGGGAGGCAAATGCCTTATATACATGGTATGATACAACGTATGATAACCTAATTACATATACGGAGGCCCAAAGGGCCCAACACGAGTGAGAAGCAAGAAAAATTCGGTAGACTATTCCTCAACGGAACGCGATCCTTGTCGTAAGTTTTGTAAACGTTGGAACATAACTTGGTCATAGTTGTAAGGTAATAACGTTTTGCGAAGCTAACTTTTCAATTTATCCCATGCCATGATTTTTTGCTTTCCCAAACGAACTCGTTTTACTTTGAGTTGGGGCCCCCAAGCTGCAGCACGATTACAGAATTTCATCGCAATAACAGGGACACAACGATCCAAAGGAACATGCTTAAATTCAAGGACTTCTTCAACTGTCAGAGTGAAGTGTAACTGGAGCGGGGCAGTCGATACCAAACACAGAAAGTAGCTCTCGCAACCAACGTAACTAACGAACTGTATCACCCATCGCACTGTATTCCGCTTCAGCGGAGGAACAAGATACAACATCATGTTTCTAAGTTTTCCATGACAGAGGAGAGCCACCAAGTTGAATGAACCAACCGGTGAGAGAGCGACGTGTTAGAGGACAACCCGCCCAATCAGAATCGCACCATGCGGTGAGAATCAGATCAGATTTAGAGCTGAGTAGAATCCCTAGGCCCGGATCATTTTTCAGATAGCGAAAAACTCTGAGTGCAGCATCCCAATGATCCTGTTGCGGAGTAGCCATAAACTGAGATAATAGGTGAATCACATACGAAAGATCTGGCCGCGTAGTTCCTAAATATATGAGTTTTCCAACTAGCCGACGGTATGAGGAGGGATCAGACATGAGATTACCTTTGACTGAGGCCAACTTATGGTTCTGTTCCAATGGAAAAGAAACAGGTTTTACTCCGAGAAGACCTGTCTCAGAGATTATATCAAGAGCATATTTTCGTTGACAAAGGTAGATACCAGCAGGACTTCGAGCTACCTCAATGCCTAGAAAATACTTGAGAATCCCCAAATCCTTCATATGAAATCGGGAACTCAAATAGCTTTTGAATTATGTGATTAGAGCAACGGAGCTGCCGGAGATTATGAGATCATCAACATATACAAGCACCTGGAGACGTGACCCGGCTTTGTCAAGTGTGAATAACGAATAGTCCGAGTAGTTTGGTTCAAAACTGTATTCCGTTAACGCAGTAGCAAGCTTTGCAAACCAACAGCGCGGAGCCTGTTTAAGTCCATAAAGCGATTTGTGCAAACGACAAACCTTGTTTTTGCCATGATCAGGAGTACGAAAACCAGGTGGGAGATGCATATATACCTCTTCATCTAAATCACCATGGAGGAAGGCGTTGTGAACACCCATTTAATGGACCACCCAATCACGAGAGGCAGCAAGTTTCAGAAAAGCCCTCACTGTTACCATCTTCGCAACAGGTGCGAAAGTTTCGTTGTAATCAACTCCCTCTGTTTGATTATTCCCAAGAACAACGAGTCTCGCTTTGTGGCGCTCTATGGTTCCATCCGCTTTGAATTTGATGCGGTAAACCCATTTACACCCTAGCGCCTTCTTGCCAGGGGGTAGATCAACAACTGTAAACGTACCACTATCCTCTAGAGCTACAATCTCATCAGACATAACGTCACACCATACATCAAGCTCTATATCATCCTTAAAAAATCACGGCTCAACAGCAGAAGTAATGGCAAAGATATAGGCCTGATGAGCAACAGAGAAATTGAGATTGGTGAGATAATCATCCAATGGATATTTAGAAGTAGTAGAGGGAGGATTATGGAGGAGTGTAGCGACATAGTCTGCTAGTTTTATCGGAGGTTTCCGGGTACGATGGCCGCGACCCAGATGTTCGACTGTGGTGGTAGGAACAGTTACCAAGTCGGAGCTCTGCACAGCTGGTGTGGTTGGCAACTCGGCAGAAGAGGAATCAGAGGATGCCGGTGCCGGAGAATGCTGAAGAGATGGACTATTGGCGATCAGAGAAACTGGAGGAGAAGGAGATGGATCCAAATCCGGTACCAAGTCGAGAGAGGGAATTGCATCATCAAGCGATGGAGGCAAAGCAGTAAATGTGTCCAAAAACTCATCATCATCCTCATCATAGAACTGAAAATTCTGGGTAGGTATGGAAGAACTCGAGGATGAAGAAGCCTCTGATTTATTGTAAGGAAATACAGTTTCGCAGAAAACCACATCTCTAGACACAGAGACGACGCCGGTCTCAATGTTATAGACTCGCCAACCTTTCTTTGCGAAAGGATACCCCAGAAAGATAGATGGATTGCTGCGCGAAGCAAATTTATCTCCTCCGTGCTTATGGTTGTGAGCAAAACAAAAACAGCCAAATACGCATAGATGATTCATGGGAGGTGCACAGTTATAGACCAATTTGAACGGAGTTTTGCCGTCTAGCAGTTTTGTAGGCGTGCGATTAATCAGATAAGCCGCAGAAAGTGCACAATACCCCCAGAACTCAGTCGGAAGATGAGCCTGAAATCGAAGAGCACGCGCGACATTGAGTATGTGTCTGTGTTTGCGTTCCACACGACCATTTTGTTGTGGAGTCCCAACACAGGAGGTTTCGTGGATGATCCCTTTTTCGGCAAAGAACTCTGTCAAGCAGACAAATTCAGAGCCATTGTCAGTACGAACAGTTTGAACACGAGTAGAGAACTGGCGTTCAACGAGAGCAACAAAGTTCTGAAAGTGTTTCGGAGCTTCCTGTTTAGAGGGGAGTAAATAGATCCAAGCAGCACGAGAGAAGTCATCCAGAATCGTTAAGAAATAACGTGATCCGCAGATAGCCGTGGTTCTGTACGGTCCCCAAAGATCGCAATGTATCATCTCAAAAATGGAACTTGTTTTATTGATACTCAAAGGGAAAGAATCTCTTGTTTATGTTTCGCGCGTATGCAAACATCACAACTTTTAGAATCAAAACCAGTAGTATTAAACTCAGATAAATGCAACATATCTAAAGCCTTGGAGGAAGGATGTCCCAAACGACAATGCCAAAGCTCCATAGATTGGAGATTTGTTCTTTGCATCGCCGCTGCTTCAGCCACTCCTCGAAGAAAATACAGACCATTTCTCTGTTTACCCGCTCCAATCAGGATCTTCGTGATGCGGTCCTGAACCACGCAAAGTCTATCAGTAATCTGAAAGATACAGCCGCTGTCTCTAGTCAACTGAGATACAGAAATGAGGTGACATTGTAGACCAGCAACACAGTAAACATCGCGAAGAACAAACGAAACAAAAAGTTTTACTGTCCCTTGTTGATACGAGGTTGTATAACTACCATCAGGCAACTTGATCATTATTGGAGACATATCCGATAGTTCAGAAAGAAATTCAGCACTTCCGGTCATGTGGTTGGAGGCTCCTGAATCAATAATCCAAGATTTAAGAAAGTATGTACCTGTGAGACGGTCTGTCGAAGCAGATTTAGGCTCATCAAGCATTCGGACAAGTGTTTTCCATGTGCATCATTTAGACCACTAATGCCAACACGATCAGAAGAGGTAAGATGAGCATGTGCAACCGTAGTACCAGAGAGATGACCAATGTGTGAATCCGGAGTGGTGCAGACATGATTGAGACGAACAAGTTCACTAGTACAACCTTTGGGAGAAGTTGTGGAATTGTTTCCTCTACCAGCATTGCCGTGTTGATCAGAGAGACCCCGAGAGTATGGAGAGCCGTATTTGTTTCTATTTTTCTCCCCAAACCAGGGTGGGTAGCCAATACGTCGGAAACACTGTTCAGCCAAGTGCCCCTGTTTTCCACAGTGAGAACAGAGCATCGTAGAGGAGCCTCTGTTTTCCAATGGTGGTCGGGGTTGAACAGGAGTTTGAAAAGCAAAACTTAATCCTTCAATGTGCTCCTCAATCAGTCGAGAAGCAAGCTTGGACTCTTCATCTTGAGTGAGAACATTATATGCTTCATCAAGTGTAGGCAATGGATCGTGAGAGAGCAAGTTGG
The DNA here is from genome assembly GCA_900108845.1 of Iljinskaea planisiliqua. NCBI lineage: Eukaryota > Viridiplantae > Streptophyta > Magnoliopsida > Brassicales > Brassicaceae > Iljinskaea > Iljinskaea planisiliqua. The sequence goes on along the minus strand of FNXX01000025.1, from coordinate 765,021 downwards.
ATTTGACTGCCCCGTACGTCGATTCATCAAGCCCCATAAGAAATTGATGAAGCTTATCTTCATCACGTTCTTTTTGCATTCCAGCAGGAGTTTTAGCTCGTTGATAATCAAAGAGGCTGGTCAAGAGTTTCGTGAGCTGACCATAGTAGGTCTCGATGGGGACACCCTTTTGACGGCAGTTGGCGAGCTCTGTTTTTAAACGTTGGACACGTTGCCCATTTTTCACCGAGAAACGTCGTTGCAGATGCAACCAAAGATCATGAGAATCATCACTGTGAGAGATTGACGAGCGAAGTGTTTCTACAATGGTGAGTTTGATCCATGAAATCACAAGTGCATTGTTTGCACACCAATCATCAAAATCCTCGGAATCCGAATCAGGACGCGGAATAGATCCGTCAGCGAAACCAAATTTCTTGCGAGCTTGAAGTGCAAGACAAATGTTGGTAGACCACTCATCGTAGTTTGGTCCACGCAGCAGAGGTTGAGAGATCAAAGTACCAGGATTGTCGCCAGAGGTAAGATCGTAAGGAGAGATAGTACGTCTGACGTGTTCAACCCGTGACATGTCGAGATGATGAGCAGCGGATGTAATTTTGTATTTTGAAGTTGTTTTTTTTTTTTTTTAGTTGTGAGATCGAGAACCAATTAACCTTTGATGTTAGGTTAGAGGCTCTGATACCATGTCAAGAAACTTTAGCAGTTGTAAAGGGTTTTCTTATCTTATTCAATGGGAGGCAAATGCCTTATATACATGGTATGATACAACGTATGATAACCTAATTACATATACGGAGGCCCAAAGGGCCCAATAAGTTTGAATTTAAAACCTTGTTCCCATCGCCAATCGTTGTTCGGATGCGACACGGTTGTTTTTTTTTTTTTTTTTTTTCTCATAGCTGACACGGTTGTTCTTTGCATCTGCGAAAGGATTTGCTTCGTCGTCAACGTCTTCATCGTCGTCTTGCTCTTTGATGGCTACGGGATTATGATCTGGAGGATGACGAGGCAAGAGTTGAGCGCCGAGAGCTTGAATCGCAGTTGTCAGCTGCTGCATCTGTTCGTGCAGACGTGTTAGGGTTTGCAGAGTCAACTCAGCTTCTGTGGGTTGAGGTTCACGGCGTGGACCAGGCATCGTAGAGGATTGTTTGTCTCTGATACCAACCTGGCGCAGCCTAATAACCTTGTAAATCAGCTCAACCATGAAACTTTAAAAAAGCTTCGTAGGACCTGCTTCTTGGATGATGAAGTTAATCAAATCAAACAAGGAAAGAGAGAGACGAATCTCGTTATTCAATTTCCAAAAACTGTCTTAAAAGAAACACTTATATAATCAAGTCTCCAATAAATTGTAGCCTACGAAACTCGAAATAACTACTAAAAGAAATAGGAAAACAGCTAAAATAAAGAAACTTAGTTTAATTTAAAATAAAGGAAAAGATAAACTAAAAACCAACGAACGTCTTCTGTTGTAGTTAAGATAATGCTGCATCAGCTCTCCACTGAATTGACAAATGCCTGTCGAGTTTCCGTAATGTATAAATCACGATGACTGATATCTTAATCCTATCAGTGGAAAATACTGTAACGGAATCAGATAAGATCATTTGATAATAGGTTAAAAATGTTATATGCAGCTATGCATATATTCATCCGAGGGACATACGAACTACATATAGACTATGAGTAGGCTAATCAAATTATCTTCACCATTTGAACCTATAATCCACAATATATGTTGATAACTAAACCTATATGTATAGTCTCTCACTCAACTATTAAACTTAACAAACCTGTGCGTAATATTTGTTAGTAATATGCATCTAATGGATTTTTATAAAATAAAAAGAATGTGCGAGTTCACACTTACCGGAAATACATGTAGTTCGAGACTGGTTGAGGAAGTCCTTAAGTGACAGAATCTTCAGTGTTGATGTGGAAGAGGTGCCTGAGTTTCATCTCAGCCTACAAGACTGTCCTCAAGCTTCTTCAACACCTCACCATTTTCACATCAACCCTCCTCTTCCTTGTGACAATCAATTCGGAAAAGAAAAAAAAACATTAGTTTGATTCAGCAGATGGGTTATGAGCAACAACAACAACAACAACCACACAATTCTAATTGGGATAACGGTTATCGATATTTCGTTCATTTGGGTGCTAACAATGCAACATCTCATGATTTGCTTAGTCTCCTAAACTCAGAATGTCTAGAACTTTCCCTACAGAATGTGAAATAACAGTTTACATCAGTGATCGCTTCTTCCAGTTAAAGAACCTTATTCCAAATCACAAAATGGTTTATGTTGCTTAATTTTGAGAAGTGAGACTTACAAAGAATCATTGTCCGGCTAACAACGGTTGCAACACTTGGAACTGTAGTACAACATGAAATCCATATTTTCACCGGACCAATTAAAATGAAATTAAGAGCAGACGATGGAATAAATTAGAAGACACAGACCTTTTTCTTATCATTTTGGGAGATTACTTGTATCATGTTAAAAGTCCTCAAAATGATCCTCTTACTCATGATTCTTAACTAAGAAGGGAAGAGAGGGAATCACAGAAACGAAGAATGGAGAAAACGACGGAGAAAAAGATTACGGTGAAACAGACGGGAATTAAAGAGGAAGAGATCGAAAGAGCGTAAGATCTGAACTTGAGAAATATCGAGACCCCAATTTGAGAACAAAAGATATAGGCTGTATTAGATGATGGGTGAGTATGATTTTCCGAAGATAATTATACATAGAAAAAATAGAATTGGAACAGACGCGATTGGAAGAGGTGTGGACAGAATGAAGAACTCGATAATTGTTGTTTTACGCCGAAGGGAGGTTTGAAATGGACATGTGGCACTCTTTGGAGCGTAATGTGTCAAAAAATAGAGTTTTTACATTTTCGTACAAACACACAAGATTAATGTTTTACGCAGGAAGCTACCTATAGAAGCCTCATTACGTCAGACACATTTAACCTTTATATCTCTTAATTAATTGTTATTAGATTAGTATATAATATTGTAGAAAATTTATCTCTCAAAAGTAAATTTTTGATGTAACTAAAGTATTTAAAGATTTCTTTTGTATACTATAGATAATAACATGAGATCCATTGTGCAAGAGAGGAAGAAAATATGGTGAGATGTTCTAAACATGTGATATTTCTGTCGTCTTTATATTTTGTCTCGATTATCTCAGCTTATTTGGTTTTTAAAAACATATTTTTTATTTTTTTTTATTTTAAAATTTGTGTTTTGTAATGATTTTTATTTTTTTTTTGTGTTTTGGTTTTTTGTTAGATAGTGCGGATATTTTTATATTTGTTTATGTTTTGTAATGATTTGTTTTTTGTGTTTTGATTTTATGTTAGATAGCGCATATATTTTATATTTGTTTGTTTGAGTTTAATTTAAATTAAAGTTTATGTTGTATATGAGAATATGTAGGCCATGTTCGTTTACTTGTCGCAGCGACTTGCGACTAAAATATGCGACATATTTTTTGTTTGTTTACATGTCGCAGTGACTTGCTACTAGTCACTGCGATAGCAAAACGAACAACAACCTGCGACATTTAATCGCAGTCGCAAGTCGCTGCAACATGTAAAAGAACAGGGTCGTAATAGTTTGTTTATATAATGTTTTCTTTTTGAATATGTTTTTTGTTTTAATCTTAGTATTTTTTTTCTTTTTGTTATGAAAAACGTAATTAATTTTGTTTTGTTTTTTATCTTGTTTATGTAAATATTTTAGCTTACCATTTTTTTTTATTTGGTGAGCATTGATTAGGGGACGCTAATTTATATGTCTTTTTATTTGAGTAACATGTTGTCTTGTATTTGAAGTTAATCGAGTAACTTTTTAAGGGGGAATTGCTGATTTTAACACATTACTTGGTTTCAAATGCAAATCTAGACCCCTTATTGGACATTCAACAAAAATAAACCATAAGGATAGTGAAAATACCAGTTTATCCATAACGATCAAACAAAAAAGCGAAAGAAAAAAGACCCTTATAACCCTTGAGAAGTCTACGTTTAAACAATAGACTTCGTGAGTAGACTTCGTGAAGTCTACTCCGTGATTTTATTTTAAATTTTAATTATAAAATTATAAAAATCAATTTGATAAAAAAATTTGTATACATAAATATCACATACATAACAAAATTTCATAAAAATCGGTCATTTTAAACAAAAAAAGTTTCCATATCATGAAAAAGTATAATAGTAGACTTCATAACTTCTATATGAAGTCTACTCCGTGATTAAATTTTAGATTTTAATTATAAAGTTTTTAAAAATTAATTTGATAAAAAATGTGTATACATAAATATCACATACGTAATTATCACCTATATAAAATAAAATTTCATAAAAATCGGTCATTTTAAACAAAAAAAAGTTTCCATATCATGTAAAAGTATAATAGTAGACTTCATAACTTCTATATGAATTCTACTCTGTGACTAAATCTTAGATTTTAATTATAAAATTTTAAAAAATTAATTTGATAAAAAAATTGTATACATAAATGTCACATACGTAATTATCACCTATATAAAATAAAATATCATAAAAATCAATAAATTTAAGCGAACGAAGATAAATGAGAGTAGAAACCAAATACATGTAAGGTTGGAGTATAGGGTTTGATATGGATAGATAGTATGGTTATGGTTTTGATAAAAGAAATTTATATAAATGAGAGTTTAATATTACATTTAAGCTTATTTGGAAAACAAAATTAAGAATATAATGATGAGTAAATTGTTTAATGTTAGATTTGATGTAACTTATCAATTTATGGGTTAGGGGTTTACTGTTTATTCGAGGTTTAGGGTGAGGAAGACTTTGTCATGAAGTCTCCTGAACCGTCTCCTTAACCGAACTTTTAACTTAACCGGAAATTGACCCCCTTATATAAATTAGAGCCGCCGACACTCTAACCTTAATTTCTTAATACGCCGCATATCTTTCTCTCACTATACGGCGATTGTCTCTTTCTCTTCCTCTCTAACAGATCTAAATATCTAGTAAGCCTCGAAATCAACTAGCCTCGAAATCACCTTGTTTATTAATTTGTTTCAAGTATATTGATGATTTAGATGTCTAATACGTTTTGCAATGATTTGTTGTTTGATTTGTACACAGGGATGAGTCGATACAGCTACAGTCAACCATCGAGTAGTTCGAGGAATCTTTGGAGTGCCGGAGAACCAGAAGTGACCTCCCCCACTCCTATGCTTAGATCTCAAAAATCTGGTTTTCCCGACCGATGTTTTTGCGGTTTGGTGCCTATCATGAAATCATCCACTACAGATGAAAATCCGGGTCGCGTATTCTATGGATGCAAGAACTATAAGGTAATAAGGCTGTCGTTGTGTTGTTCATTCTCCATTTGAGTGTTAACCATATTAATATAATGGTGGATGTCTATGTGCTTGTTTAGGATGGTGACCATCATATATTCAAGTGGTGGGATGAGGCTGTGACGCAGGAAATCCAAGATCTCAGAGTCGCCCTGGAAAAGAAAGCGGAATGTAGGGACCGAGTAGCAGTCGTCCTGCTTTTATTCCTCGGATTGATGCAGAGTTATCTCAACTTTGCTATCTAATTGACGATTATTATCCTAGCATCGTTATGAAGAAGCAGATGGTGGCTGGTGTAATCCTCACAGTCATAGGTCTGACCATCTACCTTTGTATTCCCCTTTTTAGATCTTAGTTTAAGATTAGAGTAAGGTATGTAATATGAATTTCTCCTGCTTGAATAACTGAGTCATCTCGCATATATATTTGGCCTTTGTTGAAATTTCTGCCAAATTTCATAAGAACATAACAGAACAAAAGTAGACTTCTCTAGTACACTCTCTAGTAGACTTCTCGAGTACACTATCCAGTAGACTTCTCGCGTAAGCGTACAAGTGAAGTATACTGGGGATATCTAAAAGTTCAAAACCGAAAATTTGAAAATTTGAAAATCTAAAAATCTGAAAATTTGAAAATACGAAAATACGAAAATATGAAAATTTGAAATCTGTAAATCTGTAAATCTGTAAATCTGTAAATCTGTAAATCTGTAAATCTGTAAATCTTTAAATCTTTAAATCTTAAAATCTTAAAATCTTTAAATCTTTAAATCTTAAAATCTTAAAATCTTAAAATCTTAAAATCTTAAAATCTTAAAATCTTAAAATCTTAAAATCTTAAAATCTTAAAATCTTAAAATCTTAAAAATCTTAAAATCTTAAAATCTTAAAATCTTAAAATCTTAAAATCTTAAAATCTTAAAATCTTAAAATCTTAAAATCTTAAAATCTTAAAATCTTAAAATCTTAAAAATCTTAAAATCTTAAAATCAAAAAAAAAACTTAAAAAAAATCTTAAAATCTTAAAATCTTAAAAATCTTAAAATCTTAAAATCTAAAATCTTAAAATCTTAAAATCTTAAAATCTTAAAATCTTAAAATCTTAAAATCTTAAAAATCTTAAAATCTTAAAATCTTAAAATCTTAAAATCTTAAAATCTTAAAATCTTAAAAATCTTAAAATCTTAAAATCTTAAAATCTTAAAATCTTAAAATCTTAAAATCTTAAAATCTTAAAATCTTAAAATCTTAAAATCTTAAAATCTTAAAATCTTAAAATCTTAAAATCTTAAAATCTTAAAATCTTAAAAATCTTAAAATCTTAAAATCTTAAAATCTTAAAATCTTAAAATCTTAAAATCTTAAAATCTTAAAAATCTTAAAATCTTAAAATCTTAAAATCTTAAAATCTTAAAATCTTAAAATCTTAAAATCTTAAAATCTTAAAATCTTAAAATCTTAAAATCTTAAAATCTTAAAATCTTAAAATCTTAAAATCTTAAATCTTAAAATCTTAAAATCTTAAAATCTTAAAATCTTAAAAATCTTAAAATCTTAAAATCTTAAAATCTTAAAATCTTAAAATCTTAAAATCTTAAAATCTTAAAATCTTAAAATCTTAAAATCTTAAAATCTTAAAATCTTAAAATCTTAAAATCTTAAAAATCTTAAAATCTTAAAATCTTAAAATCTTAAAATCTTAAAATCTTAAAATCTTAAAATCTTAAAATCTTAAAATCTTAAAATCTTAAAATCTTAAAATCTTAAAATCTTAAAATCTTAAAATCTTAAAATCTTAAAATCTTAAAATCTTAAAATCTTAAAATCTTAAAAATCTTAAAATCTTAAAATCTTAAAATCTTAAAATCTTAAAATCTTAAAATCTTAAAATCTAAAATCTAAAAATCTTAAAATCTTAAAATCTTAAAATCTTAAAATCTTAAAATCTTAAATCTTAAAATCTTAAAATCTTAAAATCTTAAAATCTTAAAATCTTAAAATCTTAAAATCTTAAAATCTTAAAATCTTGTTTTTCTAGATGGTTAGACTGTGGGGTTTGGGTGTGAAATTTGGTGAATAAATTGTTCAGTTTCATACATTCATGTGAGGTGAAGTATTGGCATTGCATTTTCGAAGTTAGCATAGTTTTTATGGCAGACTTGTCTTGTGGACGAATGTTCTTTGGAAGTGGAGACTTACGTACTGGTGTAATCCTGTTTTGATATTGAAAGTTTTACTAATTTTTTCTTCTTTTCTTTCATACCAGATTGGAGAAGATAGGGGCTTTAGATGTATCAATGGTGGTTCATAAGCACTAGGTGTGGCGCTTGTTCACTTGTATATGGCTACACGCCGGGGTTTTTCACGTCCTTGCCAACATGTTGAGCCTTTTCATCGGCATTCAGATCGTTGGATTCAGTATGGGTCTTGAATTTTCTCAGCCTTTACCTTTCTCCATTTAGAAAAGGATGAGATCGTTACTCTCCAATTTGATGGGGCCTGAATTTATTATATGTGCCAAAATGTGTATGGTTAGATTCTGAAGACTTGCCTTTTATTGATTTTGTATTCAGAGTTCTGAAATTCTCATCCTCTTTTGATTCTTCGACAGTACGCATTGGATTGATCAAGAATTTATCAAGTTTCGCCTTGAGAGATTCGAAGTTGGGATTTGGTCATCTGCTCGTGAATGAGTCTCTTCCTTTTCCATCTTCATAGATACAAATTGACTTTAATAAATACATTCTTTAAGCTTCTAGCATCAAAGATTGTGTCTCCTATCTAGCATGATCATATGTTTATTAGAGTATAGTATTGTCAATAATTTTTTTTTTATAATAATATATCTGAATCTTCGCTACTTACATCAATTTGTTTGATCATATCAATCGTTATAAGTTTGTTTCAGTAAACTATACTAAATGAAAATGAATCTTGTTGAAGTAAAAGTATAATTAAGAGAACAAGACAAAGATTGTGCCAAACATAAGCCGACTTAAGTCGTGTATGCAGCCTCCTCTTAATCTCAGCAAGATTCTAAAAAAAAACTATCTAGAGCAAAGTAATTGATTTACGAGATTCTTACAAGTCTTGTAAAATTCACAAGATTTCAGAGCGACAAACGAACATAAACCAAACAGAAAGAAGTGAAACACATCCATAGCAAAACTCCAGAATCTTATGTCCCACTACATAAGTAGTAATAATAAACTTCATTTTGAAGTACACTGTAACGTCCCAAAACTCACCTAAGGCCCGAAGCTTGGACCATAGGACCCAATTGTTTAAAACAGGTCGTGTAAGATCGACTGTAAGGGTTATAGTCCATGTGCGAGCTAGACGGTTGGGTTACCAACCCTGACCGTGCTAGAAAAGGGTTAAGGATGGGAAAGACTAGCTGGAATGAGCTCACCATCTATACTGGGTAGTGGCTCTCCAGCTTGGCCAGTTCAGTCAGCTCCGACTCCAGCTCAATCAGCTGGAGGGAGTGACCATCAGCTCCGACTAGCTGGTGGTCGAGTGAGCCAGATGGGCCAGCTAGTGAGACGGTTGGTGGCCAGGCGGTTATGGATCGCTGGCCGGGTGGTTATGGATGCGGTTAGGCGGTTGTAAGGTGTGTGGCCTAAGGTCACGAATGGTGGACAGTATTGGTCGAATGGGTGCTTAGTGGCCGAAACGGCACGAGTGGACCATTGCGACCAGGACTTGTGCCTGTTCGCTGGTCAAGCCCTCCGCCTATAAATAGCCCCTTCCCCCATCCATTTCCGTATCCGATTTCCTGCAAGATGGAAAGAAAAACCGTGAGAATAAAGAGAGAACGAAAGAGAGAAAAGAGAGAAGTTCGACATAGGGAAGCATGGAGGAAATCTCCAAGGATAAAGGAAAGCCTCCGGCCTCTCCTGAAGAGGAGAACAAGGTTAGTTTTCTCAGACTATCAAACCGTGGCATGGATCGCCGGTTGTAACCGTAGCGATCCATGGCCGGATTGTCTGGATTGCCTTGTACCTTATCCTCCTTTGGATAACAGTCTCTCTCTCTTCTTCCCTTGTTTGTGGATGATCGCTTGACGTTTCTAAGTCTCAGCCGTGTGCCAAGAGACTCGGTTAGTACCGTTGGTTCGTCCTTGATTTCGGCCTTGGGTCATGCGATTAAGTTGAACAAACCTGGAAACCCAAGTCTTGGTCGTGTGTCTTGTGACTGGGAACGTTCAGGATTTATGGATCCATAAGTTAATAGTCTCGGATCTGAACTTATGCAGGCGAGTTTCTGGGTCTAGAGATCGGTTCGTATGGTACTAAGGCGTGCATGCGATTGGTGTAAGGGTCAAGTCGCGTTAGCACCGGGATATGGGCTAGGGGCCAATCCCAGGAGAACTCTTAACAGGTCCCACGACCATGAATGACACCAAAAGGTGCCAACGGACTGGTGGGATCAGGAAATGAAATCGCTGGTTGCGTAAGGGAATTTAGATCGAGAAGATATAAGGGCGTTTGACGTGAGTTATATGGGCGAACCTGGGTCGAGCCTTAGAGGCAACTGATCTTAGGACATAACCGATTGGCGGTTGGTGTCTGTCGCGGAACCGGTTAGCCTATGGCCGAACAGGTGTGACCTGTGAACCATCGCAACCGTTTGGCGTATGGTACCTTTTGGGGCAATAGGCCTTGCAGTCGGGTAGCAAGCGGATCGGGGGAACCGGTGCGAGTGTGTAAGCGTACCTTGGACATGCTGAGTCGTGTCCTTGGCCGGTAAAACCTCTTCGGTCGGGAAACCTTGTTCGGTTGTGTCACCTTCGTGACTGTTCGGCAATTAGCACCCTTTGGGTGAAAAAGCCATCACGGCCGGATTCCAACTGGGACCCAAAGAACAGATGTGAGTGTTGGCATGCCTCGGGCGTGCAGAGACATGGCTAAGGGTGACCAGACCTCTACGGTCATTACAGGTGGTCCGATTGAGTTAATCCGGAGCAGTGCTGCGGTCAGCCGAAAGGCTGATACGTGCCAAGGAGAGCCACGGTCTTTGGCCGATGGTTCCTCCGGATAAACGGTTCGTCCGTTTATCCCTAAGGCTACCTACTTGTTACTTGGTCAGTGGGGTGGTTGGTTGAATGACTAAGTACAACTGGGAAGAGTCTTAGGATAAGTTAGGATAGGCTTCGACTATACTAACGGGGTATTGGGTCTGGGGAGTATATGCATAGTCGGTTAGGGTTAAGACCTGATACTGACATGCTTATCTTCTTACAGGAACAGGGTTTGATCTGGATACTGACCAAGCCTAGGATGCGCGTCCTGAGGCACCCTGGCGGGATGTGTGTGTGTTGTGTGCTACAAGAATGCGATAGTCTAGGATTGGTCCATGTAAAGCCCAAGGGCAAACCTTAGCATGGTGTATTGAATCCTTTTATTTAATAAATATCGTATTATCTCCTTATAACCGTATATCTTATATTCCGCATAATGATAGATAGGGAACATCCGGATTAGTATTGATAGCTAGCTGGATAGGGCCTTAGTCTCATGGAGACTAAGAAGTGGAACAACCGTACCGGGTCGTGTATCCGGGTCGGGGTGTTTCAAGTTGGTATCAGAGCATGCTTGATTCTATGACAGTGAGGTTATGGGGTAAACACACTCATCAGGCGCTGATGAATTAGCAATAGTCTGTGTGTCTTACTTGTTTCATTAGAATGTTAGAAAGAGGTTCTAACATATATTGGACTTGTAGGATGGGAAACACAAAACCCATAAGAAGACGAAGAGCAAGACCAAGGGAATGGATACTGAGCCGAATGGGTCTGGTACAGTAGTGGCCACACAAATGGCTATAAATCTGACCGGGCCTGTGGTCGGGACTGGGCTCAACTTACAGGTTGACCCCAAACCGTTCACTCAGAACCTGACTGGAGTGAATGAAGGAGGACATGTGCAAGATGAGGAAATGGTCGAGTCCTCCAACAGGGGTGTGGAACCTGTTGGTGAGGACATTGGGGCAGATGGTGTAAACCAACACACACATCGTTCTACGGAAGAGATGTGGGCTGCTCTAAAAACGGTTGTTGCTCAGATGGCTACGTTGTCCCAAACCCTCACACTGGCCGAGAATCCTACCGTGGGTAAGTCCATAAGAAAGGAGACTGTAATGGTTTTGAAAGAATGCCAGCGAGTCGAGGACGAGGAAGTGGTTGAAGTTCAACCACCTCGTGCGGTCCAGAAGGTAGACTATTTGAGTCTACTGGACCACGTGCCCGATTGGGCACGAAACACTTCAAAGAGAGTAGCAACCCTATTGAAGCAGATGAGTTGAGGAACCGTCTGGTACGGAACTTTAACTCGACCCGATGTCCAATGGACTACAGGAAGGACTTAGCGATCCATTTCCTGGAAGGGAAAGCCCATAATAGGTGGCTTATGGTGGATAAGCGTACTGGGGGCAAGATAACGTCCTTTGCGGAATTTGAGACGTAATTCAACCGCACGTACTTTCCAACCGAGGCTTATGATCGGTTGGAGAGTAAGTTCTTGGACCTCACCCAAGGCTGTAGAACGGTACGAGAATATGAGGAGTAATTTAACCGTCTACGTAGGTACGTAGGACGGGAGATGGAGGAGGAAGGAACCCCGGTCTGACGTTTCTTACGTGGCCTGAGGGTTGAACTCCGAACCCACTGTTCGGTACGATCCTTCGGTTCGGTATCAGAACTAGTGGAAAGGGCGTTGATGCTTGAGACTAACTTGGCCGAAGAGAGCCAGGTTAGGGCTCAAGCAAGAAACGGCCCGAATGGGAAACCTGGTGACCGTAAGAGAAAGTGGGACCAGGTAAAGGATGTCCCAAGTTCATTCGAGGGATTAAAAGAATGCCCCAGTTGTGGTCGAAGGCACAATGGCGAGTGCTGGAGGGCAATGGGAGCGTGTACCAAGTGCGGCGGAAAGGATCATAAGATCCAGAACTGCCTTAGGCTGAAAACAGAGGGTATGACAAGTGTATCGGGTTCGACTTGCTACCATTGCGGAAAGGTTGGGCATTACGCAAGGGAATGTCCTAACTAGCAGAGTAGTAGACAAGGAAACCCGAGAAGTAACCCCGGAGGTTCTGGTCCGGTGTCTCAGGCCAAGAGACAAGCCGGAGCACCTCGGGTTTACGAGCTATCTAAGGAAACTGGCGAGACAAGTACCTTCAATGCAATCACTGGTACGTTACGAACCCTTGCCTAGTCTTGAAGGTTCTTTTGCATGGCAATATAATAAGAATGGGGTAGATCCTTAGCATTATGAGAATGTGTAGGAACCCTGAGTATTGGTGGTGTAGAAGCACACACATTATTTGATTCCGGGGCTACACATAGTTTTGTGAGTCCAGAATTGGTTAAACGAGGAGGGCTTGTTAAAACCACCATAGAAGGCAGCATTGTGAATGCAGCCGGTGGGCAAGTCATGGTTCCTCAGGGAATCCTGTTGGATGCCCGATCATTGTTAAAGGAATAAATATGCCTACTGACCTAGTCGTCATAGAACTCAAGAATCACGAGGCGATCTTGGGGATCGACTGTCTAGGAAGATATAAAGCGACCCTGGAATGCCACCATGGGCGTGTGCGATTCAAAAGGGTAGATGGAGAGCTGGAATTCCAAGGAATCCAGCTGATCTCTGGAGGCTTGTTGGTTTCGGCTATACAAGCGGAATGGATATTGATGAAGGGGTGTGAGGCATACTTGGCCACCATCAACATCCCAGAAATGGGAAAGGAAGCCGAGATGGATACCATACCGGTTTTCATGGAGTTTGGGGATGTGTTCCAGTCCTTGACCGGCTTGCCACGTGAAAGGGCGGATCCATTCACCATCGAACTAGAACCAGGTACTGCTCCACTCTCTAAGGCACCTTATATGATGGCTCCGGCCGAAATGGCCAAGTTAAAGAAGCAGTTAGAAGAACTGCTTGAGAAAGGCTTTATAAGGCCGAGTAGTTCCCCCTGGGGAGCATCGGTTTTATTTGTCAAAAAGAAAGATAGGAGTTTCCGGTTATGCATAGACTACCGAGGTATAAACCGGGTTATTGTGAAGAACAAGTACATGTTGCCTCGGATAGATGAACTGTTGGACCAACTGAAGGAGGCGGCCTGGTTCTCTAAAATAGATCTAGCATCCGGATACCATCAGATTCCTATCGCCCCCGAAGATATCAGGAAGACCGCGTTTAGGACCAGGTATGGCCATTATGAGTTTGTTGTTATGCCATTTGGCCTTACCAATGATCCTGCGGCCTTTATGAAAATGATGAATGAGGTTTTCCGAGATTGTCTCGACGAGTCAGTGATCATCTTCATTGATGACATACTCGTCTATTCAAAGACGGAAGCTGATCATCATAAACATCTAAGGGTGGTGCTGGAAAGATTAAGAGAGCATAAGCTCTATGCCAAGCTGAGTAAATGCAGCTTTTGGCAGAGGACCATTGGGTTCTTGGGACATATAGTCTCAGAACAAGGTGTGTCAGTAGATCCGGTTAAGGTTAAGGCCATTAAGGAATGGCCCAGACCGAAAAATGCCACGGAAGTAAGAAGCTTCCTAGGGCTGGCCGGATACTACAGAAAGTTCGTGAACGGTTTTGCAAGTATGGCAAAGGCCATGACTGTGCTAACTGGAAAGGGAGTTAAGTTTGTGTGGTTGGAAGCATATGAAGAGAGTTTTATGAAACTCAAGGATATGCTGACCAAAGCACCGCTTTTAGCCATGCCCGAGGCCAATGAACCGTATACGGTGTACACGGATGCTTCCATCACAGGCTTGAGGTGTGTCTTAATGCAGAAGGATCGAGTGATTGCTTATGCATCAAGGCAACTCCGGAAATATGAGGGAAACTACCCCACAAATGACTTGGAGATGGCGGCAGTGGTGTTTGCCTTAAAGATTTGGCCATCCTATCTCTACGGGGCCAAGGTACAAATGTTTACCGACCATAAGAGTTTGAAATATGTGTTCACGCAGCCCGAACTCAATTTAAGGCAGAGGAGATAGATGGAGTTGGTGGCTGACTATGATCTAGATATAGCCTATCATCCGGGAAAAGCCAACTCTGTGGCCGATGCGTTAAGTCAGGAAAGATGCGGAAGTTCAGGTCAATATGATCAGAACTCTCAATCTGAATGTCTTATCCACCGATGTTGAACCTCTGGGTCTGGGAGCGGCTGATCAGGCTGATTTGCTCACACGAATTAAGATTGCTCAAGAGAAAGATGAGAATCTTAAGAAGGTGTTAAGCAATGATAAGGCCGAGTACCAAACTTCTAACAATGGGACAATAGTGGTCCATGGGAGAGTTTGTGTACCAGACGATAAGCTATTGAAAGAAGAGAACTCAAAGTAGGCTCATCAATGCAAATTCTCCATACATCCTGGACTCAGTAAGATGTACCTTGATCTGAAACTGTATTATCATTGGGTTGGTATGAAACGGGATGTGGGCGAGTGGGTCTCGCGTTGTCCAATATGTCAACTGGTCAACGCAGAACACCAAGTGCCAAGTGGGTTGCTACAAAGCCTACCCATCCTGGAATGGAAGTGGGACCATATCACAATGGATTTTGTGACTGGGTTGCCCACAACCAAGACCAAAAAGGATGCGGTTTGGGTTGTTGTAGATACACTTACTAAGTCCGCTCATTTCATGGCCATCAAGAAAACTGATGGAGTGGAGAAGTTGGCCAGGAAGTACATCAATGAGATTGTCAGACTTCATGGTGTACTAGCTAGTATTGTCTCGGATAGGGACGGCCGATTCACTTCACACTTCTGGCAAGCAGTCCAGAAGGCTTTGGGAACAAAGGTGAAGGTGAGTACGGCCTATCATCCACAAACTGACAGTCAATCAGAAAGGACCATACAAACCCCAGAGAACATGTTGAGGGCCTGCATCCTGGAGTGGGGAGAATCGTGGGAAAGGTACCTACCTTTGGCTGAGTTCGCTTATAATAATAGCTTTCAGTCAAGTATAGACATGTCCCCCTATGAGGCATTGTATGGGAGGCCGTGCCAAACCCTATTATGTTGGACCCAGGTTAGGGAAAGAAGTATAATCGGTCCGGCCATTGTGAATGAAACTACCGTGAAGATCAAATTCCTCAAGAAGAAAATGAAAGAGGCACAGGATCGGCAGAAAGCCTATGCGGATAGGAAGAGGAAAGACATCGAGTTTCAAGAAGGGGAAAGGGTCTACCTCAAGATGATCACCTTCAAGGGCCGGGCTATAGTATCGAAACGGGGAAAGTTGGACCCTAGATACCTAGAACCATTTAAGGTCTTGAAGAAGATCAGAACGGTGGCCTATCAGTTAGACCTACTGGTGGAAATGGAAGCATTTCATGATGCGTTCCATGTGTCCCAACTCCGCAAGTGCCTGTCTGATCGGGAAGTGCTTGAACCTGAGTTGCCATCTGATTTAAGACCGAACTTGACCTTGGAAACAAGGCCGGTAAGGATCGAGGATAGGATGGAGAAAGCAACCAGGAAGAAAACCGTTCCAATTATGCGAGTGGTCTAGAATTGCAATAGAAGGGAAGAAACCACTTGGGAAACCGATGGTAAGATGAAGGCTGAGTACCCTGAGTGGTTTGAAAGAGCCATAAGGGAATACCAGGCGGATTCGGGGACGAATCCCTCATTGGTGGGGGACCCCTGTAACGTCCCAAAACTCACCTAAGGACCGAAGCTTTTGGCAGAGGACCACAGAGTGAAGCATGGAGGAAATCTCCAAGGATAAAGGAAAGGCTGTGGCTTCTCCTGAAAAGGAGAACAAGGTTAGTTTTCTCAGACTGTCAAACCGTGGCATGGATCGCCGGTTGTAACCATAGCGATCCATGGCCGGATTGTCTGGATGGCCTTGTACATTATCCTCCTTTGGATAATCGTCTCTCTCTCTTCTTCCCTTGTTCGCGGATGATCGCTGGACGTTTCTAAGTCTCATCCGTGTGCCAAGAGATTTGGTTAGTACCGTTGGTTCGTCCATGATCTCGGCCTTGAGTCATGAGATGAAGTTGAACCAGCCAGGAAACCCAAGTCTTGGCAGTGTGTCTTGTGACTGGAAACGTTCACGATTTCTGGATCCATAAGTTCATGGTCTCGGACCTGAACTTATGCAGGCGAGTTTCTGGGTCTAGAGATCGGTTCGTATGGTATTAAGGCGTGCATGCAATAGGTGTAAGGGTCGAGTCGCGTTATCACCAGGATATGGGCTAGGGGCCAATCCCAGGAGAACTCTTAAAAGATTCCACAACCATGCATGACACCAAAAGTTGCCAACGGACTGGTGGGATCAGGAAAGGAAATCGCTGGTTGCCTAAGGGAATTTAGATCGAGAATATCTAAGGGCGGTTAACGTGGGTTATTGTAACACCCGTCTCATCCTCACTCGAGAACGGCGTGCCACTAAACACATCTCAAAACTCAAATACTCCAATTTAATAAATACACCATGATTTCCGGAAATCCAGAAATAACTCCATAAATAAATCCATAAATAAATCCGAAACTGAAATATATCGAATAAATCATAAAACCAATGTCAAAAATTAAATACGAAGAAAACGTGAAAATCCCAAAATAGCACCAGATCCGATACACATCTACTACTCGTCCGTCTCACCTGAAAAGGAAGAAAGAGGGTGAGTAACAGGGGAGTCACTCAGTGAGGTACGGGATGCTAAAACACAGAAAACGCAGTTCCGGTCAAAGCACTCCAAATACAGTAAAAAGAAACTAAACATGAACAAACACGGCACCTAAAGTACCCAAACAACAAACAACTGTCCTATTGACGGCTTCAGTGACCGCTGGCACCCCCCGAAGAGGACAACATGGAATAAGTGTCCAATGGCACAGCCCGTAGACGATTATAGATCTCTGAAGGCACTGGACAACAGATCGACTAACCTGCCCAGCACCATCTCGCACACAACACGCGACGCAAGTACAGAAGTCTGCCTCTGTACCCCCGCAATCCCTATCGTCTAACCTACTCAACTACTAAATAAAATAAACATGTATAATGAAAACAATTAACATTTTAATGCACAATCAATGGGTTGAATCATCTAACTTCCTAAGTCCAATTTACAAACAAAACTACCTAGACTCGATCAGAGAAACAGATAAGATATAGTTCTAAATCCCATCTCAGAAGTTCTAGACGAAAGTACGGATCTCTGTGGAAAAGCCACCCTCACCTTAGCAAAATGGCAGATAACTGCGGCTTCGGGACTCCGGATACAAAAACGGATGCTAAATCTGAAATCAACACGAAACATCGAGTGAGAACGGTCTTCGAACGGCGAAAAACGGATAACGGATCAGCTGGAAAAAGTCAACAGAAAAAGTCAACGAAAAGTCAACGGTCAGCGGTCAACGGTCAACGGTCAACAGTCAACCGGACTCAAACCGAACCAAACCGGACCTAAACCGGACGAAACCGGACCAGACCGAGTCGACTGAGTCAACTCGGTGAGTCACTGAGTCAACTTGGCGGCGCAGACGGCTTATCGGAGCGGCGGCGGTCAACGGCAGCATCGGCGGTCTCAACGGCGGTGGCGGTCAACGGCGGCGCGTGGGCGACACGCGCGAAGCTTCCGACGGCAATTGCGGGCGCGTCCGGCGGCGGTTTTCAGCGATCTTGGTGTCTACGGACTCATCTAGTCGTCCTGAATCTGATGATAGCCTTGGATTTGCGAGATTCGACACATTTAGAAAGTTATGGACGATTTACTGTTCGTCTGAAGAGGAAAGCTATCGAAAATTGGTTTTCGGGATTACTTTTGCCTCAGATTCGATGATACACTGATAGATCTACATGGTGGCTACGAGAAACCTCCTCTAACACTCTCCCACGAATTAATTTTGACAGAGATTCGCTTTGATGAAGTTTTGAGAGAAAAAGAAAGGGACAAGAGCCTATTTAAAGGGAAAACCTAGGGTTTCCTACTGAAACTATATTGGGCCTTTCTGGGCCGGTTTTTGTTCAATCCAACTTTTGGGGACCATGGTGGAACTTTGGAATGGTGCTTCAAGAGAAGAAGGATGCATGGTGGACTTGTTTTGTGGTAAGTAATATATTTTGTTCTGTTAAATTTAAGATAATCATATTAGTCTTTTATTTTAGTTTTGTGGTAACTATTATCTGTGGTTTGGTTGTAGCAAAAATACTATTGGGACCCTGAGCATCATGACATGGTTCGTAACCGCTATGACAAGGTTCTCAAATCTTCAATCGGAGACATTGTAAGCAAGAGGAAGCGATGTGGAAAGAAGCCTGATTTCATTGGCTTGACAGATTGGAACACTATGCTCGAAACTTGGGAGGAGGAGGCTCACGTAAAGAAGAGCAAAACAAACTCACAGAATGCAACCTCAAATCCAGATGGTTTAGGCCGTCATCGTCATACTTCAGGAGCTAAAAATCATAACCGAATTGCTCATGAAATGGTTAGTTAATTTGTTATAGTAGTTTATTTCAATTCCTATGAGTATTTCTCATTTATTAATACTTTGTGCTTTTGTTAGGCGCTTGAAAATGGTGGAGTACCACCACCAATAACCGAGGTGGTCCGTAAAACTCACACCCGGAGAGATGGGGCCTTCATTGACGCCAGAACACAGGCTTTTCTGACTGCCGCTGAAGCTTTGGCTGCTGAGCGATCACAGCAGCAATCCCTTGTGACTGATGAAACTATCTCTGAACCCTCTGTCGAGCAGCTCAATGCAGCTTATATTGAAGTAAGATATCTTATATGCCCAATGAGTTTATATGCATAGTATAACTTCTTTCTCAAACTTTTATATGCATACTTTTCTCAAACCTTTATATGCATAATATATGAGTTTTTTTCTCTCTCATACAATCTTACTATCTGGTTCTCGCAGACTGCAACAACCAACAAAGGCCGTGTCTATGGTCTTGGTTTGATTCAGGATGTTAATGGTGATCCCAAAGTGTCTGCAGCTGCTTCAACACTTAGGAAGGCTCAACTAGAAGTGAGAGTGAGCAGCGTAGAGGGAGACTTATCTGGGATCAAACAAGGCATGCATGGGTTGTTAAGGATCAATGGAGTAGACCCGGTTACTTACCAACCGATTGTATGTGAGAGTGCTGCATCAGCTCAAAGTCCTCGTTCTGAGGGAAGTCGGCAGCCTCACATGGACTCACCCAGCAACCAGAGTAACCATAACACTCCTCTTAACCTTGCTGATTTGCCGCCTCAATCTCTTCCTCAGTACTTTGAAGAACAACACTAGAGGCTTTAGGTGCACAACCATTAGCGATTTTATTAGGTGGTGCTTGTGGTTTCGGCTTTAAGTAGTGGCTGTGATTTTAGTTTTAGGTGTGGTTATGGTACTTAACTCTAACATCATTAGATGTTTTTTTGTAACTAGTAACATCATTAGATGTCTTTTGTAGTTGAAGAATGTCTTCAACTTTTGTAATTGAGTTAAACTCATGATCTTTTGAATGAAATCCCTAATTATGTTTACAATGGTGATCTTATTATTGTTTTAATTTGGTTTTAAATTGAATTTGGTTTGTTGGTTAATTATAGCTAAATTGAATTTGGTTTGTTGATTTTTTTTAATAAAAATTTGTAGTTTTAGGCACAACAAAGTTTGTGGATATCTGTACCAATGGACACAATTTAATCTGTAGCCATTCGTATCCAATATATCCACGGATTGTCACGGAGAAAACCACAGCTATAATAGCCACGACGTACTTTGTGGTTATACGAAGACTTAGCTACGGATTGTGTTGTGGCTAGTCGTGACTCATTTAGCTACAAACAAGAAGCTAATGTAGTCGTGGCTAAATTTGCCACATATTTGTCCTCGCAAATCGTTGCTAAATAGCTATGAGAGTACTCGTGGCTATACGTAGAACATTCTACAGATTTGATTGTGGCTAGTGGTGGACATATCAGCCACAAATCAGTTTCATGCTATTCGTGGATATTAGCTACAAAAACGGTTTGTGGCAATTTCGTGGCTATATTGTTACGCATAGCCATGAATAGCCACGAAGGGACATCCACGAGCTGATAGCTACAAAATGGATTTGTGGCTAGTTATGACTATCAGTATTATAGCCACAGATATGTTACGATAGCTACGAAAAATTCCCTGGCTATATACAAAATTTCTTGTAGTGATAGCACTCCAAATACGGTAAAAAGAAACTAAACATGAACAAACACAGCACCTAAAGTACCCAAACAACAAACAACTATCCTATTGACGGCTTCAGTGACCGCCGGCACCCCCCGAAGAGGACAACATGGAATAAGTGTCCAATGGCACCGCCCGTAGACGATTATCGATCTCTGAAGGCACTGGACAACAGATCGACTAACCTTCCCAGCACCATCTCAAACACAACACGCGACGCAAGTACAGAAGTCCGTCTCTGTACCCTCGCAATCCCTATCGTCTAACCTACTCAACTACTAAATAAAATAAACATGTATAAAGAAAACAATTAAGATTTTAATGCACAACAAATGGGTTGAATCATCTAACTTCCTAAGTCCAATTTACAAACAAAACTACCTAGACTCGATCAGAGAAATAGATCATATATAGTTCTAAATCCCATCTCAGAAGTTCTAGAAGAAAGTACGGATCTCTGTGGAAAAGCCACCCTCACCTTAGCAAAATGGCTGATAACTGCAGCTTCTGGACTCCAGATGCTAAAACGGATGCTAAATCTGAAATCAGCACGAAAAATCGAGTGAGAACGGTCTTCAAACGGCGAAAAACGGATAACGGATCAGCTGGAAAAAGTCAACGGAAAGTCAACGGTCAATGGTCAACAGTTAACCGGACTCAAACCGAACCAAACCGGACCTAAACCGGACCAAACAGGACCAGACCGAGTCGACTGAGTCAACTCGGTGAGTCACTGAGTCAACTCGGCGGCGGCGACGGCGGCGGCGGCGGTCAACGGCGGCGGCGGCGGTCAACGGCGGCGCGTGGGCGACACGCGCGAAGCTTCCGACAGAGATTGCGGGCGCGTCCGGCGGCGGTTTCTGACGATCTTGGTGTCTACGGATCTCGTCGTCCTGAATCCGATGGTGGCCTTGGATTTTCGAGATTCAACACGGTTAGAAAGTTATGGACGATTTACTGTTCGGCTGAAGCGGAAAGCTATCAAAAATTGGTTTTCGGGATTACCTTTGCCTCAGATTCGATGATACACTGATAGATCTACGCGGTGGTTACGAGAAACCTCCTCTAACACTCTCCCGCGAATTAATTTTGACAGAGCTTCGCTTTGATGAAGTTTTAGGAGAAAAAGAAAGGGACAAGAGCCTATTTAAAGGGAAAACCTAGAGATTCCTACTGAAACTATATTGGGCCTTGCTGGGCGAGGCTTTGGGTCGTTACAGTTATATGGGTGAACCTGGGTCGGGCCTTAGAGGCAACCGATCTTCTGACAGTACCGATTGGCGGTTGGTGTCTGTCGCGTAACCAGTTAGCCTATGGCCGAACAGGTGCGACCTGTGAACCATCGCAACCGTTTGACGTATGCTACCTTTTGGGGGCAATAGGCCTTGCAGTCGGGTAGCAAGCGGATCGGGGGGACCGGTGCGAGTGTGTAAGTGTACCTTGGACATGCTGAGTCGTGTCCTTGCCCGGTAAAATCTCTTCGGTCGGGAAACCTTGTTCGGTTGTATCACCTTCGTGACTGTTCGGCAATTAGCACCCTTTGGGTGAAAAATCCATCACGGTCGGATTCCAACTGGGACGCAAAAAACCTGTGTGAGTGTTGGCATGCCTAAGTCGTGCAGAGACATGGTTAAGGGTGACCAGACCTCTACGGTCATTACAGGTGGTCCGGTTGAGTTAATCCGGAGCAGTGCCACGGTCCGCCGAAAGGCTGATGCGTGCCAAGGAGTGCCACGGTCTGTGGCCGATGGTTCCTCCGGATAAACAGTTCGTCCGTTATCCCTAAGGCTACCTAGTTGTTACTTGGTCAGTGGGGTGGTTGGTTGAATGACTAAGTACAACTGGGGAAAGTCTTAGGATAAGTTAGTATAGGCTTCGGCTATACTAACGGGGTATTGGGTCTGGGGAGCATATGCATAGTCGGTTAGGGTTAAGACCTGATACTGACATGCTTATCTTCTTACGTGAACAGTGGTTGGTCTGGATACTGACCAAGCCTAGGATGTGCGTCCTGAGGCACCCTGGCGGGATGTGTGTGTGTTGTGTGCTAGGAGAATGTGATAGTCTAGGATCGGTCCATGTAAAGTCCAAGGGCAAACCTTAGCAAGTTGTATCGAATCATTTTATTTAATAAATATCGTATTATCTCCTTCTAACCATCTATCTTACATTCCGCATAATGACAGATAGGGAACATCCGGATTAGTATTGATATGTTGCTGGATAGGGCCTTAGCCTCATGGAGACTAAGAAGTGGAACAACTGTTCCGGATCGTGTATTCGGGTCGGGGTGTTTCATCTACTACTAGTGAGCTAACTGCAAAATTAAACAAGAAAAATTGATTCAGCCATGCATATAACAAATAAACATGTCAAACCCACACACAAGCAAGTAGGTTGGCTAAAACTTATGCATGAACAAGAAAATCTTAAAAATTCATTCTAAATATGCTACAATTACAACTTTGAACAAATCATACAGTAATAGACTTCTATATGAAATCGGCAGAGTAGAAATTCAAATTATTAAAGGCGGGAAACAAAATTTAATAGATTTCATTTTGAAGTCTACTACTACTGAGTTAGCTACAAAATGAAACAAGAAAACTGATTTATTCATGCATATTACAAATAAACATGTCAAACTCACACACAAGTAAGTAGGTTGGCTAAAACTAACGCGTGAACAATAAAATCTTAACATTTCCTTTTAAATATGCTACAATTACAATTTTGAAAAAAAAACCCAACGGTAGTAGACTTCACAGTGAAGTCTGAAATTCAAATTATTAAAGACGGGAAACGAAATTAAATAGGCGGGAAACAAAATTAAATACTAGTGAGTTAGCTGGAAAATGAAACAAGAAAACTAATTCAGCCATGCATATTATAAATAAACATGTCAAACTCACACACTAGCAAGTAGGTTGGCTGAAACTAACGCATGGACAAGAAAAATTTAAAAATTTTTTCTAAATATGCCACAATTACAAGTTTAATAAAATCCTATGTGTACAAACTTCCCACTGAAGTCTACAACGTAGACTTCTATACAAAGTCATCCAAGTAGACTTCGGGTGAAGTCTACTCTCCCGGTTTACTTTTGCAATTGTCAATTAACGAAGGTAGATTTCAAACGACTTTGGGTGAAGTCTGTCTTCGTTAATTGACAAAACAAAAAGTAGACTTCATGTGAAGTCTACTCAGAAAATTTGGTCACTTCTGCAATTGACCAAACTTTGGCTTTCCGATGTAGACTTCATACTCTTATAGGTAGACTTCAAGGCAAAGTATACTTTGTAAAGTAGACTTCTCTCAGGTTAGTTTTTCAATTTAAATATCTCAGTAGATTTCTTAACGAAATCTACAGCCCCAGTAGACTTCGGGTGAAGTCTACTTGCTTAGTTCTGACGTTAACCAAAGTTATGATTTAAATAAATAGTTGAAGACTTCACACGAAGTCTACTGATTTTTAAATAAGTTATTGACTTCGAGTGAAGTCTACTATTTAAATATATTATTGGTCAATGTTTTGATGTTTTCGTCAACCCCAAAAGTAACTTTAGTAGACTTCGGAGTCTACTATAAAAGTCAAAATCTTGTCAAATGAAATATTCACCTCGCTTTAACGTAGACCTCTCCGAAAAGCTCTCCTCTTGGTCAAATAGAAAACTAACCTGGTAACTACGAGTTAGATGTGTCATCTAATTTTTTCTTACCAAAGAAAAATAGTAGAACTCACGTGAAGTCTATGATTCAAAATGGTCAAATAAAAAACTAACATATGCTTTGACTAGTAGACTTCACATGAAGTCTACTTCCGCGAACAGATGGAAAAACCAAGATAATCAAGTTTGAATAACCTGAATCTGCTTTTTAGCTTTGTCAAGGTCATAAACTGTGAGGCTGACCACCACCAAAGAAACTCAGACTCTATGTATGCAAGAATCACATACTATGCACATATAAATGGGTTTGAAATTTTGAAAAATTGAATTTAGGAGTTTAGAGATGAAAATCAAAAGAAAATGGCGAAAAAGGAGTTGACAAACTCAAATTATGAGTTTTAAGAGGTTAAATTGCGGTGGGTAGAGTATTAAGAGCTTCAAATCTGGTTGTTAATGGTGGTTGAAAGATTTGATGTTGATGGCATTTTCGTGAATAAGTGATGAAGATGAGGATGTGTTTGTCTTTGTGATTTTCAAAATAAATCAAATATAATCATAAATAATTGCATTTTCGTGAATTATCATATCTACCGAGGTTAAAAGGGAGAATATGACATTTGTTAGAGAAAAAAAAATAGAAGGTTAGATTTGCAACAGATATCAATTTATAGGTTATTTGTACAAATACCCTATATATTAATCTACTAATCTATAATATAGTAACCATTAATATTTTTATTATTGCAACATTGTTTAAAATAAGAGTGACTGGGAAGTGTAAGAGGTAAGAATTATTCGAGTAATTAAAAGTCTTGAATTTTCATCATCTTCATTTGTGTATTTACCTCTTGTGTGTATCCAGTAAATCAGAAGTGATTATTTAATTCATTTTTTTAATGATTTACAATCAACACAATAATATCATAAGTGCTTCTCCTGGGCTTGACACGTCGGATTTTAAAAGCTTTCTGGAGAAGCCACATCAACAAATGAAAAAATGTGCTAACCAATAAAAATCTTTATTTTCTATACGTTAGATTTAGAAGTCACATGACCTAAAAGATCCACATTCCCCGTCTCCATCTCAGTGTAAAAGAGGCGTCGGCTATGGAAGGGGAGAAGGAACTACCTGAACGTCTTTTCGGCAACGGGATGGAAACTGAGAGGTTCGGAGAGGATGCCGGTGCTTCAGCCGAAATAGAACCGATGGGGTTGCAAAATAGGAGACGTGGGATCCCGAATTCGAAAGTCTGAACTGAAGGAGTTAAAAGAAAAAGCAACTAATGCAATCAACAACTGGAAAAAGATGGGAGGTATTTTGATTTTATCTCTACATGAATCTGGCATCAGTTCTATGCTTTTCCAATTTCCGGTGTTTGTTCTGTTACTTATGGCGCTTGATAGATACTCTGTAGATTTATGTATTCCCTCTGTAGTCTCGAGCTAGAACCATAGTTTGGTTGATGGCTTTGGAATGCTTTTTTATTTTGGCAGCTGGATCTTTGCTACAAAATGGGAAAAAGTATTGCAAGACCTCAGCTCGATGCACTATGTGGTTTTCTATCTCTTCTTGCTTGGATTGTCGTAGTATCCCCTATTGCAATCTTGATTGGTTGGGGTTGTTGGCTGATTGTCATATTGAATGGAGATATCTTTGGATTTGCAAATGGTTTGGTGGAGGTCACAGTGGCAAAGCTCAAATACGTTTACAGTCTGCTCTTCGAATTATGTATTGTGTTATCGTGGATATGTATATATGAATCTTGAATTGTTGATCCATTTTAGCGCTTGTATTGCTCTTGGTTATCAGAAGTGACATGTTTTTTTGGACTATGCATTTGCTATATGGGTCGAATATGTTTATTGTCTTCCTTAAGTGTTAGTTGTTGTGATGTTAACATAGTTTCTGTGTCACAGTTGAAGAGAGTTAGAGAGAAGTTACAACTTAGTAGTGGCAATTGAGTGAGTTGTTCAATGGAACACGACAAAAGAGTAAAGCCGATGTGAATTTGTTGCTAATGATAGCAGAAATTGAATTTGGATGTTGACAAGAACACAGAGAGTTGGTGTTTTCTTCTGTATAACAAATAAGAATCATATAAACCAAAATAATACTTGTTTAGTAGCAAATACTCGCCAATAATAAGTTCAAATTTTTTTTTTTGTATTTATTTCACAGGATTCTTTATGATAAGGTTGATAATACTGGTGGCACGTAATGGTAGTACACGAAGTAGCCGATGTAGAAACGAGGACATACCTAACTTATCATAGGCTGTTTTAGTCAGTACTTATCGTGGACGTTCTATTAAACCTGTTTCTTACTTTCTCCTTTCGCTAAACAGGAGCGTTCGCTTTACTCCTCCTTCTCGGTGTTACCTTACTCTGTGCGTATAAACTTTGTGCTATCTATGTTACTGCTGTTGCACATGCATCTCACCAATAGTCGTCTTCTGGTTTATTTTTCGGTGTATCAGCAACCCCATTGGCAATTAACATGCTCTTTATCTGCAGTATAGTCTTTAATGGTAAAGCTTTCCCAATCTTAACATGGCTTTCCAGTTCTTAATTGACATGCAATTGTGGTATAATCAACTTAGTTAGTCTCATCACGTCTTCGCAATAGCACAAACTACTGTTCGATGTTGATTAACATGCGATGGTTTTGAACTCCAGCCTCAATTTAAGTTTTTGAGTTGCTTTAATTTTTCCTTCATCACAGGAAACGGGAAACATGTGGACGAATATATAAGACGGGCATACAACTTTTCTTATTCAGATTGCATAGAGATCAGCCATGTAGCTAGTTTGCTAGAACCACCAATTAATTATATTTCCGGCAAACCAGCAGGTAAGTTCTTATTGCACATATATAGTTAAAATGAAACATTTGTCATAACGATCTTATTGCTGTTATATAATTAAAATGTGTTGAGATAATTTAAAACAAATGTGTGGCACAATAAGCATCTCTAAAATAACCTTACACATAATGCATATAGTCTATGAAACGATATATTTCTTTGTAGATAAAGCAGTTGTCACAAACATCATCAAACTCTCCAAAGACACAGTCATCACCAACTTCAATTTCAGCAAGCAGCATATCATATTCACAGTATTGTTTCACACTCAGTTCTAGAACAACTGGCCTGCAATTTTGCTGACATTGTCTCACCACTCCAAAGCCTTTCTCTCTCCAGAGTCTTTTGATGTAACACGATCCTTCCGTTAGTTGATTTTCGCATATCAAAGTCATACCATAAAGATACATAGCTTCAGGATGGTTTGCGTCTGCTGATATCTTCAGTTGAGTCGATCCTGTCACTGTTTTTCTAAGAAAATAGTAATCAATTAAACCACATAAGTATATAGCATGCAAACTTCCATGTTTAGCACACTCATATAGTATGTTGCTTTCTTCAGGAATTCTTTCCCATAGTGGAAGAAAAGTCTGGTGGAGATTCAGCTTCTGGAGAACATCTGGATATTTGGAGATGTCTTGTAGAGTTTTGCACGAGAATATGCAAGCAATCAAATCAGGATTAGATGATTCTCCTATTTTACCAAGAATGACAGCTAACATATTATATGGTAAGTCAATAAGAGTTTGTGCACATTTTTCATGTTTTTTTTAGCTTTTTCAAAAGTAGTGGCTAAAATAAAGCGAACATAACCGTTTGATTTATACTCAAATCAGTTCATTCTTTAAAAGTGTTTCTCTGCATGACTTTCAACACCCATTTAATACCAAATTAATTTATTCTCGATTGATAATATGTATTTTGTCATAGTTAAATTCGTCATTTATTGTGGCAATTGGACCATCACTTTAAACGTCCTCCACCCCGTTTTACACTTCTCAAATGCTTATTGTTTTCTATGCCTTCATTTACGAGAAGACTTTTTTGGAATAAACATTAGTGTTATTAAATTAAAATAAATTCGAAGTTTGGAATATTCATTCCCGTCAAATGTATCTACGTACGAAGATGAAGAGACAAAATTCATCTTTTGTCATTTAATACATGTTTACTAATAGATATATATATATATATATGTAACCTCTTAAACATTGCCTTCCATGTCAAACTCAGATTATTTACGAATTTCAGGTTAGTCTTTTCTTCTACCCTTTCTTTTCTATACGTGAATTGTTTTCATTGCTGCAAGTGTTAACTATTTCTTATTAAACTCTTTAGCAAAATACATAAATGGATGCCGCGAATTCGGTGGAGCTTCTGTCCGCAATGGACAATCTGGTAATAGAAAAAATAAACAGTCTGTCAGTATACATGTTTTACGAATGTGGGAAGCCAAAAGCTTTAAACTCAATGGAGTTCTCATGAGTCTTGATTTATTTCTTCTAGATGAAAAGGTAATCTGTTTTTTTTTCCACATCTTTCGTTATCCTTCTCATATCCATTGGAAAGAAAAATATTGGCTAACACACTCAAATAATATTCTTATATAGGAAAGTCTTATTCAAGCATCAATCTACCATCGCCGCATACACAGATTTAAAAATCTCTTGAAGGAAGGAACTATATACCTAATCAGCAATTTCGAAGCGGTTCCTACTTATAGGCACTATAAGGTGACATGTAATCCGTTTACAATCCGATTTGTGGATACAACTCAACTTATGGAAGTTGCTGAAGAGGTTTGTTCTATAAAGCGTGACAAAATCAGAATTCACACTTACCCAGAATTTCAGAGCTTTGCAGGGACCATCGCTCACTTACTAGGTAAATTAATTCAATATTATTTCATATTAATTATATGTCTTCCAAAATGGATATGTTAACGTTTTGGATGTTTGTTGTGTATAAGACGTTGTCGGTCAAGTCCTCTCAGTCCAAGGCTCGAATTTGGATGACCCAAGCTCCAACCAGAAGATTGTTTTACTTCTTTTGCTACAAGACTGAGTGATTGAATCCAAACTTGGCTACTCTATGTTTTCATCTGTCTATTTGTCTAACTAAATTAACAAACAATTTATGAATGTACAGCAATTCAACCATCCGGGTAACTATTTGGGATGACCAAGCGGCTGACTTCCGTAAGCAATTCCAACAGACTGGTCGAGACTGCGCCGTGATTGTGTTCACATGCTTAAACCCAAAAATATTTGCAGGTAATTGCATATATATATATATATATATATATATATATATATATATATATATATATATATATATATATATATTATGTAAAATAATATTCCTTCCAAGTATCAATATGCTTTAATTG
The DNA here is from genome assembly GCA_900108845.1 of Iljinskaea planisiliqua. Classification (NCBI taxonomy): domain Eukaryota; kingdom Viridiplantae; phylum Streptophyta; class Magnoliopsida; order Brassicales; family Brassicaceae; genus Iljinskaea; species Iljinskaea planisiliqua. The sequence continues at coordinate 735,524 of FNXX01000025.1, read as the reverse complement.
AATTTATTTTGGAAAACTGCATTTAAACTCAAGCGGAGCGACTAAAGTATAAATCAAGTACAACTTAGAAGTTGCTAAAGAGTTCATGAAAAAGTAACCTACCGAGAGAATATAATTACCAGTTTACTTTCTCATATAGCAAAGAGATGGATTTATTTTTGTAGTTACAACTAATACACTTTGCAGGATGGGAATTGAAACCAATGTCACTCTTACAAAAATACTTGAAGAGGATAATGTTAAGCCCAAACTCGATTTCTGGACTATTGAAGAAATTTTACAGTATAATTCAAGTGGGATCAATCAAGAAAAAGAAGTAATTTGTCGTGGAGAAATCGTTGACATCAACAGTCGTAACGGATGGAAACATTTTTCTTGTGTTGCGTGCTCTAAAAAACAAGGTTGGTCTGAAACATCTTTCGTATATAATCATTGTAACAAAAGCAGCGCCATTGGAGTTGCAAGGTATTCTTCTTATCTCATTGATTTAAAATAGTGAATTTTCATTCCATATGGAATTTAATTCAATGAAGTATATATGTATTCAGGTTTATAGTGGAATTAAAAGTTCAGTGTGGTGAAAGAACAACTACTTTCGTTTTATTTGATCGTGACGCTAAAAAACTTACACACACGACAGCTGAAGACATTACTACATCAAAGGTAACTAATAATATTTTAATATTGCATACTTGCCCTACATTCCATTCTAATTTGTAATCCATTTTATTAAAAAAATTGACAAAACAGGAAAAACAAGGAGAAAGCAGCTGTAACAATCAGATGATACCAAAATGTCTCTTAGTTAACTAAGCTTCACTCAATTAGTTATAACATTCAATGATTAAAGATGAATTGAGGTTTTTTCATTTAAAAAAAAAACATAGATTACAAGAGAAGCCAGGAAAAGGAGGTTTGAAATACTCAAAGCTAAACGACAAATCAGAAATACAACTGTTCTAAGAAGAGGTAATCAAACTATTTTTCATAAGAAAATCTGTAACTTGTCCTAATAATATCTAAAACAAGTAAAAAAAAAGGAAGAGAGAAAAAAGAGAAAACAATCTCTTGGAATGCACCCAATGTCATGCATTGGTTTAGGGAAAAGAAAGTAACGAGAAATCAAAAGAGGGAAATCTGTTGTTTTCTATATGCTGTGGGAAATGAAGAATATCTTTACCAGCCATTCAAGAACCACCACAACAACTGAAAGAGTTTCTGCAATCTCCTCACTTCAAAGAGAACATCAAAGTTTACAATTCATTCCAATCCTTCACTTCTATTGGGGATGAAGTGGACCACTCACTCTTGTCAGGTTATGGGCCATACACATACAGAATTCAAGGGCAGATTTAACACAGGATAGGCTCATTGTTACCACCTGAAGGAAAACCACCAAAATTTGGCCAGCTATACATTGTTGATACTAGGAATGATGTTCAGAACCGCATCAACACAATGTCAAGAAATGTTAATTCATCCAAGCTTCAAGAAAAAATTGTGGAAGGATTGATTCACATGCTAGACGAAAATAACTGGTTAGCTGCTGAATTCAAGAAAGCCAGGGATAAATACGAATCAGGAAGATGTGACGAATTCACCTTTCGCCTTTTTGGAGTGAAAGAAAAAGGAAGACAACATGATTTGCCTACTTCAGATGAAACGGCAGGACTAATTGAAGGGAAATTTGTGGAACGAGATATCATTGTCCAATACAAGATATCAGAACTACAACGCATTTTCTGCTTACACCCACATTATATGGCTCTACAATACCCTTTGTTGTTCCCTTACGGATAAAGCGGATTCCACCTCTGCATTCCATATATTAGTGAGAATGGGAAGAAAATAATGCGAGAATTTGTCACAATCCGAGAGCTTTATGCTTACCAATTCCAAACAAGATTATATGAAGGAAAAACTATCATCAAAGGAGGTCGTCTATTTCATCAATTTGTTGTTGACGCATATACATGTATTGAAGAAGAATGGTTGAAGTTTCATAAGCTTAATAAAAAAAAAACTCAGAGCTGACCTCTACCAGCATCATTCACCGGAGGACCTAGATACATGATTGAAAACTATCATGATGCAATGGCTGTTTGTCGTACATATGGAAACCCACAAATGTTTATCACTATCACAACAAATCCGGGGTGGGAAAAGATCAAAGTACACTTGGAAACCTATGGAAATGACTCGGCCAATGAAAGACCTGATATAAGTTGTCGTGTCTTTAAGATGAAATTGGAAGATTTTATTTCAGATTTGAAGGAAGGAACCTTTTTCGGGCCACTTCTTGTAGGTAAAGTATTCATTTATTTAAATATTTTAATCAGTAAACATCTTTTTTTAGTTTAATATTAATCGTTACCATAATTTCCAGTTGTCTACACAACAGAATTCCACAAACGACGACTTCCCCATGCACATATTCTCCTATCGCTAGAAGAAGCAATGATAAATTCATCCATAAGTGATATTGATGAAATCATTCAAGCTGAGATACCTGATGAAATAGAAGACCCTGAAGGATATGAGCTGGTCAAAAAGCACATGATGCATGGTCCTTGTGGACTCGATCAGCCAAATAACCAAATAACTCATGCATGGAGAAAGGGATGTGTATAAAAAAATATCCAAGGTCATTTGTTGGAAGTACAAGTACTGATATAGATGGGTATGTCATCTACAGGCGGCGAGATGATGTGAGAAAGTGTGTTATGAAAGGAGAAACAAGGTTAGACAACCGCTACGTGATTCCGCATAATATGCCTTCACTTAAAAAGTATAAGGCGCATATCAATGTTGAGTGGTGTAATACTTCAAAAACTATCAAATATCTTTTCAAGTACATCACCAAAGGAGTTGATAAAGCTACCATTGTTTTCCAAAACACCACAAGCGGAGAACAAAATACACCAACTGAGAAGGTCAAAATCCATGAGATTCAAAATTACCAAAAATGTCGATACTTGTCAGCATGTGAAGCGGGATGGCGAACGTTTGCTTTTGAAATACACCATCAGAAACCACCTGTACAAAAGCTGACACTACATCTCGAAGGAGAACAAAGCGTGATCATTGATGAAGCTGAAGACTTAGAAGATGTTGTCTTAAGAATTGCGGTCCGAGATACAATGTTCACTAAGTGGATGGAGACTAATGTACATGACCCAATTGGACGCACCCTCACGTATATTCAGTTTCCTAAATTGTTCGTCTGGGATAAAAGAAGCAAGAATTGGTCTCGACGTAAAAGAGGGACGAGCATCGGCAGGATAGTAAACATTAGTCCATCAGCAGGAGAGAAATATTATCTACGGTTGATGCTGAATCACGTAAAAGGATGTAGAAATTATGAAGAAATATGAACAGTTGCAGGTGTCACATACAAAACTTACAAAAGGAGTTGTTATGTCTTGGTCTCCTAGATGGAGATAAAGAATGGCACGAAGCAATAGATGAATCGTCTCAGTGGGCTTCTGCATGGCAGTTACGAGAGCTGTTTGTCATACTGTTAATATATTGTGAAATTGCTGATCCTCTGAAATTATAAAACAATTGTTGGAGAAGCCTTGGGGATGATATCTTACGCATGCAACGTAACAGATTGGATTTCCAAGAGTTGAACCTAGATGATAAACAAGTCCAACAATATGTTCTGATTGAACTCCAAACGCTTCTCAACCATAGTGATAAGTCATTAGCAGACTATCCATGCATCCCAGTGCCTGAAAAAAACATCCTCGACAATGTCAAGAACTCAATGATAGTAAATGAGAAGAATTACAGCACGGATGAAGAAAAAGCAGCACATTTTGAGTTGTTTTCAAAACTCAATTCAGAAAAGCTGTCCATTTACGAAGCAGTAATGGATTCAATCAACAGATCCAAAGGAAAACTAATCTACCTATATGTATCAGGAGGAACTGGAAAGACCTATGTGTATAGGACACTGATTTCAAAACTACGTTCTCAAAAACGAATAGTTTTACCGGTTGCAACTTCGGGAATAGCTGCTACACTTTTGCCAGGAGGAAGGACTCCTCATTCATGGTTCAAAATTTCTATAGATCTCCATGACGATTCGATGTGTGACATCAAAACAAACACAATGCTTGCAGAATTGATTCAAGAAACAGCTTTAGTCATCTGGGATGAGGCACCAAGGCTATATCGAAACACATTTGAAGCACTAGATCGGTCATTAAGAGATATCATGAGTTATGTTGATCCTACAGCAGTTGGCAAACACTTCGGAGGGAAAGCGGTCCTATTAGGGGGAGATTTTCATCAAGTACTGCCAGTCATCTCAAAAGGAAATGGCAAGATACAGCTTTGGCGTCACTCAATAGATCTTATGTATGGGACAACTGCAGCATAGATATCCTTTCAAAAAATATGAGAGTGCATCAAGATGAAAAAGAGGTTTGCTAATGGATATTGCAAGTTGGCAACAGAGAAGCTAAAACAATATCTTCTTCACAAGAAGATGGCTTGGATGATGACAACATAGAGATCGACAGTTCATTAATGTTGCCTCAAACAGAAACCTCATTGGAAGAATTAAAAAAAATGCAACTTTCCCACATCTGCAAACTTCATTTGAAGACAGAGAGTTTTATGAGTCCGTGTCATCCTTACCCCAAGGAATGAAACTGTGGATGAGATAAACGACTATTTTTTAGCAAAAATCAGAGGCGACCAAAAAGAATATCTCAGTGCTGCCACCATTGGAAATGATAACCAAGATGTGGAAGGAGTTAATCTACTATACACAACCGAGTATCTAAACAAACTCAAGTGTTCAGGATTACCAAATCATAGGCTCCCTTTGAAGCAGAACGCACCAGTGATATTACTAAGAAACATAAACCAAAAAGAAGGATTGTGTAGTGGTACTAGGCTGGTGATTACGCGTTTGGGACACAAAGTACTCTAAGCTGAGATTTTAGTTGGGAAAAACGTGGGAAAGAAAATCCTTATACCAAGGATAGCCATGACAACAGCAGATACAAATTGTCCATACAAGATGAGAAGAAGACAATTTCCTATCAGAGTTTGCTATGCTATGACAATAAACAAAAGCCAAGGACAAAGCTTGCAAAATGTAGGAATTTATCTACCAAAACCTGTTTTCAGTCAGGGACAACTCTATGTCGCTTTATCTCGGGTCATCTCAAAAAAAGTAATGCACATTTGGAGTGAAGCGACAAGAAAACAAACAACATCATCAATCAAGAATGTCGTCTACAAAGAAATCTTCAACAATCTCCTCCATGATGAAGCAGGTATTTCACACTCCCTTCGTTATGAAAGAAAATTCAGAATCCCATTCTTAAAAGCTAATCAAAGCCAAACACACAATTATGAGAAGAAAACCGGCAAGACAACAGCAAAAGGAATGACGAAAATGGTGAAGTGATGGAGCAGAGAAAAGATATAGACGAAACAATGGAATAAATCAGAAATGAGAACATCAGGTGGGTCCATTATCTTCTCTCTTTCACTTATTAGTTAAACCGTATCAGATAATGCTGTTTACTTTCTTCATCAATCACTTGCGATAAAACAGTAACTAAACAGACTCAGAAAATTGTGATCTACCTTCATCATTCTATTTGACTTTCAGTAAACTTTATTACAAAAATAAAATTAAAAAACTACAGAATATAAGAGAAAAATACGCAAAATACTTCTGTCTATGCTCAGGGACATAAAAACCAACTAACATTTAATAGACAAAAGGTTAAGCGGAGCAACCCAAAAATGCCAACACGAGTGCAGGTTATTAAACTGAGCATGCGTCCGGCTATGCTACGGATGCTTTGATGTCCCTCAAAGTTTTTTTTAAAAAATTCAACGGACAAAAACAGATTTAGAAGGTCAATAATGCATAAATACAAAATTGCAAGTAAGAATCACATTTTTTTTTTTATAATTTCAACACGAGTACCCACTTTGAGTTGAAGCATCCCCATTTTCCTCTTCTTCGACAGATCCGAGTCTGTGATCGCATGATTAGCTGCTAAAGGAGGATGATGCTTATTCAGAGAATCACATTTTAATTTTTTTTTTATAATTTCAACACGAGTACCCATTTCGAGTTGAAGCATCCACATTTTCCTCTTCTTTGACGGATCTGATTCTGTGATCGCATGATTAGCTGCTAAAGGAGGATGAGGCTGATTCAGAGACGCATCGCCGTCGTTCGTAGCCGGAGGCTTGTTATTCAATGACGGTGACGACGATCCCATTATTCAGTTGGGATGAAGATTTCCGGGTGGGTTTCCAAGAGATTGAAACAAACAGACACTTAAAATTAAGGCTATGAATGGAGTACTAAAGTGCGGTACGGTTTTGGTTAATTTTTGAAAACCGCTTATTGTGCTTCTAATCAACAAAAGAAATGATGTTATGCAATGAAGAATATAAAAATAATAAAAATATAAAGGTGATGTGTGTGGTTCATATGTGTGTACAAAATATGAAATACGCACTATAAAATTGCAACGCAGCAAAAAAGGTGTAGTTGGGTGTGGTATTTAACTTTTTCCTTTATTTTTGTTTTAAAATAATGATATAACTTACTTTTATTACCTAATGCATTTTTATTTTGAAAAATATAGTTTTAGTCATCTCAAGTTCTTTTTAAATAATTAATCAAAAATTATTAATAGTATATATATACCACATTTATTATAATCACCATTCATTATTTATTTTTTAGTATTAACTGCAGTTATTCAAATATTCATTTTCATATTTAAATATAAAAATGATAAAAATAAGTTTTATGATAACATATTTTCATTTATAATTTCATAATTTTTAATATGTAATATATAAAATCTTTTATTTAAGTACAAATAGTATTATTCAAAATTTTATTTGTCTTCAAATATAATTTTTAACAATATATTTTTATTGTACCGAAAATTGTTATTTCACCAATCAAACACTATTCTATACCGCTTATTAACAAAATCCGCTTTTATCCCGCATAACGCATGCACCGCAGTTGAACCGTACCGCATTATCAATCTATTTTTTTCCACAATATCAAAAACGCAATTACCATTCGGACCCTAAAGCAAGCCCAAGATTTACTTTTCACGGTATTTGGACTTAACTTTCCCTCTATAATGAGTTAGGATGATAAAACATTGATCAATTAATTAGTTAGGTCACTTAGTTCCCATAGTTTTCCACACAATTACAGTTAATCCAAAAAATGATTGATGTTGTAACAGTTATTTATTTCAAAACTTAAATTGAAACTTTTCTGTGTGTAGAAATATTTAAATACACTGAATTTAATTGTAACTATTCTTTTTGTGTACCTATAATGAAGTAGACTCATATTTTCATTTTTTGAGGAACAAAAAAATCATAAACATAAGTAACAGTATACGTAAAATTTGATAACTTTTTTTGCTTACTAAAAAGATGATTTAAGATGTTCTTAAAAATAATAATTTATTTAAAAAAAATAATAGAATTTGCCTTTTTCCACTAAATAGTTTACTAAAAATATTTTTTTTTTCACTTTTTATATCACAATTCTATCTTTATCTACTCTACAAATAAAATACAACATTCACAAATTTTAAAATAATTTTAACATATAGTTTACTTGTTATATATCAAAAACAAAATCCAGTTAATACAAAAGAAAAAAGAATAAATTCACACAAAATTGAAAATAAATAAAACATAAAACAATTAAAATCTAAAATAAAAAGTTTCACCGCGGTGTAGCGCGGATATAGACCTAGTTTATAGTAAATGTAATAATAGTTGTTGTTTTATGGTGGGTTTGTGTTTCCTTGCAGCCGTTACCAGATTTTAATTAAAATTTATTAACTAATGAAGGAATTTGAGTGTTTAGTTTAAAAGTTTTTTGTAATGGTTTTCAATAATTTAATATAGTTAATAGTATTTCAATTTATTGTGAAACACCTTTTTAATTTATTGAATTCTTTATTTCAAATTTATGGCATGTAGAAACATTATGAAATTTTTATTGAGATAGTTTTTTTATGGTGTGGACATTTTGGATTGATCATTATATTTGGACTGGTGTTATTATGATTCTTTTATATTTTTATAATGGCGAAGTATGTTATTTTTATTCTTATGGAACGGGAAAACATTTTTTAAATAGCATTCAAATGTAGGGTAGCCTGTAATTTTGTTTTAAACGTTTAAAAATGTAATCCATAGTTTAATATGAGAGTGGGTTTGCGAGAACATGTTTCGACCAATATAAGTTAAGAGTCCAATTGTTTGAGTTTTATTCTTTGTGGATCTGTTTATTTAACCCAAACGACTCATTCATTCCTCACTTTTCGATTAAAAAATGATGTTTTTTCCCTATTAGACTAATACACAGCAAATATTAGCAAAGATTCTATTACTTTGTTTTTATGTTTTTGAAGATTGTGCTATATCCTTAATCCTTTCCCTTATTTTGCAGTAAATAGGGATTGATGAACTGTTCTTTTCAATGGCAAACACAAATCCTTCTGTTGTATATATATATATGGTACAACTGGACAATTCTTTTTTTTTTAAAAAATGCGTGACATTACCTATTTAAATTGAAGTAGTTTTTGTGGTTCAGCCCACATACAAATGAAAAATCAGAAAGATGAAAGTTGGTAAAGGCAAACATGTAAAAAATTAAAGTAAAACAGGAAAAGGATAGTGCTTTTTCAAAGCATGAATCATCGTTCTCAACTGTGTGATGTGAGACTAATCGTTCAAATTTCGTAATGACCAGTGGCTGTGCAGTCTGAAGAATCTTTTGATTTCTCTTACTTAGTGGGTCTTTAGAGTGACAGTGGAAGGGACGGTGAAACCCTCTTTTATTAATCAATTAATTTTCAGTCAATTATTTGTGGCTGTCAAGATGCAGTCTCTTTTGACAATTATATACATTTCAACAAGATTGTAAAATGTATATGTTTCATTTTGCTGTTTCTTGAATGTTTTTTTGATTGTTTATTCTTTGCATAGGAGATATACAAAGAATTTCAGAGAAAACTCCAAGTTGGATTGTCACGTTGCTGAAGAGATCGTATATTGAGAGACATGAGTGTATCGTCTAATACAAAAGAAGATATTGTAGCTAATTGCTTCAACTTGGCAGAACTTACTTCCATCGACTTAGCTACAAAAGGATCTCACCGGTGAGAACTGATGTGTAAGGGATACACAGATCAGCCAAAATATAGTTCTTAACCAAATGCTGAGCTTTACGATGATAAGACTTAATGGCACCAATCGTTTGCAAAGAAGTCCGCATTGCAGATAGATAATATGTTACTTCTATGGAGTTTACATAAGCAACCCAAAATAATATCAATTAGAAAACCAGAGTTGTTGCATCTCCTTTAAAACCGATAAACCTATACGTACCTAATGGCTTCTTCTTAAGATGCTTCAGCAATCACAGAGCCCACCTCATGCATAAAGTCAGTCTTCTGCAACACAAGTTCCATATCTTTGGCCTGCAACAGCTTCCACTTCTCCCCCATTCTCTTCTTAGTCTCCACAGCCACCATGCTCCATTTCTGTCTCACAAACTGTTCACTCACACCTAAACTCGCAATAGACCGAACAAGAAACTAGTCTTCAAACCAGTCATATGCTCTCATCACACCAAGAGACTTCGAATCTCCTCCATTGTCCAACGCTTCCTTATCTTCTTCTGTCTTTTTACCATTAACCAACACCTCTCTATCTTCGTCTACATTGTCACCATGAACCAACACCTCTCTATCTTCGTCTACATTGTCACCATTACCTTCCACAGAAATGGGCTGCTTCTCACTCTTCCTTGGTGTTCCATTGGACTTAGCGGCAGATTCAAGGGCCACAACATCTTCTTGTTCTTCTTCTTCGTCTACCTCTTTACCCTGAGGTTTCACAGAGTCAAGCTTCTCCCTACTCTTCTTCACATTAGACTTAACGGCAGATTTGAGAGCAATTCCATGAGATCCCCAAATATGCTTGGACAATTTAAAACATTCCATATCATGATCTTTCGAAAGAGATTCAACACCTTTCTTCACATTCCCCATATACTTCTGCTTCAAAGACCTCATCTTGCGAAGAAACTGGTTGTTACTAGCATCAAAGCTAATCGATTTCCTCGTGAATTCACAAAACCTGTCCATATCATCATACGGACTATCACCAGTATCAGCTTTGAAGTCGATCATACCTTGTAGGAGAGAGATCTCATCTTCTTCGCTCCACAGTCTCTGAAACAACGGTGTCTTCGTCTCCTTCGCAATTTTCTTCTCACTTTCTTCTGAAACCTTTTTGGATCGTTTCGCATTCGTCTCCTTTGAGGCGGTCTTTTCACTCCGCCGCTTCATCCCCGATCTCACCGCCGGCGACATCCTCCTTCCTGGAATCGTAACAGCAGCGGAGGGAGGTTTTGGTTTCGTTGCAGGAGGGAAGGGATTCATGAGACCGTCTTCTTCCTCAGACGAAGAATCATCGGAGATCTGTTCTTCGACTTCTTCTTCCACTTCATCTCCGTCGCTTGAACCTACTGTTGGTGGATCTTCCAAAGGGTTGAGATTCTTCTTCGCCATTTGGAGTGTAACGCTTTAGGGTTTGGAGCGGAGAAGTCGAGGAGAGGATTAAAAGCTCAATTGCCACGTTTCCCTAAAAAAAGTGCAGATATGCCACTCTTCTGTTTTGTATTTTATTACAAGATTTGTTTTATATAAACTTTTAACGAAATGTCTAAAACCCATTGTTACAACATATATTTATGAACCATGACCTGGATAAACTCATCATCGAATCGAGATCCCCGAATCAAACTAATTTAGTGGAATCCAATTAAAAAGAAAACAAAAGAAAGAGGGGAAAGAAGGTTCATTTCCCGGAAGAAGAAGAGCAGTCGAACAGTCCAATCTGTCGCTCGTATCCCATTGGCTATCGTCGCCATTGTTTCTCTTCTCTGTTCGGAGTTCGAGTCTCGATCTGAACCACCGTCGCTCCACTTCTGTTCAAAGTCGATTATTGAACACCGGAAAGTTCGGTAAATTCTTTTGTCTATATTTCTTTTGCTATGGTAATAGATTAGGTAACTGTGAATGATGAGTTTGTTTGAAATTTATTCGATATGTTTTTAACAAATTTGGGTTAGTTTGATATGGTTTCGATTATTTGATTAGGGTTTGTTTGATATTGTTTTGATAAATTCAGTCATGGCTCGTGTAAAAAAATGGGAGTAGAGAGTATGAATCATATGACCACAAGGTGAATGGAGAAGAAGTAACAGAAGAAGGAGGTTCCGAAGAGGAAGATGTACCAGACAAGTCGAATGTATGTGATGAAGAAGAAAAACAGGAAGACGATGAACATGTAACGTCCCAATACCACACTAAGGCCCGAACGCGGACCATGGGGCCAGAAAGGGAGGTCGGGTCGAAAGACCTTGGTCATTAAGGACATGGTCCGTAAGGGTGAAGGCCGGACAGGACAATAGTCCCAATCCGAGCTAAGTACGGGGGGAAAACAGCTCTCCCGAGCAGGAACGTCAGCTGGGGACAGTTGGGGAAGCTCACGGGCCGGAAGGGGCAGTGACACTCCAGCTAAGTCAGCTGGTTCAGCTCGGCCAGCTGGAGGGAGTGACCCTCAGCTGGGGCCAGCTGGTGACCCTCAGCTGGGGCCAGCTGGTGACCCAGTGAGCTAGCTGGGTCAGCTAGTGCTCGGGGCAGTTGAGTTCGACAGGCGAAGGGGCATGGGTGAAGAGGTGCCTGTTCGCAGGGACACCACGAACCAGGGCGACCCTCTCTGAAAGGAGGCGTCTGGTCGTGTGGTAACTGTCGAACAGGGGAGGGCCTCGCCTATAAATACCAGGGCCCCTGCGACTTGATCGACATCAGTTTTCCTGCAGAGGAAAGAAACCGTAAACAGAAAGAAAAGAGAGATTAACCGATTACGATCGGAAGTGAGAAAGAAAAGGCTACGACCGGGAAGAGATGTCTGGGGAAGGGGAAGTTCCGGCCGTCGATAAAGGCAAAGGCCTTGCCGATCCTGATCAAGCCCGAAAGGTACGTCCGACTAAACCCGTGTCTAACCGTCGATCCTGGATCGCCGGTGGCAACCGTTGCGATCCCGGAACCGGACTGATGGGGCTCGGTCTTGCTACCTTGACTTGTCTCCCTCTCTACCTTTCTATACGGCTGATCCGTGAGAGTTGGTTTCGGCCGATCTCATGCGAAAGCAGTTACATTGTGTCGTAACTGCTCGGGCATTACTTAGAGTGCGAGAAACGGTTACCAAGGTTGGGTCGCTTAGTGTGCCTGGATCAGGCTTCGGGTCGATCTGGGTTGAATCCGTAAAGGAACCTTTGGCCGTATGGTCACGTCGGGATGCCTGGGAAGGGTTGCGAACAATAACTGCCGGTTGCCTATGGGAATCGTCCGGTTCGAAAGAATCTGGACAGGACGGACGGTTGGTGATGGGAATCAGGACACGGACGGCACTTTCGGACCAGACAGGGAAGCATTTGGTTCGCGGATGGAGGTTGGCCAGAGCAGTACAGGAAACCACGACCGTGGTATGGAGACTGTCGACCGTGGTACGTGAATTCATGACCGTGTCGTCTACCGTATCGACCCAAAACGACCCGGAACTGAGCTGAGGAAAGATCAACGACCGAACGACCGAATTCTTCGACCCAGACTTCAAATCTCACACCCAAGTGACTAAAAAAATGAGAACGAACGAGTCAGATTGGCTTTGGTACGGGGAAAATCGGAAGACGGACGAGAGGGCCCCTTTCTCGGACGTGAAGAACAGCCGGACCAAGGGACGGACGTACTACAAGGGCCATTTGACAAGTTCAAGCTCAAGGGACTTCAGATTCAAGTTGAAGCCATGATTCAAGGCCGTGGACTTAAGCTGGAACCGACAGGCCTTCCAAACGGCTCGACCTGGTTGACCCTGATCCAAACAAGCGCGGCCGAGTAGCCGAAGAGTCACTTCTGGAGTAGCCGAAGGGTCAACTCGGCCTAGTCAACTCTTTAATTAGTTACGAGTTTCTAAGCTTAGTTTTCTGTATTTTCTCACCTAAACTCTTTGGCTCTAAAATTCTATAAGTGTCAAAACTCTTCGAATGCAATAAACACCTTTTGATCTTCTTTATCGAACTTTCGTTCTCGTGAGCAATCGGCCGCGAATCTCTCTGTTCTTTTCGGACAGTCTAACTGCTGGTAAGGGTTACTTCCACATTTATCCTCCCAAGGGCGTCGTGGTGGGTCATATCCACGGTCCAAAGGAGAGGGAATACTAGAGGCCTTCCGCATCCTCTAACGGTCCCTAACAATCCATCGCAATCCGTAAGTGCTAGTAGCCTTCGGACCAAGAACTATCCAAGGACGTACCACCTGAAGTACTAATCCTAGTCCGACCTTCTATCAAGTGGTATCAGAGCCGCTTCTGGTTGGTACAACAAGTCCATCTTCTCATCTCCTCCAAATTTTCTTTCGATTCAAAAAAAAAAAAATAAAAAAACAATCATTTTCTGTCTATTTATTCCGCTAGCTGAGTCTATTCCCATTCATTTGATTCACAAAAAAAAAAAAAAGTGAGTAAAATAGAACCAGGAGAAATCGGTTCTAGGGGATAGGCCAATCATCTAGCCAAACAAAATCTTGCAATCTGTCTATCTCTTTCTTGGCTGGAACTTGGCTGGAACTACCCTCCTATCGGTTTGGACTGTCTGCTTAGAACCTTGAGAAACTAGGCGGCAAGTGACCCTGTGAGAGAACCAAACACCCGAGAGCAAATACTTTTTGTTTATCTAACTTGTTTGTTCAAGTGCCACAGGTAAACCAGATGTCCAGAAGTGAGAGAGACCTGACCGAAGTTGGCCTGACCAACGAGCAACTGACCTATCTCAATGAGCATTTTATTCAGGTTATGAATGCTGGGTTGGAAGGAATACACAAAAGGCTAGACAGAGTACAAGAGGATCAACAGGGCCGGCAAGCTCACATTACAAGGAGAAACCGGACGAGAGGTCGAACATAACCTTCTGATAAGGAAGATGAAGAAGACGAACGGTTTGAAACTCGTTCCATTCAGCCTATGAGAGGCCGGAGGGTGCGAGAGGAGGAAAACCCCTTTGCTAGAAGAACGACCGATGATAATCTTAGGCAAGAACGATCCAGATGCCTACCTTGAATGGGAGAGGAAGGTAGAACTTACCTTCGACTGCCAAAATTTCTCTGAAATCAAGAAGGTAAGGTTGGCCGCCTCTAAGTTCGGGGGCTATGCCATCAATTGGTATGATCAGGTAGTAGCTCTAAGAAGAAGGGCAGCAGAGCCTCCTGTAGCTACTTGGGATGAACTAACTTTACTAATGCGAAAACGTTTTGTTCCTAGTCACTATCACAGGGAACTGCATCAGAAGCTGAGACGCTTGACTCAGGGAACCAGGAACGTGGAGGACTATTTCCAGGAGGTGGAGGACTTCAGCTCGACCCGATGTCCAGAGGACTACAGGAAGGACATAGCAGTCCATTTCCTGGAAGGGGACGCCCATAACTGGTGGCTTACTGTGGATAAGCGCACTGGGGGCAAGTTAACGTCTTTTGCGGAATTTGAGACGGAATTCAACCGCAAATACTTTCCAACCGAGGCATGGGATCGGATGGAAGTAGGTTCCTAGAACTCACCCAAGGCCGGAGAACGGTACGGGAATATGAGGAGGAATTTAACCGTCTGCGTAAGTACGTAGGATGGGAGTTTGAGGAGGAATCTACCCAAGTCCAGAGGTTTTTCCGTGGACTTAAGGTCGACCTCCGGGTCCACTGTGCGGTACGGAAGTTTGCTTCCGTATCAGAACTAGTGGAGAGAGCCGCTTTGCTTGAGGTCATCCTGGCTGAAGAAATTCGGGTTAAGGCTCAGGCAAAGACTGGCCAAGGGAATAAGCCTGGGATGAACTAACTGTAGCTACTTGGGATGAACTAACTTTACTAATGCGAAAACGTTTTGTTCCTAGTCACTATCACAGGGAACTGCATCAGAAGCTGAGACGCTTGACTCAGGGAACCAGGAACGTGGAGGACTATTTCCAGGAGATGGAAACACTGATGTTAAAAGCTGACATCGAAGAGGATGATGAGGCGACCATGGCCAGGTTCTTGTCCGGCCTCAATCGCGAGATCATGGACCGGATGGAGCTACAAGAATTTGAAAGCGTGGAAGAAATGCTCCACAAGGCCATCCTCATTGAACAACAGGTCAAGAGGAGGGGATTTTCCAAACCGGCCTACCTTCCCGGACGACTTATCCGGCCGCGGCCTCCAGCAAGCCTGTTCCGCAAGAAAAGGGTACAGTTTTGAACCAAAACCAAACTTCCATGTTTAAAACTAACCCTGCCTCTCGGTTTGACAAAGGCAAAGCCGTGGACTCCACGAGCAGGGCTAGAGACATTCGTTGTTTTAAGTGTCAGGGTTTGGGACATTACGCGAACAAGTGTCCGAACCAGATGGTGATGATTCTCCTTGAGAATAGCGAGGTCGAATCGGAAGAAGAGAAAGAGGACACCGGGCCAATATTTGATGAGGAAGAAGGGCCACTCGATCTCCCAGCCCAGGGCCAGCTGCTGGTCACTAGGCGTACCCTCAGCCTGCAGACACGACCCGAAGATTCAGAACAAAGAGAAAACCTTTTCCACACACGATGTGTTGTACAAGGAAAGGTATGTTCTCTAATTATAGACGGAGGAAGTTGCACTAATGTAGCCAGTGTTTCCCTTGTCAGGAAGCTCGGACTAGTCACACGGCCACACCCCCGGCCCTTCAAGTTGGAATGGCTGAATGAGGATGGGGAACTTCAGGTCAGGGAACAGGTTACGGTTCCTCTGACCATTGGGAGGTACACCGACGAAGTGGAATGCAATGTACTGCCCATGGACGTGAGTCATATCCTTCTGGGACGGCCCTGGCAGTTCGACAAGAAGGCCATTCATGATGGCTTTGCCAACCGGCACTCCTTTAACCATGATGGGAAGAAGATAACTTTGGTTCCTCTTACTCCCACCGAGGTGCACCAAGATCAACTTCAACTACGAGTTAGCCGAGAGCTAGACAAGAAGGGAAAGGCCTCGGTTAAGGAAATCAGCCTCCTGATCAAACCTAACCAGGTAAGGAAGTCTCACACTGCACAAATTCAATACATATTGTTAGCCTATCAAGATCAACTAACGGCCGCTGACCCTCCATCGGAAATTCCGAGTGAACTGAAGCAATTGTTGGACAGGTTTAGCGATGTTTTTCCTGAAGAAAACCCCAGTGGACTACCACCCCTTCGAGGAATTGAGCATCAGATAGATCTAGTCCCGGGAGCATCACTGCCGAACCGACCGGCCTACAGGACTAACCCCGTAGAAACCAAGGAACTGCAAAGACAGGTCGAGGAGCTCTTGGACAAGGGCTTCATACGGGAGAGCTTGAGCCCGTGCGCCGTGCCAGTCCTGTTGGTCCCAAAGAAATACGGCTCCTGGAGGATGTGTGTGGACTGCCGCGCCATCAATAACATTACAGTTAAGTACCGTCACCCTATCCCTATGCTAGATGACATGCTAGATGAGTTGTATGGGTCTAGGATCTTTTCTAAAATAGATCTTAGGAGTGGGTATCATCAGATTAGGATGAAAGAGGGGGACGAATGGAAGACGGCTTTTAAAACCAAACAGGGGCTGTATGAATGGCTAGTCATGCCATTTGGCCTGACTAATGCACCGAGTACCTTTATGAGACTAATGAACCATGTGCTTAGATCATTCATTGGTGAATTCGTAGTGGTATATTTTGATGACATTCTGATATATAGCCGAAGCCTCATCGATCATGTACAACATTTAGGCCAGGTCTTAGAGGTCCTTAGGAAGGAACGTCTGTTTGCTAACATGGCCAAATGCCTTTTTGGAACGGATAACTTGGTCTTCTTAGGATTTGTTATAGGAGCAGAAGGCATCCGCGTGGATGAAGCCAAGGTCCAGGCCATTCGGGATTGGCCAACTCCCAAGACGGTGGGAGAAGTCGGGAGCTTCCATGGCCTAGCTGGATTTTATAGGAGATTCGTACAGGACTTTAGCACCATTGCCGCACCCCTGACTGAGGTTATCAAAAAGGACGTTGGGTTTAAATGGGGTCCTGGACAGGAAGACGCTTTCAAAACTCTAAAAGGGAAGTTAACTAACGCCCCCTTACTAGTATTACCAGATTTCCTTAAAGCTTTTGAAATAGAATGCGACGCCTCAGGCATTGGAATTGGTGCTGTTCTTATGCAGGAAGGAAAGCCAGTTGCCTACTTTAGTGAGAAGCTAGGTGGAGCGACCCTCAATTACGCGACCTACGACAAGGAACTCTATGCACTCGTGAGGGCCCTCCAGACGTGGCAACATTACCTCTGGCCGAAGGAGTTCATCATCCACACTGACCACAAATCCCTGAAGCATCTCAAGGGCCAGCAGAAACTTAGCAAGCGGCACGCCCGTTGGGTAGAGTTTATAGAAACCTTTCCGTACGTCATTAAATATAACCAAGGTAAGGATAACGTCGTGGCCGACGCTCTGTCCCGCAGGTATACCCTTCTCTCTACGCTTGGAACCAAACTACTGGGTTTTGAATTCATTAAAAACTTGTATGAAACCGACCCTGACTTTAAAATACCTTATCTGGCCAGTGCTAGACATTCGGTTGGTAAGTTCCATCGTATGGAGGGATTTCTGTTTTATGATAACCGTCTGTGTGTACCTAACTGCTCTTTGAGGGAATTCTTCTGTAGGGAAGCCAATGGAGGTGGATTGATGGGACATTTCGGTCCAGTCAAAACTCTCAAGGTCTTACAAGACCACTTCTATTGGCCGGCCCTGCGGAAGGACGTGGATCGTATATGCAGCAGATGTGTTACCTGTAAGGAAGCTAAGTCCAAAAATTCCACCCAAGGTCTGTACTCTCCCCTGCCTATACCTTCGCATCCCTGGACTGACTTGTCCATGGACTTCGTATTAGGATTGCCTAAGTCTAGGACCGGACGGGACTCTATTTTCGTAGTGGTAGACAGGTTCTCTAAAATGGCTCATTTCATACCTTGTCTAAAATCCAATGATGCCTCTCATGTAGCTGAGTTGTTCTTTAGGGAGATAGTTAGGCTGCATGGTATGCCTCGGAACATAGTCTCTGACCGTGATGCCAAATTCCTTAGCTATTTCTGGGAAACCCTATGGGCTAAGTTGGGAACCAGGCTATTGTTTTCTACTACCTGCCATCCGCAGACTGATGGCCAGAACGAGGTAGTCAATAGGACCCTCTCGGCTTTGCTTAGAACATTGGTTAGCAAAAACTTAGGAACTTGGGAAGAACACCTGCCCCATGTGGAATTTGCCTATAACCATTCGGTGCATTCAGCAACCAAGTATTCTCCTTTCCAAATTGTCTATGGTTTTAACCCTCTGTCTCCTCTTGATCTTTTACCTTTGCCTATTAACGACCGTGAAAGTGTTGATGGTAGAAAGAAAGCAGATATAGTCAAGAAGACTCATGAGCAGGTCAAAGCCAACATTGAAGCAAAAACCAGGCAGTACGAGAAGTATGCCAACCGAGGAAGAAGCAAGGTAGTCTTTCAACCAGGAGATCAAGTGTGGATTCATCTTAGAAAGGAACAGTTTCCTGAAGAGAGAAAGTCGAAGCTTATGCCCCGGAAGGATGGGCCATTCACCGTCCTCAAGCGACTACATGACAACGCCTACCAGATAGACCTCCGAGGTAAGTATGATGTATCCACAAGCTTTAACGTTTCTGACCTATCTCTTTTTGTGGCAGATGAACCGGATTCGTGGAAAAATCCTTTTCAAGAGGAGGGGAATGATGGGAATCAGGACACGGACGACACTTTCGGACCAGACAGGGAAGCATTTGGTTCGCAGATGGAGGTTGGCCAGAGCAGTACAGGAAACCACGACCGTGGTACGGAGACTGTCGACCGTGGTACGGGAATTCATGACCGTGTCGTCTACCGTATCGACCCAAAACGACCCGGAACTGAGCTGAGGAAAGATCAACGACCGAACGACCGAATTCTTCGAATTCTCACACCCAAGTGACCAAGAAAATGAGAACGAACGAGCCAGATTGGCTTTGGTATGGGGAAAATCGGAAGACGGACGAGAGGGCCCCTTTCTCGGACGTGAAGAACAGCCGGACCAAGGGACGGACGTACTACAAGGGCCATTTGACAAGTTCAAGCTCAAGGGACTTCAGATTCAAGTTGAAGCCATGATTCAAGGCCGTGGACTTAAGCTGGAACCGACAGGCCTTCCAAACGGCTTGACCTGGTTGACCCTGATCCAAACAAGCGCGGCCGAGTAGCCGAAGAGTCACTTCTGGAGTAGCCGAAGGGTCAACTCGGCCTAGTCAACTCTTTAATTAGTTACGAGTTTCTAAGCTTAGTTTTCTGTATTTTCTCACCTAAACTCTTTGACTCTAAAATTCTATAAGTGTCAAAACTCTTCGAATGCAATAAACACCTTTTGATCTTCTTTATCGAACTTTCGTTCTCGTGAGCAATCGGCCGCGAATCTCTCTGTTCTTTTCGGACAGTCTAACTGCTGGTAAGGGTTACTTCCACAGTTATCCTCCCAAGGGCATCGTGGTGGGTCATATCCACGGTCCAAAGGAGAGGGAATACTAGAGGCCTTCCGCATCCTCTAACGGTCCCTAACAATCCATCGCAATCCGTAAGTGCTAGTAGCCTTCGGACCAAGAATTATCCAAGGACGTACCACCTGAAGTACTAATCCTAGTCCGACCTTCTATCAAGTGGTATCAGAGCCGCTTCTGGTTGGTACAACAAATCCATCTTCTCATCTCCTCCAAATTTTCTTTCGATTCAAAAAAAGAAAAAAGAAAAAAACAATCCTTTTCTGTTCATATATTCCGCTAGCTGAGTCTATTCCCATTCATTTGATTCAAAAAAAAAAAAAAAAAAAGTGAGTAAAATAGAACCAGGAGAAATCGGTTCTAGGGGATAGGCCAATCAGCTAGCCAAACAAAATCTTGCAATCTGTCTATCTCTTTCTTGGCTGGAACTACCCTCCTATCGGTTTGGACTGTCTGCTTAGAACCTTGAGAAACTAGGCGGCAAGTGACCATGTGAGAGAACCAAACACCCGAGAGCAAACACTTTTTGTTTATCTAACTTGTTTGTTCAAGTGCCACAGGTAAACCAGATGTCCAGAAGTGAGAGAGACCTGACCAAAGTTGGCCTGACCAACGAGCAACTGACCTATCTCAATGAGCATTTTATTCAGGTTATGAATGCTGGGTTGGAAGGAATACACAAAAGGCTAGACAGAGTACAAGAGGATCAACAGGGCCGGCAAGCTCACACTACAAGGAGAAACCGGACGAGAGGTCGAACACAACCTTCTGATGAGGAAGATGAAGAAGACGAACGGTTTGAAACTCGTTCCATTCAGCCTAGGAGAGGCCGGAGGGTGCGAGAGGAGGAAAACCCCTTTGCTAGAAGAACGACCGATGATAATCTAGGGGGACTCCGGTTGGAGATTCCATCGTTCTTAGGCAAGAACGATCCAGATGCCTACCTTGAATGGGAGAGGAAGGTAGAACTTACCTTCGACTGCCAAAATTTCTCTGAAATCAAGAAGGTAAGGTTGGCCGCCTCTAAGTTCGGGGGCTATGCCATCAATTGGTATGATCAGGTAGTAGCTCTAAGAAGAAGGGCAGCAGAGCCTCCTGTAGCTACTTGGGATGAACTAACTTTACTAATGCGAAAACGTTTTGTTCCTAGTCACTATCACAGGGAACTGCATCAGAAGCTGAGACGCTTGACTCAGGGAACCAGGAACGTGGAGGACTATTTCCAGGAGGTGGAGGACTTCAGCTCGACCCGATGTCCAGAGGACTACAGGAAGGACATAGCAGTCCATTTCCTGGAAGGGGACGCCCATAACTGGTGGCTTACTGTGGATAAGCGCACGGGGGGCAAGTTAACGTCTTTTGCGGAATTTGAGACGGAATTCAACCGCAAATACTTTCCAACCAAGGCATGGGATCGGATGGAAAGTAGGTTCCTAGAACTCACCCAAGGCCGGAGAACGATACGGGAATATGAGGAGGAATTTAACCGTCTGCGTAAGTACGTAAGACGGGAGTTTGAGGAGGAATCTACCCAAGTCCAGAGGTTTTTCCGTGGACTTAAGGTCGACCTCCGGGTCCACTGTGCGGTACGGAAGTTTGCTTCCGTATCAGAACTAGTGGAGAGAGCCGCTTTGCTTGAGGTCATCCTGGCTGAAGAAAGTCGGGTTAAGGCTCAGGCAAAGACCGGCCAAGGGAATAAGCCTGGTACCCATAAAAGAAAGTGGGACCAGGAGAAGGATGGCCCGGGGCCATCCGATTGCCCCAGTTGCGGCCGAAAGCACTATGGAAAGTGCTGGAAGGCAATGGGAGCGAGTGCCAAGTGCGGCAGGATGGACCATGATGTCTTGAACTGCCCTAGGCTGAGAGAAGGGATGACCAGTGAATCGGGAAAGACCTGCTACCACTGCGGTAAGACCGGACATTTTGCAAGGGAATGTCCAAGGCAGAAAGGGGGTAGACAGGGAAACCCGAGAAGTAATCCTGGTGGGGCAGTTCCTGTGGCTCAGGCCGCAAGGCCAGCCGGGACACCATGGGTTTACGAGCTTTCTAAGGATACTGGGGAAGCCAGTACCTTCAATGCAATCACTGGTACGTTATGACCCGAGCCTAGTCTTGAAGATTCTATGCATTGCATTAGAATAAGATGAGGGGGTAGAATCCTTAGCATTCTGGGAATGTGTAGGGACCCTGAACATAGGTGGTGTAGAAGCACACACCTTATTTGATTCCGGGGCTACGCATAGTTTTGTGAGCCCGGAATTGGTATTGAGGGGAAAGCTAAGGATGGAGGCCACCATGGAAGGCAGCATAGTGAATGCCTTCCTCAGGGGCTGATAAGAAAGGTCCCGGTCCTTGTTAAAGGAACCGAAATGCCTGTTGACCTGGTAGTCATCGAACTCAAGAATCACGAGGTGATTTTGGGGATGGACTGGCTAGGAAGAAACAAGGCGACTCTCGACTGTCACCGGGGGCGTGTACGGTTTGAGAGGGAGGAGGGGACGTTGGAATTCCAGGGGATCCGACCAACCTCGGGGAGCTTGTTGGTTTCGGCCATTCAAGCAGAAAGGATGTTGATGAAGGGGTGCAAGGCATACTTGGCCACCATCAACATCCTGGAATTGGGAAAGGAAGCCGAGATGGATACCATACCAGTGGTGAGGGAGCTTGGGGATGTGTTCCAGGCCCTGTCCGGCCTGCCACCAGAGAGGGCGGATCCATTCACCATCGAACTGGAACCAGGTACGACACCACTCTCTAAGGCTCCTTATAGAATGGCTCCGGCCGAAATGGCTGAGCTTAAGAAGCAGTTAGAGGAACTGCTGGAAAAGGGATTTATAAGGCCGAGTAGTTCTCCTTGGGGAGCACCGGTCTTATTTGTCAAAAAGAAGGATGGGAGTTTCCGGTTATGCATAGATTACCGAGGCATAAACCGGGTTACTGTGAAAAATAAGTACCCGTTGCCTCGGATAGACGAACTATTGGACCAACTCAAGGAGGCGGCCTGGTTCTCTAAGATAGATCTAGCATCCGGATACCATCAGATTCCGATCGCTCCTGAAGATGTCAGGAAGACCGCGTTTAGGACCAGGTACGGCCATTATGAGTTTGTTGTCATGCCATTTGGTCTTACCAATGCTCCTGTGGCCTTCATGAAAATGATGAATGAGGTGTTCCGGGATTGTCTCGACGAGTTTGTGATCATCTTCATTGATGACATACTTGTCTATTCAAAAACGGAAGCCGATCATCAAAGACATCTAAGGATCGTGATGGAAGGGTTGAGGGAGCATAAGCTCTATGCCAAGCTGAGTAAATGCAGCTTCTGGCAAAGGACCATCGGGTTCCTGGGACACATTGTCTCAGAACAAGGTGTGTCAGTAGATCCGGAAAAGGTTAAGGCCATTAGAGAGTGGCCTAGACCGAAGAATGCCACGGAAGTAAGGAGCTTCCTGGGTTTGGCCGGATACTACAGGAAGTTTGTGAAAGGTTTTGCAAGTATGGCTAAGGCCATGACTGTGCTAACCGGGAAGGGAGTGAAATTCGTGTGGTCGGAAGCTTGTGAGGATAGTTTCTCGAAACTCAAGGACATGCTGACCAAAGCACCGGTCCTGGCCTTGCCTGAGGCCGAGGAGCCATATACGGTGTACACGGACGCTTCTATCACAGGCTTGGGGTGTGTTCTGATGCAAAAGGACCGAGTAATCGCTTATGCATCCAGACAGCTCCGAAAACATGAGGGAAACTACTCCACACATGACTTGGAGATGGCAGCTGTGGTGTTCCGGCCGTCGATAAAGGCAAAGGCCTTGTCGATCCTGATCAAGCCCGAAAGGTACGTACGACTAAACCCGTGTCTAACCGTCGATCCTGGATCGCCGGTGGCAACCGTTGCGATCCCGGAACCGGACTGATGGGGCTCGGTCTTGCTACCTTGACTTGTCTCCCTCTCTACCTTTCTATACGGCTGATCCGTGAGAGTTGGTTTCGGCCGATCTCATGCGAAAGCAGTTACGTTGTGTCGCAACTGCTCGGGCATTACTTAGAGTGCGAGAAACGGTTACCAAGGTCGGGTCGCTTAGTGCGCCTGGATCAGGCTTCGGGTCGATCTGGGTTGAATCCGTAAAGGAACCTTTGGCCGTATGGTCACGTCGGGATGCCTGAGAAGGGTTGCAAAAATTAACTGCCGGTTGCCTATGGGAATCGTCCGGTTCGAAAGAATCTGGACAGGACGGGCGGTTGGTACCAAGGGTTGGTTAGACGCGACCTGTGGACCTCCGCGTCTGTTCGGCCAATAACACCGTTGGAGCGAGGGGCCTTATGGTCGGTTACGGGATGGATATGGTGACCCGGTGCGAGTGTGTAAACGTACCAGGGACATGCCTGCGTGTCTTTGGCCGGTAAAACCACTTGGCCGATGGGCCCGGTCCGCTCGTGAACCTTAACGACCGTTCGGCGTGATTGCATCTGTTCGGTTCATAGGCCATCACGGCTGAGTCCTGACCTTGACCCACAGAACCGGTGTGAGTGTCGGCATGCCTCGGATGCGTGGGAACATATCCTTGGGTGACCGTACCTCTACGGCCAGTACAAGTGGTCTGGTCGCGAGAATTCGGAGAAGTGCCGCGGTCGGCCGAAAGGCCGATACGTGCCAAGGAGTGCCACGGTCACTGGCCGTTGGTTCCTCCGGACAGATGGTTCGGCCATTTGTCCCTAAGGCTACCTAGTTGTTACTTGGTCATGTGGGGCGGTTGGTTGAATGACTAAGTACAATTAGGGAAAGTCTTAGGATAAGTTTGGATAGGCTTCGGCTACACTAACAGGGCATAAGGGTTCTGGGAAAGCATATGCATAGTTCAGTTGCGGATCAGTCCGGTTTCTGACTTGCTTATATCTTTCCAGGACGTGAGGTTGGCCCGAGTACGGACCAAGCCTAGGTGCACGGTTCGGCGGCCCCCTGATGATGTGTGGTGTGTGTTAGGAACTCAGGATAGGATGGGATCGGTCCATGTAAAGCCTTCGGGCAAACTTTAACATGCTGTATCGAATCCTTATATCAATAAGAGTTCCTTTTTAAGTATCTATCTCCTTTAATTTTCCGCACAATGGTAGATAGAGAAAGCTCCTGGATTAGAAATGTTAAGTTGTTTGGATAGGGCCTTAGTCTCTTGGGGACTAAGAAGTGGGACAACTGATCTGGATCGTGTATCCGGGTCGGGGTGTTTCAGAACAAGCAGAAAAAGTTCCAGACAAAAACGATGAAGCGGAAGAGGAAGAAGAACAACAGGAACAAGATGAAGAATCAAGAAAAGAAAATGACAAAGAAGAAGAACAACAGAAAGGAGATGATGAAGAAAATATTGAGGAAGAAAAACAACAAAAAGGAGATGATGAAGAAAACGTTGAGGAGGAAGAAGAACAACAGAAAGGAGATGATGAAGAAAACGTTGAAGAGGAAGAAGAAAAGAATGAAGAGGAGGAGGAAGAAGAAGAAAAGAATGAAGAGGAGGAAGAAGAAAAGAATGAAGAGGAGGAAGAAGACGAAGAAATGAATGAAGAGGAGGAAGAAGAAATGAATGAAGAGGAAGAGGAGGAAGAAGAAAAGAATGAAGAGGAGGAAGAAGACGAGGTATATGAATTGATATTTGTGGAACAAGTAGAACAAGTAGAACAACTTATTATATTTTGTGGTTTGGGTACAATTGCGAATACATGGAACAACTAACTTATGTTAAGCATTTGAATTGGCAGGATAATTCTGATGAACATGATGATGATGCTTCCCAACCACTGCAGCCGGAGAAGATGTTCTTTCCTCCAACTGAATACACCAAGGGGTGTAGGATAGGAACTAGGTGTGTTGTGACTCAGACAATAGAGTACATAGAGAAATTTGAGGAAGAATTGGGTTGGTTCAGAAAGCATTCCCAATTTAAGCATATATTCCATATGCATAAAGAGCCAAACCACATGACTCAAGGCATGTGGATGCTTCTTCTTCGGACAGCTGATACACAGATGGAAAGAGAGTGTTGGTTTGTGGTGAATGGAGTGCCTGTTAGGTATTCGATCAGAGAGCATGCACTTTTAACCGGGTTATCGTGCCATGACTACCCCAACAACTGGAGGGAATTGGGGGATATGAAGTTTGTAGAGAAAGTGTTTGGGAAGACAAAAGGAATAACAGTAAAAGATGTGTAAGAGAAGGTGGTTAAAATGAAAAGCAAGAGCTCTACAGTGAGGAAGAAGTTAATCATCTTATATTTCTTATTCAAGGTAGTGAAAGCAAAGTGCAAAGATGATGGAAAAATCGATCCTTTTCTTCTAAGAATTGTGAATGATGTGAATGCTTGTGAAACGTTTCCTTGGGGGCATTACATTCGAGGATTGTATGGAAGGGATCCAGGGGGTGATGAAGAAAATGAAAGGCTTTGTGAAACCAAATGCACAAATTCCCTTCCTAGGATTTATTGTTCTTGTATAGGTATGTTGATTTAAGTATTATAATTTTAAGTATTTGAGTAGTTAGTTATACGAATTTTCGGACTGATATGTTGTAACTGCATGTCTAGATTCTAGCATTTGAGTGTATTCCACGTCTTGGAAGCAAATTTCGAGAAGAGATACCCGCAAAGAAGGATTGTCCAAGGATGTGCAAGCACAAGTTTACCAAAGATTGTATGAAAGGTTTTTCATTGGATGCCATAAATGAAGAGCTTGGAAGTACAAAGGTTAGATTTTGTAAACATAGTTGGTAATATTTTAAAAAATTTGAGTTTGATTTGATATAAATTTATTAATATTTGTAGGATATTATTAGCATCTTACAACCGGACTCGGATGAGAAAGCTCTGTTAGCGCGCGTCATAGATGATCATGTTGATGATGGGATATGATTTATTGATCCAGTCGTTGATAGTTGGAGAGAGCGTCTAATCGTACAGAGGAAGCAGATCTGGTGGAAAATATGTACGAAAAGGATGTATGTTCTCGGGAAAAGGGTTTTCATGACCATGAGAATGTTGACGAAGTCTCTCAGGATGAGAATGGAGCGAATGTGTGTAGAGTACCTGGTTATTTTCTTGCATTAAAGGAAGTAATGGAAAAAGGGTTTGAGGAGGTGGTGGCCAATCTTCGTGGAATAAATGTGAAAGTGGATGAAATAGATGTGAAAGTGGTGGAGTTAGATTCAAGTGTGAAAGGACTTCAGCAGTCTATTGCGGCGCAGGATGTACCTAGTGAGATACCCATGGGCAGTGTTATTTATGCACCGATGCCTTCGACAGAAGGAATGGATCCACATACATTAAGTTTGTATAATTGTGGTCATATTCATGACCCAATTCCTCCTCCAGTTACCGTAGAAGTAAGTGATAAAGTAAGTGAGAAGGAGGAAGAAGAGAAAGGTGGAGAAGAAGAGAATGTTGAAGAAGAAGAAGATGGAGAAGATGGTGAGGAGAAAGAGAAGAAGAAGAAAGAGAAGAAGAAGAAAGAGAAGAAGAAGATCGACAGTGGTGTGGTAATAAAATCTGGGCTGAAGCGGTCAAGGAATCCAACGTGAAAGTATACAGAAATATGTATTTATATAAGGGGAAAAAGTGTTATTTAATTTTGTATTGTCTCATATAACCACGTGTGTATTTAAAAATGTATACATATAGTTGTTCCTAGATGTCCAGTTGGACGTTCGTCCACATAGTTGTACATTCTTACTTTTTTGCGTATTTGCAGTTGAACCTTATAATGGGATATGCTTTTATGGTTAGACACACTGTTTTCCACTATAAATGTTTACTTTCGAGGTTCTAGTAACACAATTACCACGAGATCAATGTTTTCGCATCTTTTTCTTCATAATCAGTGGGACTATTATATAGTCTTCCATATAGTGTAAGAACTATTTTATGTGAAATCAATTGCTAGTGTCTAAGTTGTACTTGTCTCCTTCAAAATAGGACCTTGTCCATTTATCCAGCTCTATACTTTTATCCAGATACTCGCCAGCTTTAGGAAACCTACTCTTAAATTCAGCATACTCTCTGTCAAAGTCACTCTTAGTATAAACATGAGCGCATTCCCTAAATTTCTTTGCAATTTCATCCTTGTTATGCTTCACCTTTCCTCTCACGTTTTGAGACAAATGCCAGATGCAATGTGCATGCTTTGCGCTCGGGTACACCTCCATGACTGCTTTGATGATGCTTGCATGTCTGTCACTTATAAAAACCAGTCCAGGAACATCCGTTATAACAGTTTTCAGCTTCATAAAAAACCAGGTCCAACTGGCATCTCTCTCACCATCAATGACACCAAATGCAATGGGGTAATGGTGACAGTTAGGATCTTGAGCTGTTGCAAAAACTAACATACCGCTATATACAGTCTTTAGAAAGGTTGCATCCACAATTATCACTTTCCTCATTGCCCTAAAACCTTCAATGCTAGCGCCTAAAGCAACAAATAAGTACTTGAACCTATGATTTTCATCCACCTCCACACTTGTCTCTGTCCCGGGATTTACCTTCTCTAACATGTACAGATATGAAAACAACATCTTGTAGCTTTTTTCAGGACTCCCCCTCACATCACTAATATGTTGTTTTTTCCCTCTCAAGGCGGTAGAGTAAGACAGTTGCAATCCAAGTCTTCCTTGAACAATACTTATGATGGTTTTAGGAGTTGGGGTGTCAAAATTACCTGGATAGTCTTCATGCAGCATAGAGGCTACTAATCGTTGCGTGCCTTTCCGTCTACTACTACTGCTTGTACTCGTAACAACCCGAGAGCATGTATGCATCTTCCTGTGTATTCTAACAGTCCAAAAGGATGATGACTCACTTCTCGCAGCTCTTAAATACCATTTACAACCTGCTGAAGCTTGTCGACATCGTAGCATAACTCGTTTTGTATCCGACTTAACAGTTTTGTATCCGACTTAACAGTTTCAACTCTCTGGATCGGCCCATTAAAATTGTTGGCTCTAACAGACAAATACTGAAGTTTTGATGGTGAAGAGATATTCCCAATCGCAAGAGAACCGCTAAAGCCATTACTTCCCACTTCAAGGTAGATCAACGAAGGAATCATGAAGAGAGAGGACGGTATAGATCTCTAAAATATTATTGAAGTCAAGAAACAGACTCTGAAGATGTTTTAGTTTCAACAGACTACTGTTAGATGTCATAGATCTCATAGGGCCAATAAGAGCACCTTGCCTGAGGTTTAACTCAACGACTTTGCCCGTTTTAGGATCGCAAGAGACACCATCCCAAAAACAGCAATCAGTGTTGTTCCTCCACGTCTCTGTCTTCTTATCAACCGCCTCCACATAGAACTTGCTCTTGAAATCCCAAAGAGCATCCCTCTGGTCTGGGCGACACAAGTGCCTAACAGGAGAAGCAATAACAAGTATTGAGTTAGAAAGAGATAAGATTAAACACACGCTCCATATTGTCATCATCTTCCTCTCACATTGCATATTATTCTTTTTTTTTCTTCTTGTTTTTGGCTGTGAATACAGGCATATTGGTGACTCTAGATCATATATGTAATAAAATGAAAACTTGACCTAACAAGTCTTTTCTGAAGAATAATTGATAAAATGGCCCCAAAGCCTAAGAAAGATTCATTTAATTATTAAAACCCGTATACACAATTTGACTTTTTCATAGCCGTAGGCGAAGTTTCTCAAGCGTGTTATATTTATTGAGGCTTGAGGGTCTTCAAAGCATTAATCATCGTTCTCAACTGTGTGATGTGAGACTAATCGTTCAAATTTCGTAATGACCAGGGGCTGTGGAGCCTGAAGATTCCTTTGATTTCTCTTACTTAGTGGGTCTTGAGAGTGACAGTGGGTCTTGGACAATTTCAAACATTCCATATCATGATCTTTCGAAAGAGATTTAACACCTTTCTTCACATTCCCCATATACTTCTTCTTCAAAGACTTCATCTTGCAAAGAAATTTGGAGAGTGCAAAACCTTTAGTGTTTGGAGCGGACAAGTCGACGAGAGTGAAGGAGTCTAATATAAAGGAAAAAATTTAAAGGTGTTTTTTTACTTTATCATTTTGGTTTTTCTTTTTAGTTTTTTTCACTGCAATTTTTAAAAGTTCTAATTGATATAATAAAATCGGGGAAATGACATAAAAACCCATCAAAGTGGTAACCATTATCACTTTAAACATCGAAAGTATTTTACTAGCATTTTTAACAATCAAAATGTTAAACTTAACATATAAACTATGAATTTGACACTTTAATGCGCACCACCATTTGATTTAACGGAACAGTTTGTTCGGATAAGAAATTTTGTTTTCTGACAAGTAAATAAAACATGTTGTGAAATAATTTAGACATGTGAGATAAAAACAAAAAAATTGACAATTAAAAACCCAATTTCTCCAAATCTATTTGAAAATTAGGGTTCATTGATATATAAAAAAAAACAGAGAAGAGAAGACAGAAAGAAGAGAAGATCGAAGACTCTCAATTCTCAAATTTCACAGCAATCATTCGAAAAAAATCCAGAATCACAAATTGAAAACTCTTGAATTCTCAAATTTCACAGCAAATCAGTACTGAAAGTAAGTACAGATATATCAACTTATTTGACGACATTTCCGCCGCTTGGAAGTGGAACCTCCATACCGTTAGGCGATTTCCCACAATTCCCCTCCATTTTTGTCTCTTTGAAACATAAATCTTTCTTTACTCCAAAATTGCTGACGGAAGAAAGACTTTTAGTAAGGAGTATTCTTTAGTGGGCCGAGGAAAGGTTCAGTCTTTATATATTTGTCTGTATAACTAAAACCTAACATTACACAGTGTCATTTATCTCCGTTCAACTCTTTTCTTGAATTAACTGTCACTCGTGAAGGAATGTTAGAAAGCTCGTAGCAGCGATGCTATTGCATCTTCTTCTTCCTCATCTTCACAAAGTTCCTCTTGCGATGCTATTGCAGTTCAAAACACCAGTTCATTGATCTTGTCTCCCCTTATCAACACTTCCGTCATAGTCTTCTTGCTCTCGATCCTCATTCTGATCCTCCGTTCGTTAACAATCATCTTAGCATTCAAAACAACGGAAACGTCAGCATCAGTACTCCAAAATATATCCCTTCCAATCTCGAGTTATAACCACAATGCATCCAAAACCTGCCTATAGCTGCGTGACACAGCATTAGCTTACTACAACACCCGAGGTACCTTCAAGAGCCTCCTTCAACTTTGACTCGTGTCCACGAGCTACCCAAAGGAATCGAACTCTGCTCCTAGCTGCAATCGCTTCGGTTTAAAGGTCCATATGCTTCAACATCTCTGCAACAACTAACGAATGCCCATTTTCTGCTGCAGTATAAAGAGGAGTCTCTCCTTCTAAATTCTTCTCTGACAACAACTCCTTAACATCTTAAATACCGTAACAACCTCGAATCGATTCCCCATTCGAGCTGCAATGTGAAGAGCATATCTCCTCTTTTACCAGGCGACTCATTCTTCTTCATCTTCCTCTGACCACCATAATTCATAAAACTCAACTGTCTCTTTATTACTACCTGAAAGCTTTTCTGCTTCTCAGCGAACCCACAAAATCTTCTCTGCCTCTCCATTGCCCACTCTTGTTTCTCCATAGCTCTTCCTTTGTTTCTATGTTTCTCTACATTACCAGTTTGGAAACTAACTTAATGTGATAAAACGGGAGGTTCCTTGCTATAGATTGAACCTATTAAGTGGTTCTTACCTGATGATTCAATCGGATAATGGCTTTGAGTAGCGAGAAAATGAAAATTGAAAAGGGAAAGATTCGTGGCTGATGTAGTCCTGAAAGAAGCGACCAGTATATTCCTCCGTGTACCCACACCCACTGCCCACACGATGAAAGTATCAGGGATGTGCTAGAGAGATGGGAGCGGAAGTTGGAAGAGAAAGATGATGATGAGAAATGGAATGGGTTCAAGGTCGTGGGATGTGTAGTAGATATAGATGAGATTTAGAAAACAGTTTGTAGAAGACGAAGGGTGGCTCTTTAATGAAATTAGAAGGAAGAAATCGTGGATTGAAGAGGAATAATTGACAAATCTACCGGTGGTTATGAAGGTGAAAGGTCGATTCAGATTTCTGAAGATCGAGGAGGAAGCTATCTGGAGGCGGGAGGAAGAGAGTAGGTCAACAATATCTCGTTTTGAGAATTTGGGCTTTTTAAAATAAGATGGGTTTAATGGGTTTTCGTGAAATATGGCCCATTAGAAATGTTGACGTAAGAAACTTCTGAATTTTTTTTTTCCAGACACGTGTTAATATTATATAACTGACGTGGAGGTCTGAGAGGGAGAGAGTTTAGCAGAATAGGTCTAATAGAATTTTGCTGACATGACATCATTTTGGAGCATTTTCACTATGACTTTTTTCCAAAACTCAACTATAGCAGAAACATTAAAAATGCTATATTGTATTGCTATTAATATCTTCATTTCTTGTAGTGCAAGAGTGGTCCGGAATCCTTTTGTTTATATAGATAGATAAGAGTGTTTTTGCAGAAGAATATTAAGAGGGGGGGGGGAGGGGTGAGAAGATGAAAATTCTAAAGAAATACCGGTTGAAAGTGGCTCTGATACCACTTGATGAAACGGTAGCCAAGGATGACCTTTCAGCACGGTGTGATGGATATGATTAGTCAGAAGCTATTAGCCTCAAAGTTGACTAATGATGGATCGTAGGGTCACACAGAGGTTGCAGATTGGCCTCTGATATTCCCGGACTTAATGCTTTTAGATACGACACACTAGATCAGCAATGAAAGATTTGTTGAAAGATGTAACCCATTAACCAACATAAAATTTCAAGTCAACGAACACAGAGAATACTCTCCAGAATAAAAAAATTCGATTGAGTTTTTCTTTCAAAGGGTTCAGATACTGAAACAGAGAAAATAATAAGTGTTTAAGCAAAACAAGACCCATAGAAAAATGTAAAGAAGACTGGTATTTAAATTAAGTCAAAGTGACTCTGAGTCCATGCAGTTTACTGAGAATGGCCCCTCGGTAACTTGAGTGGACGTGTAGCAGATGTTCAGATTGGTTCAGTCTTGGACCCGGAGCATGTGAACAAAGGAACCATCAGCCAAAACTTGATTAACTCAAGCCATTTGTGAAGTCGCACGTTCGATCTTCTCCTTAAGTCCTCTTGCACATTCCTTGAAGTTTTGGTCAGTGGAAAAGTCAAATGGGTCAAGCAACTTTGGGACAGAAAAAGTTGATCCGGGGGTATGATAGTGTTCCCGAGCAGAGGAATTGATATCATGATGTTCATCGGTTTCCACTAAGGCCAAATTGATTCTGGCACGACCACTTTTCTTCTCTTGGTAATTCGGTTGGGAAATGACACGTTTGGGTCGTGAGATTTGGTTATCAGGTCGTGGAGTCAGACGAAGCTTACTATTCAGACGTTTCAGGTCAAAAAGGTACACGGCTGTATGATCGGATCGTTCTGTTGCCATGACTTGACTCCCTTGAGCAACCTCTTTTCCTGATCCCTCAACTTGGTCGGTACGCCTGATGTACCATGCACACTTCTCTGGTTCAATCTGTTCCTCTCCTCTGGTATCCTCCGAACTATCTGAAACACCCCAACCTGGATACACGACCCAGATCGGCTGTCCCACTTCTTAGTCTCCGAGAGACCTAGGCCCTATCCAAACAACTTAACATTTCTAATCCAGGAGGTTCCTCTATCTACCAATATGCGGAATTTAAAGGAGATAGATAATTAAAAGGAGACTCTTATTGATATAATAAGGATTCGATACAACATGCTAAAGTTTGCCCGTAGGCTTTACATGGACCGATCATATCCTATCCAGAGCTCCTAACACACACCACACATCATCAGGGGGGGGCCGCCGGACCGTGCACCTAGGCTTGATCCATACTCGGGCCAACCTCACGTCCTGAAAGGATATAAGCACGTCAGAAACCGGACTAATCCGTAACCGAACTATGCATATGCTTCCCAGAACCCCTATGCCCCGTTAGTATAGCCGAAGCCTATCCTAACACATCCTAAGACTTTCCCTAATTGTACTTAGTCATTCAACCAACCGCCCTACATGACCAAGTAGCAACTAGGTAGCCTTAGGGACAAACGGACAAGCCATTTGTCCGGAGGAACCAACGGCCAGAGACCGTGGCACTCCTTGGCACGTCGGCCGACCGCAGCACTGCTCCGAGTTCTTCACGACCGGACCACTTGTACTGACCATAGAGGT
Organism: Iljinskaea planisiliqua; assembly: GCA_900108845.1. NCBI lineage: Eukaryota > Viridiplantae > Streptophyta > Magnoliopsida > Brassicales > Brassicaceae > Iljinskaea > Iljinskaea planisiliqua. Next base: position 701,556 of record FNXX01000025.1, on the reverse strand, counting down.
ACGGTCACCCAAGGACATGTTCCTACACGTCCGAGGAATGCCGACACTCACACCGGTTCTGTGGGTCTAAGCCGGGACTCAGCCGTGATGGCCTTTGAACCGAACAGGTGCAATCACGCCGAACGGTCGCAAAATGGTTCACAAACGGACCAGGTCCGTCGGCCGAAGTGGTTTTACCTGCCAAAGGCACGCGTTAGCATGCCCCTGGTACGTTTACACACCCGCACCAGTTCACCCTATCCGACTTGCAACAGACCGTAAGGCCCCTTACTCCAAACGGTGTCAATTGCCGAACGGTCACGAAGGACCACAGGTCGTGTCTTTCCGACCTTAGGCACCAACCGACCGTCCCGTCTGGGTTCATTATGAACCAGACGATTTCCCATAGGCAACCAGCAGTTCTTTGTTCGCAACCGTTCACAGGCATCCGGACGTGACCACGCGGCCAAAGGTTTGTTTATGGATTCAACCCGGATCGGCCCTTAGCCTTGATCCAAGCGCACAAAGCGACCCGACCTTGGTAACCATCTTTCGCACTTCAAGAAATGCCCAGTCCAATCGCGAAACAAAGAAACGGCTTTCACATGAGTCTGGCCGAAACCGAGTCTCATGGATCAGCTGTATAAGAAAGGTAGAGAGGGAGACAAGACAAGGCAGCGAGACAGAGCCCAGTCCGTCCGGTTCCGTGATCGCAACGGTTGGCACCGGCGATCCAGGATCGACGGTTAGACACGGGTTACTCAAACGTACCTTTTGGGCTGGATCAGGATCGGCAAGGCCTTTGCCTTTTTTTATGGCCGGAACTTCCTCTTCCCCGAACATCTTTCCCGGTCATAGCCTTTTTCTTTCTCACTTTGCGATCGTAATCGGTTATACTCTCTTTTCTTTCTGTTTTACGATTTTCCTCTGCAGGAACTGATGCCAGACAAGTCGCAGAGGCCCTGGTATTTATAGGCGAGGCCCTGGCCTGTTCGACAGGCACCAGTCGACCAGACGCCTCCTATCAGGAAGGGTCGCCCTGGTTCGTGGTGTCCCTACGAACAGGTACCTCTTCCCCCATACCCCTTCGCCTGTCGCACCAACCGCCCACGGACACTAGCTGAGCCTAACTCACTGGGTCACCAGCTGTTCCCAGCTGCGAGTCACTCCCTCCAGCTGGCCGAGCTGGCCGTGAGCTGAACCAGCTGACCCAGCTGGAGTGTCACTATCCATACGGAACCGTGAGCTGCCCCAGCTGTCCTCAGCTAATGTTCTTACTCGGTCCTAGCTCCTACCCATCCTCTCTAGCTCGGATAAGGTCCCACGTCCTTTCCGGCTATCTCCCTCACGGACCGTGGCCTTACTAACAAAAATCTTTCGACCCAGCCTCTCATTCTGGCCCATGGTCCGTATTCGGGCCTTAGTGTGGTTTCGGGACGTTACAATATCCAGGTCACTTTAGCTCGATGCACTGGGTAGTTTCTTATCAGAACCTTCTTAAGTTAAGTAGGGTATATTGAGGAAACAGCCTTAGTCCTTTCGCAGACTAAAGGGGAATAGCCGCTTTGGTGTTAGAACCCTGGGGATAGGAAACTACCCGGTGCGCCGAGCCAAAGTGACCTGGATAGTTCAGAGGATACAGGAGGAGAGGAACAGCTTGAACTGGAGCAGAGTGCACGGGACAAGAGGCATACTGATCAAGTCAAAGGAACAGGAAAGAAGGCTGCTCAAGGGAGCCAAGCCGTGCCAACCGATCGATCCGATCGTACACCCGTGTACCTTTTTGACCCAAAACGACCGAGTAGTGAGCTTGGTTTAACTCCACAACCTAATGACCGAATCTCACGACCCAAACGTGTCCTTTCCCGACCGAGTTACCAAGAGGCAAGTGGTCGTGCCAGAATCAATTTGGTCCAAGTAGAAACTGATGAGCATCATGATATCAACACCTCTGCTCGGGAACACTATCGTACCACCACGTTAACTTCTTTAGTGCAAGATTTGCTTGACCCATTTGACTTTTCCAACAACCAAAACATCAAGGAACGAGCCAGAGGACTTGAGGAGGAAATTAAACGAGAGACTTTACAAATGACCCGAATTGATCAAGTTTTTGTCGAAGATTCTTTTGTATGGATGATCCGGGTCCAAGACTGAACCGAGCCAAACATCAGCCGCGTGTCCAGTCAAAGTTATCGAAGGGCATTCTTCATAAACCGTGTGAATTCAAAATGTCACTTTGACTTAGTTAATTTCCATTTTCTTTTCATTTTTCTATGTGTCTTGTTTCATACAAAAAATTATTATCTTCTTTGCTTAAGTATCTGAAAAACTTTGGAATAAAAAACTTAGTCGATTTTCTTATTCTTGAGAGTATTCTCTTTGTTCATTGATTTAAAAATTTCTGTTGCTTGGTAGGTTACATCATTCAACAAATCTCTCTTTTCTAATCTAGTGTGTCATATCTAGAAGCATTGAGACTGATAATATCAAAGGCCATCCCGCAACCTCTGTGCGACGTTACAATCGAACATTAGTCAAATTTGAAGCTAGTAGCTTCAGACTAATCCTAACCATCACCCCATGCTGAAAGGTCATCCTTGGTTACCGATTCATCAAGTGGTATCAGATCCACTTTCAGCCAGTATTTGTTTAGAATACTCATCTTCTGATCTCTTCACATTCTTTTGAAAAAAACACTCTTATCTATCTATCTAAACAATAGGATTCAGGATTCTGGGCCACTCTTGTTTGTTTAAGAAAAAAAACGACTTAAAACTGAGGAAAAATCCAGTCTAAGAGTTGGTTAAATCGGTTTCCTACCACAAATCTAGCAATGTTTCTATTGCATCTTTTTTCCTTGTTGTTGTGTCTCATTAAGTTTAACGGATTAGTTACTTTTGAACTCCGATGATCTCTTTGAGTGACCGTCAAAGCGTGTGAGACAAACACTTGAGTGAGGAGAAAACATTTGAGAGTGGGAGTTGTTGTTTTGGTTTTTATGTGTTTGTTAAGTAACCTTTCAGGGAAAAATGTCTAGTATGAGGAGGAGCAAAGCGGCAACCCTGGAAACGGATTGTCTAGTATTTAAATGAGAGCACTAACCTCTGAATTTAAACGTCTTTTCAACACAGATTTGGAAGAATTACACACACGCCTTGACAAGATCCAAGAAGATCCAAACGGCTCAAATTCAACCAAGAAGGAACCGATAAAAGAAACAGGGCAGTTAGGTCTGAGGACGAGCAAGAGGAAGTGGAATACCAACCTGAAGAAAACCATTCAGTCACAAGACATAGGATCGCCAATCGTGACCAAGCTGCTGTTAATCATTTCGCTAGGAGACCTGATGATAGTCTTGGAGGTTTGAAATTGAAAATTCATACTTTCTTTGGTAAAAATGATCTTGATGCATATCTTGAGTAGGGGAAAAAGGGTAGAACTGATCTTTGAATGTCAAAACTTCTCTGATATGAAGAAAGTTTGACTGGCTGAAACCGAATTTAGTGGATATACTATTAATTGGTATGATCAAGTTGTGACTTTCAGGAGAAGGACAGGTGCAAGACCAATCTCCAATTGGGATGAGCTTACAACTTTGATGAGAAAGCGGTTTGTACATTGATGTATCCCTCAGAACCAGTACCAGGCCAGCCAACCCGGAGCCAACCATGGAGGTAAGAAACATGAAGTTAAGGAGAGCAAAAGAGACCAACGATTTGAGTTCAGCTCAAATGGAGACCAAGACCAAAAATTCCAGCTAAAAAAACCCTTGGAGCACACACAACCCATCTAGGAGACACCACAAAGAAAAATATTCCCAAAAACGTTTCTCAAGAAAAAGTTATTTGAGGCTTAATCCAAAAGATCATCAATGGACTTGAAGAAGACTAATGATGACTAAATAGAGCAGCCCGACCAAACCCTGGGGAATTAAGAAAAAAATCTAAATTTTTTGGATTATCAACTCAAAAAGGAAGCACTGAAAATTGGATTCACATCAAGCCGGATTAAGACTTGGAAGTTATTGATTTTACAAGATGGCAAACCGGTTTCAGAGCACCACTCGCGACTTGGTCAAATATTGAGATGCACAGCCCAACTCACTCTATATATCGACCTAAGACCACTTGGAGATTTTTAATGGATCTATCATGGTTCCAGGAAGCCCAAGAAAAAAAAAGAAACAACCAACAGAGGCCCAAGTTATCATTCATTCTCCAAAACCAGACAACTTGGTTCTATTTGAGGAAATGTCTAGACCAGTTCGGTTTAGGAGATCACAGACTTATTTGTGGCTACCAGGAGATATTATTACTCCTCGAGAAGCACTCTAAAGCACCTTAGGAAGGACCAGTCCACACAAGATCAGGTAGAGAAGCATATGGACCAACCTACGTTATTTGGGGTCAAGAGCATTCACATGAAATCATTTGACAAAGACCAACAGCTATATTTTATAGACAGCTACATTTTGAGACTATATTTCATGAATCTGGACACTCCAAAGGATCATCATTACCTGCTCAAGCTATCAAGATTCAAAGGAGTCAACAAATCCTCTTCCTTCAGCCATTTTCCAACAGCTAGTTTTCTATTAAGTGCAGAATATTTTTGTGTTTAATATCTTTGTACATGACAATTGTATAAGCTCACCACCACCCTCATTTTATAACCACACCTTGAATTATAATTTTAAATAGAAAGTATTGTTTTCTTTCAAAGAAATGTGTCTTTGAATTTGATCTTTAAAGTTTAGGTGTTAAATTCACTTAGGTTCTTTAGAAAACTGTGGAGGAAGTTTTTTGTGTGATTCAGATAGCTTCTTCATTCACTGATTGCGAGAGTCAATCACTTATATCCATCATTCCATCAACGATTGAGTTAGTCAATCAATCAAACCTCTTCCACCACACCACTTCATCCAGAATCCATCTCTACTGGTGTGAAAGGAAAGCGTCGTACGACCAGCCTTCAATCCATCACCACCATCACAACCTCGGTCCTCGAAGATACATCATTTGGTATCAGAGCCTAAAAGGCTCATAAATCAGGTTTTATTTATCCACTTATCTCTTTTATTTGTTGTTCTTATTTTTCAGAATTTTGTTTTGTTCATGGAAATCATTTAATTAAAAAAGGATTTTATTTGCTTTGCTTATGTATTTTCTGATTAATTTTGTTTTCTAAAAATCTAAAAACATATATTTCATTTCGAATTTTAATACAAAAAAAGAATATTTATTTATGCTTTTGTTTCGTTTTCAAATCTAAAAACCATTAAAAAAATCAGTTGTTCAATTTTGTTTCTGTTTATTTGTTTTGTTATCTCTTTTTTTTTTTTTAAAACAAAATCTGCTTTCTTTGGATTATTTTGTTGATTCTGTTTGAAAGTTGAAAATCCAAAAAGACAAGTTTTTATTTGTGATTTTTGTTTGCATAATTGCTGGTTCATACATGTGTTTCATTGATAAAAAAGGGAAAGAATTGCATTACTTAATCATTTATCTTTAGAGCATTCGAATCTGATTGTTAGTTGCATTTTATTTAGTCAATCTCATTCCATTTAGAATCATATTTCGAATTTGAATTGCATTTCAAAAAAAAAAAGAGAAAAAAAAGAAAAGGAAGTATATTGCATTTTACTCTTAATATTGTTCTTGCCTTTGATCAGTTCAGCATTTGCATTTGATTATAATAATTGTTGCATTTTAGAAATAGGTTCGTTTCATCCATTTGATAATTGACATTTAGTTGCAGACAATAATTTGTTTGCATTCATTATTTAATTATGTTTGCATTTTGAATTTGTTTCATTTGTTAGTTTTGTTACGTTAGAAAGTTCCATAAATTGAACCTTGTTCCATATTAGTTTTGCTGCAATAAGAGAATAGATTCAATCGCATTCACTGATAATTGTCCTTTCTAGTTTGCACTTAATCGTCAATTAAAAGCCAAAATAATAGATAATTTTTTCTTTTTTAGTATAATTCTTGTTTCCTTAAGTAGCAAATCGTGTGAGCATTTGGTTCCTGTACAGCATTATTTCCTAGTTAGGTTCGGTCATATTAATCATTTGCTTTCATATCATTTCGAAAAAAGGAGAGAACCAGTCCATTTTTAAAAAATATATTTTAGTCGGTCCACATTTATTTTCTTGAATAACCGTATCACTTGAAATACATTCATACACTTGTGCCTTTAATTTTGTAGGTACAAAACTAATGGAAGAAAAAGAAGATATGTCGGAACAAAAAGAACAAGTTCTCTCTGCTGAAGAAAAAGAGTATGTAGATTGCTTTAGTTCTGAAAGTAAAGAAGAGCCACATGAGGAGAAGTTGGAACCAGAACCTCCAGATCACCATAGAAGCTGCTCAAATATGACATGGCGTGATGAAGATTCAGAGGAAGATTTGTATGAAGAATATAAATCTCACAGGAGAGTGGAGAAGCCAACCAGCTCTGGAGTTTTCCCATACCGAGGACCAGTTCAATCAAAACCAACCGACCCAAAGAAGCAAGTCAGCAAAAGAATTACTTACACATCTAATTATCTAGTCTTTTCAGGATCAAGCAAAGAAACTGAGGTGTACTTAAAGTGAAAGACAAACATGAAGCAATGGTTAAAGATCAACAACATTCCCAAAGAAGAGAAACTGTCTTATGCTTCTGGAGCACTCACTGGACATGCTTTCAAGTGGTGGCTAATGGAGTGTACTGAAGGTTTTTACAAAAAACCAGTACTAGGTTGGCGAAAATTAAGAGAAGGATGTACAGGGAGCTTGTAAAGAAGTATCAAAACCTTAACAGCATCAATGCAAAGCCCCAAAACCAATCAACGACAAAGAGAGTAATGTCCACACCAGAACCAAAGCTTACTCCTAAGAGTAAATATGCTTACTTGTCTGAACCAAAGAAAGTGTTTACAAAGACTTTACTAAGGATATCAAAAGTTAAGAAGATTCCTCAAGCAAATGAGATTTTAGAAGAATTACAAGAAGCTCCTAAACAAACGGCATCTAAGTTAAACACCATATCCAAGCTACAAGACACACCAGGCCAAGGCAATATTGAGAATGTTCGAAAATCTATTGTACTTATTCTTGTTGAAGTCGTAACGTTGAGGTTCGACAATCCTATAATATTAGATAGTTATAATATTTTCCTAGAAACTGCTTATAATCTATAGATTAAGAATTTATTACTAATATTGTACGATTCTACAAGTTCACACACGTAAACAAACTAGATCAATAATATATTGGGAATGGATATGAAATGTATATATATATATATATATATATATATATATATATATATATATATATATATATATATATATATATATATCTGTAAAACAAATATAAGAGATTAATATCTCATAATGGGTCTGGCCCACTAATCTAATTGTGTGCATTTAAGATAAACGAGTTTCTCTTATATAAAGACATTGTTATTTTGATAACTGCAACTCGTTTTTGTTTTATGGCAACCCTAAAAAAATAATTAAGAGACGAACTGTTCGTCTTTAGGTATTAGTGATTTGATCTTGATGGCACTAGCATCCCGTTCTGATCTAATTTGTGTGTGTGCTTGACTACGCCATTAAAACCGTTTAACAACCTCGGTTTAAGTTTATTTCTTGTTCTACTTTAGAACCTAGATTTATTTCAGTATTTGCATGAGATCTTGGCCATTGAAATCATAGGCTGATTTATAAATCGTTATAAACCGATATGAGTTTTTTCAGTGGAAGCAGAGCTTACATGTTTAATACTGAAACCAGATTTAATTTGATTTATATCTGATATAGATAAATAATTTGGTGTGTTTGATCTAGTTTAAATAGTTAAATTGATCGAATTTTGTGTTAACCCTAATTTGATTATGGTGTTGATCAATTTCCAAAATATACGTTTGTGAATATTAAATAATGATGTACCACTGTACATATTAAATTATATGTCAAGGATCATTGATTTTTGGAAAGTGAAAAATATAAGTTAATAAAGATAATTACGTGATATGATCATTGGGCAATTAATATATATTTTCCTTTTTATGCTTTTTACGTATGCATGTTGTAATTATTTAATCCATGCATGTTACTTTTATTTAAAATCCAGCATACGATTGATGTTTGAATGTTTGATTCTGAGATATATTGTGAAACCGTAGTAAATTATTGGATTTATTTACGGTTCGACAATTTGTTTAATCTAACTCTGTTTGACACGATTTGATCTTTTATTTAATCTAAATTTTAAATAAAGATTCTATGTATATAAATAATTAATAATTTTATTTAGATTAAATTAATTTAATTATTTAGAATCTAATTAAAATAAATATAAGATATGTATTAATTATATTTATTTTTATATTAGATATAAATTTTAAATGTAAACTAAAATTGAATTAAAATTAATTCCTTAATTAATATCAAATATTTTGATGTTTCTCTAATATTATCAATTATCAAGGTTTGTTTCATTGTATGATGGGCTTGTTAAGTAAGGTGTCTATAATTGTATGAGTGAGGTAGATGGTAATGGTTACCATATGAGTTAAGATTGGTTTATTTGACTACGCCATGAAAACGGTTTTGGGCTTAGAGATATTAGGTTGGATTTGACATAAGATGTCGTCTAATAACCAAGAATTATATTTGATATAATTAGCAAAGTGTTGCTTACCTAAATAACTAGACATTCGGACAATGAGCCAAAGCTCACTCAGATTCTAGTGAAATATGGGTCTTGGATCATTATATCCAATTTGAGGAAAAAGTTGTTTTGAATATAATGTGAATTTTCTTAAGTGTTAAGATTTCTCTTATTCTTGAACATCATATTAACATTTGCTATTATTCCTTTGCAGCAATGTCAACTCCTCAATGCTCCTTTTCCTTGCGATCCGTCATTGAGAAGAAAAAACTAAATGGGTCGAATTTTCTCGAATGGTATCGAAACTTGAGAATTGTTCTCAAACAGGAGAAAAAGGACTATGTCCTGGAAAATGTTCTTCCTGAAAAACGTAAGACCAATGTCCAATATGCTGAAAGAAATGCTTATGACAAGTGTGTCAGTGATAGGGTCGATGTGTGTTGTCTTATGTTGGCGACCATGAACTTAGATTTGCAGAAGCAATATGAGAACATGGATTCGCCAATTGACATGATCACTAGCCTGAAAGGAATGTTTCAGGAGCAAGCACGAACTGAGCGATACCAAACCGTTAAGGCTCTCATTGAGTGTAAGCTACCGAAAGATGGTCCAGTTAGCCCACATGTCATTAAGATGATGTGTTATGTTGATAACTTGGCAAGACTGGATTGTCCTATTAGCCAGGAGTTGGCTACTGATCTCATCCTACAGTCATTTCCATCAACTTATGATCAGTTTGTTATGAACTACAACATAAACAATTTGACTAAGACTTTGACTGAACTGCATGGTATGCTCAAAACAGCTGAGCCCAACATCAAGAAGAACACCTCACATGTACTTATGGTACAAGGGGGTAAAAAGTTAAAGAAACAAGGCAAAAAAAAAAAAAAAAAAGGAAATGGTAAGGCAAGCTGGATTGCGAATCCAAGTAAGTCAGACGCTACTCCTAAGTCTAAGCCTGGTCCTTCTGATGTTGATATGTGCCATTATTGTAATGGTTCTTGGCATTGGAAAAGAAAATGCAAGAAATACTTGAAAGATCTGAAAAAGAAGAAGACTTTCGAGACTTCGTCTTCCGGTATTTATGTTATAGAAGTAAATGTTACGACTTCTGGTTCTACTTCTTGAGTATTAGATACCAGCTCTGGTGCTCATATTTGTATGAATATGCAGGGCCTAAGCAACAGTAGAACTTTGGAGAAATGACAAATGGACTTACATGTGGGAAATGGAGCAAGAGTTGCTGCATTAGTTGTAGGAACATTTCATTTGTCTTTGCTTTCAGGCATAGTGTTAGAACTTAAGAATTGCTACTATGTACCTGTTATAAGATGAAATATTATTTCTATTCTTAATTTGGATTTGGAAGGATTTCAATTTTCGATTAAAAACAAGTGTTGTTTATTTGATTATTGTGATATCTTTTATGGTAGTGGTCCATTAGAGAATGAAATTTATGTTCTTAACCAAAGTGTGAATGTATATAACATTAGTACCAAAAGATTCAAATCTAAGGATACAAATCAAACTTTTCTTTAGCATTGTCGTTTGGGCCACATAAATGAGAAGCGCATTCAAAAGCTTCATAGTGATGGACTTTTGAGCTCATTTGATTATGAATCATATGAGAAATATGAATCTTGTTTACAAGGAAAAATGACTAAGGCTCCTTTTATTGGACACAGTGAAAGAGTTAAAGACTTATTGGTGCTTATACATACAGATGTATGTGGACCAATGAGCACAAATGCTAGAGGAAACTACCAGTACTTCATCACATTTGCTGATGACTTCAGTAGATATGGTTATGTTTATATAATGAAACATAAATCTGAATCTTTTGAAAAGTTCAAAGAGTTTCAGAATGAAGTACAAAACCAACTTGGCAAAACAATTAAAGCCCTTCGATCAGATCGAGGTGGAGAATATTTAAGCCAAACTTTCAATGACCATCTGAGGAATGTGGAATTGTTTCACAACTCACTCCTCCAGGAAGACCACAATTGAATGGTGTATCCGAAAGGAGAAATCAGACACTATTAGATATGGTTCGATCAATGATGAGTCATACACATCTTCCATCATCCTTTTGGGGACACACACTAGAAACATCTACGTTTACGCTCAACAGATGTCCATCAAAATCAGTTGAAAAGACACCATATGAGATATGGACTGGAAAAGTTCCAAGGTTTTGTTTTCTGAAAATTTGGGGTTGCAATGCTTATGTTAAACATATGTTTACTGATAGGCTTGGACAATCTGATAAATGCTACTTCATTGGTTATCCCAAAGAAACCAAAGGTTATTACTTTTACAACCCTACCGAAAACAAAATGTTTGTTGCTCGGAATGGAGTTTTTCTTAAAAGAGAATTTCTCTCTACGAAAATTAGTGGGAGTAAAGTAACACTCGAAGAAGTTCGAGAGTCACAGGAGCATGTTCCGACTTCTGAGGAAGAACATCAGTTGGATTTACAAAGAGTCATAGAATCGACACCTGGGGAATCTGAGGTATGTAGGTCCGTAAGGACACATCACAAACCTGATAGATTTGGGGTTTGGGTGACTGATCATCATGAACTATTGATAATAGAGAGTGATGAGCCTACGTTCTTTGAGGAAGCAATGATGGGCCCTGACTCTGATAAATGGCGAGAAGCCGCAGAATCTAAAATGAATTCCATGTCAGTGAACAAATGTGGAGTTTGGCTGATTTGACTGATGGTGTTAAAACCACTGAGTGTAAACGGGTTTTCAAGAAGAAAACTAACATGGATGGAAATATACAGATATATAAAGCTAGATTGGTGGCTAAAGTTTACAAGAAAATTCATGGTGTAGACTATGATGAAACCTATTCCCCAGTCGCAATGTTTAAATCCATTCGGATTCTCCTAGAAACTCCTGCATATCATGACTATGAGATATGACAGATAGATGTGAAAACAGCTTTCCTTAATGGAAATCTCGAAGAGAATGTGTACATGACACAACCTAAGGGTTTCACAGTCCCTAGAAGTGCTAGGAAGGTATGCAAACTTCAACGATTTAATTATGGTTTGAAGCAAGCATCTCGGAGTTGGAATCTTCATTTTAATAAGGAAATCAAAGAGTTCGATTTTATCAGAAACGAAGAAGAACCGTGCGTTTACTAGAAGACTAGTGGGAATGCAGTTGTTTTCTTAGTGTTGTATGCAGATGACATATTTCTCATGGGAAATGATATTCCGATGCTTAATTCTGTAAAGACTTGGCTAGGAAGTTGTTTCTCAATGAAAGACTTGGGTGAACACACGTACATTCTTGGAATAAAAATCTATAGAGATAGATCAAACAGGCTTATTGGATTGTGTCAAGATACTTATATCGAAAAAGTCTTGCACAGGTTCCAAATGCATGATTCCAAGAAAGGTTTTCTACCAATGTCTCATGGCATAACTCTAAACAAGACTCAGTGTCCTTCGACACATGATGAGCGAGAGCGCATAAGTAGAATCCCATATGCTTCTGCTATGGGATCTATCATGTGTGCCATGCTCTGTACTCGTCCAGATATTTCTTGTGCTTTAAGCATGATGAGTAGATACCAGTCTGATCCAGGTAAGAGTCACTGGACAGCAATCAAGAACATCTTTAAATATTTGAGAAATACTAAGGATAAGTTCTTGGTCTATGGAGGAAGTGATGAGCTTGTTGTGAGTGGTTACACCGACACCAGCTTTCAGACGGACAAAGATGATTTCCGATCACAATCTGGTTTCATCTTTTGTCTTAATGGAGGAGCGGTGAGTTGGAAGAGTTCCAAGCAAAGCACTGTAGTAGACTCTACAACCGAACCTGAATACACCGCTGCTTCTAAAGCAGCAAAGGAAACTGTTTGGATTCGAAAGTTCATTTCTGAACAAGGTGTGGTAACTAGTGTTTCTAGCCCAGTGGATCATTATTGTGATATAAATGGAGCCATTGCACAGAAGAAAGAACCTAGATCCCACCAGAAATCCAAGCACATTGAAAGGAAATATCATCTCATTCATGAGATTATCAATATAGGAGATGTGAAGATTAGCAAAATCTCAATGGATGCAAACGTTGTTGATCCATTGACCAAGCCTCTTCCACGGCGTAAGCATGAGAGTCATACTGCGGCTATGGGTGTTAGATTTCTTAAGATGTGATCTCAAATCTAGTGGGATTTTTTATTTATTTATTTATGATATGATGTTCATGTTTACATACATTTGGTTATGTTTTAAAATTAATGAAATTTGCTTCAGATTTATTTGATTATTGGATGATTAAATAATAGTCCAAAAATAATTTATATCATTCTTATATGCCATCAAGTATGTGACTTGATCATGAAACCCTATAAGTGAAAGGACGTAAATTGTTGAGATCCCTAGTCAAGGTTATTAAGATGGGACATTAATAATCTTGAATGACTAGTATGTGAGGTGACTGATGGCTAAGTTTCGTGAAGCCATTTAATATGTTGTATTAAAGTCAATTGCATAGATATGTGTTAGTGAACACAGTATCGGACTGATCCGCTATGAGAACTCTACAAGATTGTTATATGAGTGTTAAAATAGTTTCTCATTACAACTACAGAGTGTACTCCTTTGACCTGAGTTCGTCATGATTTCTCATTGATGGATTGGTTCACTTTAACCTTGTCAAACGTCAGCTGTAACAATGATTATAAAGGCATTGATTGGGTGTTCTATGAAGTTTGTAAGGAACAGGCATGGAACAAGATGGGATTTGTCCCTCCTATATAACGGGAGATAAATATCTTAGGGGACTATCGAAGATTTGATACTGAGAAATGCATAACCGTGCTCAAACAAGGTGAATGTCAGTCGTTTGTTTTATCAGTATAAATCAGAGTTCGATAAACATGATCTAGTTTAATAAGGATGTCACCATTTCTTGCCTTATGCTGAGATCGAGATATAAGAGAAAGGGATTATGGGAATTGATGATTCCAGTACAAGTGGGAGATTGTTGGGAATGTCCTGAAATCTATTGAACTTATTCTTGTTGAAGTCATAACGTTGAGGTTTGACAATATAATATTAGATGGTTATAATGTTTTGCTAAAAACCGCTTATAATCTATAGATTAAGAATGTATTTATAATATTGTATGATCCTACAAGTTCACACACCTAAATAAACTAGATCAAAAATATATTGGGAATGGATATGATATATAGATATATATATATATATATGTTATATGATATAGTATATATATATATATATGATATAGTAAACATGTATATATATATGTAAAACAAATATAAGAGATTAATATTTCTTAATGGGTCTGGCCCACTAATCTAATTGCGTGCAGTTAGGTTAAACGAGTTTGTCTTATATAAAGACATTGTTATTTTGATAACTGCAACTCGTTTTTGTTTTACAGCAACCCTAAACAAATAAGTAAGAGACAAACTGTTCGTCCTTAGGTAATAGTGATTTGATCTTGACGACACTAGCATTCCGTTCCAATTTAGTTTGTGTGTGTGTGTGGATACCGGTAGAGGCACAATAGTTGGAGTGCTTAACAACCCCGATATAAGTTTATTCCTTGTTCCGCTGGAGAATATACATGTATATTCAAAACTCTAGAACCTAGATTTATTTCAGTATTTGCATGAGATCTTGGCATTGAATTCATAGGCTGATTTATAAATCGTTATAAACTGGTATGAATTTCTTCAAGTAAGTCTTCTAACTATTTAAACCTCAAAGAACCAACATATTATAGATGTCATAAGAGATGTCACTTTGCTACAACTTGTCCATCTAAAAAATTGCTAAAAGATCAACCATCAACAGAAATAAAATCAGAAATATTGAAAGAGACTGATAGTTTAGTTGAATCTGATCTGTTAAATTACAATTCTAGACTTATACACTTGTATTTGCCAAAGAGTTTTGTTCCAGGAATATGAAAAGAAGAAAAACCTACAAGCAGAGGTGAAGAAAAGAAGATTACACACCAGACTTGTTAAAAGGAGAATGAGAAAGAAGAAGACAAGCATTTGGAAACAAATGCACCACCAACCAACAAAGTGAAGAAGCCTGAGCCAATTACCTTTGATCCAGACCAGATAACAGCTCAAGATTCTACACCAACTGGTGAAAACCCTGGAGAAGCTTATGTCATCTATGAACTAAAGGAAAGTAGAATTCAAGATAACAAAGAGAAAATTATTTTCAACTTGCTAAAACTATCAAAGTGAGTTTTAGTATGTCAAGACCTATTTCTATAACTTTAAGGTCAGATCTAATGCACTTGTTTCTTGTCAAAAGTGTTGAGATCATTGCAGGTACTAAGGACATAAACAACAAAATATTTCCAACAGAGAAGAACTTGTAGCTAAACCCAGCTTAGAACAAAGAGACATCACCTCTAATGGTGAACAAGTCCAAGGCTATCAATTGGGTAAAGACTAGAAAGCAGAGGAGGCACCCACCAGAACAGAAAATAGGAGTGATTCTATACTACTTACTCAAAGGAGAGCCCCCAGATGATCAACAACAACACCACCTGAGCAAAAACAAAAACCCCTTCCAAGGTAAGGTTCTAAACTCCCAGAGGAGAATAAAAACTAACTTGCTTACTGTTGGTTCTGGAAAATAGTTCTTAGGACAGAACCTTCAAAAAGGGGAGAGGATGATGTATCCCTTAGAACCAGTACCAGGCCAGCCAACCCGGAGCCAACCATGGGAGTGAGAAACATGAAGCTAAGGAGAGCTAAAGAGACCAGTGAGCTGAGTTCAGCTCAAATGGAGACCAAGACCAAACATTTCAGCTCAAAAAACACTTGGAGCACACACTCAACCCATCTAGGAGACACCACGAAAAAGAACCATCCCAAAACGTTTCCCAAAACGAAGTTATTGGAGGCTCAATCCAGAAGATCATAAATGGACCTGAAGAAGACCAACAACGACTAAATAGAGCGGTTCAACCAAAAGAGAAGGAATTAAGAAAAAAATCCATTGTTTTGGAATCTAAACTTTAAAAAGAAGCACTGAAAATTGGATTCACACTTAGAAGTTATTGATTTTACAAGATGGCAAACCGGTTTCAGAGCACCACTCGCGACTAGGCCAAATATTGATATGCGCAGCCTAACTTACTCTATATCTCGACCTAAGACAACTAGGAGATTTTTAATGGTTCCAGAAAGCCCAAAAAACAAAGAAAAAAACAACGGAGGCCCAAGTTATCACCCATTCTCCAAAACCGGACAGCTTGGTTCTATTTGGTGAAGTGTCTAGACCATTTCGGTTTAGGGGCTCCAAGACTTATTTGTGGCTACGAGAAGACATTATTACTCTTCTAGAATCAATCTATAACACCTTATGAAGCATCCGTCCACACATGATCAGGCAGAGAAGCATATGGACCAACCTACCTTATTTGGACTCAAGAGCATTCAACATGAAATCATACTAAGACAACATCTATATTTTGAAGACAGCTACGTTTTGAGACTATATTTCATAAACCTGGACACTCCAAAGGATCATCATTACCTGCCCAAGCTATCAAGATTTAATGGAGTCAACAAATCCCCCTCATTCAGTATTTTTCGCACATTATCTCCAACAGCTAGGTTTCTATTAAGTGCAGAATATTTTTGTGTTTAATTCTTTTGTACATGAGCATTATAGAAGCTCCCCACCACCCTGATTTTGTAACCACAGCTTGAATCGTAATTTTAAATACAAAGTATTGTTTTCTTTCAAAGAAATGTGTCGTTGAATTTGGTCTTTAGAGTTTAGGTGTAAGATTCACTTAGGTTCTTTAGAAAACTGTGGAATAAGTTGTTTGTGTGATTCAGATAGCTTCATCATTCACTGATTGAGAGAGTCAATCACTTCTATCCATCATTCCATCAACGATTGAGTGAGTCAATCAAACCTCTTCCACCACACCACTTTGTCCAAAATCCATCTCTACCGGTTCGAAAGGATAGCACTGTAAGCCTTCAATCTATCACCACCATCACAACCTCGGTCCCCGGGGATACATCATACCTGGTCACTACCATAAATATCTTCACCAAAAACTCAGACGGCTGATCCAGGGAACGAAGAGTGTGGAGGACTACTTTCAGGAAATGGAGACGTTAATGATCAAGGTAGATGAATCCTTGGACGCAACAATGGCACGGTTCATAGCAGGATTGAACCGTGAAGTTCAGGACCGGATGGAATTAAAAGAATATGAAAGCCTTGAGGAGATTTTGCACAAGGTAATCTTTGTGGAACAACAAGAGGAGGGTAATCACTAGACCCACCTATGCATATAACTCAAAACCACAATATCAAGACAAAGGTAAAACACAATATCAGCCAAATTCGATTTTGAAAACTATTAAATCTTCATCTTTTCACAAAGGCAAGGCCGCGGAATCCACGCGTAAAGCCAGAGATATCATGTGTTTTAAGTGCTAGGGGATGGGGCATTATGCCAACAAATACCCAAATCAGAAAGTAATGATCCTCTTAGAGAATGGATAGATAGAATCAGAGGAGGAGAGAGAAGAGTCCGAACCGATTTATGACGAGGAAGAAGAAACTTTGGATCTTCCGGCCCCTGGACAACTCCTAGTGACACGACCGTCACTCAGTGCTCAAACTAAGATAGATGAGAAGGCACAAAGGGAGAATCTCTTTCACACTCGTTTCATAGTTGATGAAAAGGTTTGTAGTTTGATTGTTGATGGAGGGATTGCACTAATGTTGCTAGTGAAACTCTTGTCAGTAAACTTGGACCCAGCGGGAGGAAACATCCGCAGCCATAGAAGCTGGAATGGCTTAATGATGAAGGAGAGATACAGGTCAAAGAAAAAGTGATGGTGCCTTTTCAAATTGGCCGGTATAACGATGAGATCCTTGGTGACATACTACACAAATAGGACGGATACATACTAAAATAACCGAGTTTTCTTACAAACTAAAACCTAAGACAACCTCTTGTGGTCCAGACTTTATCAAGGCTGAATCCATAATCCTTGTTGCATCTACCGATCCATCAACCTCCATCCAATCCTCTTCATTTACTGTGGCAAGCATAGTTACACAACCAATTACCCTGGTTCCCTCAGACCATCCATTCCATCGATCCATCACTCGATCCAGCTGAAAGTGTCACACGACCAGAAACCGGTTCCCACCATCCCATCTTGTTCGATCCAGCTTGTATCTTACATCATTTGGTATAAGAGCATAAAAGGCTCCGAAATTAGGTTATATCAAACCTTACCTAATTTTGTTTAATTCCTTTCTTTTGCTTGTTCTTGTTCTTTTACGATCATATCATTTAGACAAAAAAAAAACATAAGAGTTGCTTGTTTAATCTGTTCTTTTTGTTTCATGCTTGTTCCCACAAATTTTTATATATATAGAACCCGAGTGCATCTAGTTTTGAATTTGAATTTTGTCATAACTTGCATTCGAGTTTATATTCACATCAATTGCATTCATTAAAAAAAAAAAGAATACTATAGTCAGTCCAGTGCATTCATTGATTTAATATCGCTCGAACACTTTCAAACATTTTGGTTTACCATCCAAGTACCTAATCTAAATTCCATGTGAGAAGTAGGAATCGAAGGTTGATATATCATGGTTTTTAGTGTTTTTGGCCATGATATAAATCTTGTTTATAGAGTCCTTTTAGTGTTTTTGGAGTCTTTTAGAGTCATTTGCAGGTTCAGGTACGTGTGGAACTTATTTGGAGATTATTGATCATTCTGGAGTTAAGTAGGAAGTTGTGCAGAAGAATTCAAGCCGAAAACTTCTTTTGGAGATGGTGTCGGTCGACACCATACTTTGTGTCGGTCAACACCCATCAGACAGGCAATTTTCTGTGCCAGTTTTGAAGATTTTTGAAGAAAAGGAAATTTGCCCAGACTTTTCTTTATTTGCAAATAAGTCCATGTTCAAGTTTTTAGGATATTTATATTATTTTAAGGCCATTGTTTAGACCTATCTTTTATCTAAGCTTTATTTGATTCGAGAGAGATTTGTAGCAGAGTTTTAAGAGAAGAATTAAGACTCCTTCAGAGAAGATTCAGAACTCCATTTACTTTATATTGATTTCTTTTATGCAATCTTATTCAATCAAGTTTATTGTTTCAATCTCCATGTCTGAGTAGTTTGCTAGTTAGGTTTAGGGTTTCTCATTAGGGATTTCATGGATTGTTAAATTGATTGGTTAGTTAAGGATTCTGGAACATTAGTTCTTCATCTAGGTTATGATTAATGCTTGATCTGAACTGACGAGTTAGATTAATGATCATAGGTTGATTCTGGCAACGAAAGTTGGTTAATTAGCTAGAAAGAACCTTAGATGAGAAAAATACCTATTTGCAAAGGAATTTGATTTAGGGATTTTGTGAACTTATCGAACCCGAGATTATTGCATGTTTATACTTTAGAACTCGCAAAGAAATTTGGTTTTCTAGGTTTTAGATATAGATAGTTTTCGCAGCGACAACTGGTTCTCTTTATCATTGTGTTTCGAGTTCTAGAACATAACAAAATCCTGATTGACTGATTCGCTTGCATTCCTGATTTCCTGAGAATTCCATGAGCCTGACGTTTTTTCCCATCTGCTTTTCACCTGATTTTACTGCATTGCTTTCATTACATTATTTCTTGTTTAGCTTAATTCGAAGACCTATAATCTATTGGGTGATCTTGAGTCTCTGTGGAATTCGACCCCTAAGTACTATAATCGACCTTTTAATTTGGAGAGTATCTCTAGGGTATTTTTGAGCATATCAAATTTTGGTGCATTTGCCGGGGACTCATTGATTCACTATTAGATTAGGTGTTGAATTTCATCTGGACAATTTTATTTTTGGTTTACTTACATTGTTCTTTCTCTTTTCTTGTGTTTCAGGTGCATGCATAACCGCAGTAACCGAAGCAACAAAGAGACTCTTGTGAATCTTACGAATCAGGAGTTGGGAGAGTTAGAACGTACAAACCGCAAAACAAAGAAGTCAGCAGACATGAGGAGAACAATCATTTGACATGATGCTGCAGGAGTCTTACGAGATCAAGAGGGTCACGCTTACGATGGGGACTAAATCGACGATCAGAGGAATGTCATTCCAGAAGACGCCCAACTTGTGGCTGCAGCTGTTGTGCCACCTACTCGAGGAAAGACACTTGCTGATTTCAACAGACCTGATCAGTTCTATGCTAATAGGTCTGCAATTCGTCCTCCTCTTTTCCAAAGGAATGACTTTAAGCTAAAACCTGCATACTACACTCTTGTGGCTTAGCATCTCTTTCATGGTCTTCCTCATGAGCATCCCATGGATCACATTGTTTGAGGATTTGGTGACAAGCATCAAGTTAAATGGTGTTTCTAAGGACTATCTATTCTGCAAGTTGTTCCCATACTCTCTTGCTGGGGATGCAGCTTATTGGCTCAAGCAATTGCAGCCAGGTTCTTTGACCTCTCGGAAGGATACTAAGAATGCATTCCTAAATAGTTTCTTTGATGATGCAAGGTCTGAGGAGCTGAGGACAAAGATTTCTACATTCTCTCAGGGGCCTGCTGAAGCATTCAAAACTTCTTGGTTAAAGTTCAGAGCATATCAGAGGGATTGTCCACACCATGGCTTCAGTGATGTCCAGCTGCTGGGTATTTGCTTCAGAGGCATAGATTGGAGGTACCAGATGGCTTTGGATGCTGCAAGTGAAGGAAACCTCAATACCAGAAGCCCAGAGGAGGCCAAAAATTTTATTGAGAACTTGGCATCTAGCAATAGTACCAAGAATGCAGACTATGATAGGAAGAGGCTGGCTGGAAACATGGAAGGTGCTTAGAGTGCTGAAGTGAAAGCAAAACTTGATTCTATCCACAATCTCCTTGTGGGAAAGAAGCAAGTTCAGTTTACTGCAGAGGTTGAAACCTTTGAACCAGAGGAAGAGGATGCAAATTTCATCAATGGAGTTGAGTTTCAAGGTCAGAGATTTGGAAATCAGCAAGGTTATGGTTCTTCTTACCAGCAGTCTTTTCAGAACAACAATTTCACCAGAACTTATGGTTCTTCTTCTTACCAGAAACCTGAACAGAATATCAAGATGAAATCTATGTTGGAGCAGGTTTTGGAAGGCCAGACAAAGATGACTGTGAACTTCAATGGGAAGCTGGATGCTTTGTATACTGACCTGAATGAGACGATTGAGTCTTCCAGGAAAGACTGATATCAACCCAAGGCATCATGTTCATGCCATCATGGTGAGAAGTGACGAAAAATTCGTGGAGTCTGCAGAGTTTGATGAAGAATTTGGAGCCACAGACCTGGTGTCGGTTGACACCAAGGAGGAGTGTCGGTCGACACCAACCAAAATTCTCAAGAAATCGAGTCGTGATGAACCGTTGTTGACCATGCCTCACGACACCAAAGTGAAGAGGTCGACACCATACCTGGTGTCGGTCGACACCCAGGAGGTGTGTCGGTCGACGCTAGCAAAAAATTGTGGTTTCTCGAGTCCCTACGGACAAAAATCGATGCACTTCGACAAAAGTTTTGAGTGTCGAGCGACACCAGATTAGGGTGTCGATCGACACTCGATCTGTATTTTCAATTTCCGTCATAAGAGCGTGCTGATCGTCCCAAAACACCATTACCTACTGAAGAGAGGGCCTACAAACCTAAGATACCTTACCCGAATCCCAAAATTTCAAAACAAGAGGTAGAAGAGGCCAGATGCAAGGCAATAATGGACAAGGTGCTGATTGAGATACCATTGGTTGATGCAGTCAAGCTTTCACCTGCACTTAAGAGATATGTTAAGAGGATGGTTGTGATTGGTGTAAGCCCTGAGGAAGCAGCTTTGCGCACAAAGGACATCAATGCAATCCTCTTGAAAAAGATAGTATCAAGGAAAGAGAGGAAGGTAAAAGTCTCTGAACAGGTTAGTGCTATGATTCAGAGTAGGATTCCAAAAAAGTTACCTGACCTAGGGAGTTTTGTGCTAGACTGCTCCATCTCAACAGGAAGGTTTCCTCACTCTCTCTGTGACTTTGGCTCAAGCATTAACCTGATGCCTTATTCTGTTGCTATAAGACTTGAGTTGACTGACTTCAAGCCTACAAGGATTCATCTTATTCTTGCTGATCGTTCCAAGAGGGTTCCAGAGAATGTTCCACTTCAGATTTCAGGCTGCACTATCCCCACAGACTTTGTGGTTTTGCAATATGGTGAAGAACCTCAGGATCCTCTTCTTCTGGGAAGATCTTTCTTAGCTACATCAGGTGTTATTATTGATTTCAGGGAAGGGCAGATAGAGCTTGATTTGGGTGATAAGGTTATGAACTTTGACATAGATAAACTAAGGAGAAAACCTACCATTGATGGTCAAACATTTTCTGTAGAGGTTGTCATGGATGAGGAGCCAGATGACATTACTGCTGGGTATGTCAAAGAGCTGGAGGTTACTGAGCAAGTGAACAAGCTGATTGTTCAAAAAGAATTAGTTAAGAATTCTAAGAAAGCTGCTGGGCTTGAGGATTGGAGTGGAGATCATCTCTTCAGAAGTAGGCTTGAAGATGAGGGTCCAATCAAAGAAAAGTTGATGGAGGAAGACCCTTTTGTGATGGAGACAAGGATTGCAGAGCTGAATTGCATAAAAAGTGCAGAAATTCGGGTTGCAGGTTCAGTGTCGGTCGACACCACTCTTGGTGTCGGTCGACACCCTCCACAGACAAACCCAGAAACGACTAAAACACAATTTTCTGGAGGTTTCTAATTCTGCAAGTTCGACAACTGTTGTTAAACAGAAAGCTCCACATCTTACACCCCATACACCTGGGAGAAAGCAAAGGTATGTACTTCATGTTCCCAATTCTAAACCACCTGATATCATCAGTCATACACTTCCATCTACTTCACACTTATGCAAGCCACGAGATTCTCATAGAGAGCTTGGTATCTCTTTTGATGACTTTGTAGGAAAAAGAAGTGTCCCACCCACACATAGGTACCGCCCTGCAGCTGTTCCTTGGTTCCTTGGTCAATCTCATGCACAAACTGCCTATACACCACCCTGGATGATGAGATGTTCTTCCCAGAGGCATTCCTTGCCACTGTCTGATCCACAAGATGCTTAAGCCCCGACACAGTCAAGCTAATGACTGAAAAGAAGTGCTTAGTGGGAGGCAACCCACTTTTAGGTAGGATTTTCTTTGAATTTCGTTAGGTTTTTGCTAATTTTTAGTTTTGTTTTTCTTGTGTCCTAAAAAAAAAAAAAATTGGTGTCGACCGACAACCACTTTCAGTGCCGCCCGACACCACCCGACCAGGTACATATTTTTGTTTTTTTCTTGTTCGTTTGTTTTTTCCTTTGGTTTCTTTCCGATCCTAAGGCTTGATAACACTGGGGACAGTGTTACTTAAGTCTGGGGGAGGAAAATACTGATGTATTTTGCTTTGTTTTTTTTTGAGTCAGTTGTGTCGTTTTATTGAGTCAAAATTTAGTTTGGAACTATGAGCTATTCTTGGAACAAGCTGTTTTAGCAACCACTTTAGAGATCATTTTTACATCCATTGACAGCACATCCAACTAAAACGAAATTCTAAAGGTAAATTGATTTACCAATATCTCCATATTTGTTTGAGTGTTTGAATGATCTAAAGCTCGCGTATACATAATGAACTTAATTTCTCTCATCTTGGGGCTTGGTATACTTTGAATCCGATTCCTTTTTCAAGTCTGGTAGGATTAGTATGTGATTATGGTTTCCCTCTCGCTTCCTATCAAAAAAAAAAAAAAAAAAACAGAAAACAAAAGGATATAGGTCGAAAAGAAGTGAACCAAGAAGTTGGCAGAAACCCTGTTAGTTCTTGTGTCTCATGGAAGCCTGTCTAAAAAAAATTAAACGGTCAGTCGATATAAGTCTTGATTATAGAGTCATGTTAGTGTTTTTGGAATCTTTTAGAGTCATTTGCAGGTTCATGTACGTTTGGAGCTTATTTGGAGATTATGGATCATTCTGGAGTTAAGTAGGAAGTTGTGCAGAAGAATTCAAGCCGAAAACTACTTTTGGAGATGGTGTCGGTCAACACCCATCAGACAGGTAATTTTCTGCGCCAGTTTTGAATATTTTTGAAGAAAAGTAAATTTACCCAGACTTTTCTTTATTTGCAAATAAGTCCCTGTTCGAGTTTTTAGGATATTTGTATTATTTTAAGGCCATTGTTTAGACCTATCTTTTATCTAAGCTTTATTTGATTCGAGAGAGATTTGTAGCAGAGTTTTGGAGAAGAATTCAGACTCATTCAGAGAAGATTCAGAACTCCTTTTATTCTATATTGATTTCTTTTTTGCAATCTTATTCAATCATGTTTACTGTTTCAATCTCCATGTCTGAGTAGTTTGCTAGTTAGGTTTAGGGTTTCTCATTAGGGATTTCATGGATTGTTAAATTGATTGGTTAGTTAAGGACTCTGGAACACTAGTTCTTCATCTAGGTTATGATTAATGCTTGATCTGAACTGACGAGCTAGATAATAGGTTGATTCTCGCTATGAAAGTTGGTTAATTAGCTAGAAAGAACCTTAGATGAGCAAAATACCTATTTGCAAAGGAATTTGATTTAGGGATTTTGTGAACTTATCGAACTTGAGATTATTGCATGTTTATACTTTAGAACTCGCAAAGAAATTTGGTTTTCTAGGTTTTAGATATAGATAGTTTTCGTAACGAAAGCTGGTTCTCTTTATCATTGTGTTTCGAGTTCTAGAACATAGCAAAATCCTGATTGACTGATTAGCTTGCATTCCTGATTTTCTGAGAATTCTCTGAACCTAACGTTTTTTCCATCTGATTTACAACCGATTTTACTGCATTGCTTTCATTACGTTATTTCTTGTTTAGCTTAATTCGAAGACCTATAATCTATTGTGTGATCTTGAGTCTCTGTGGAATTTGACTCCTAAGTACTATAATCGATCTCTTAATTTGGAGAGTATCTCTAGGGTATTTTTGAGCATATCAAATTTTGGCGCCATTGTCGAGGACTTAAGCTAACTCCCCCAACCTTTGCAGGAAAGATCCATCAAGATGCCTATATTGATTGGGACAGGCATATGGAGTGTCTCTTTGAATACTACCAATACATGGACGCTCAAAAAGTGGCATTGGCAGCCGGACAACTCCCTGACAATGCCTTGGCATGGTAGGACCGGGCAGTAGATGAGCGGAGGAAGCACCGGCTCCAACCCATGAACACTTGGGAAGACATGAGCTATCAGCTCCGATAACGATATGTGCCAGCATACTTCCACCGGGCCTACAAAAAAAAATCAGGAAGTTGGCTCAAGGATCTAAGACAGTAGAAGAATACTTCGAAGAATTTGAGACTTTGAAGAACCTGTTGGATGTGGAGGAATCAGCTGAGACTCCCATGGCACAATTCCTAGATGATTTACACGACCGCATAGCTAGAAATGTAGAGAGACAAACATCCCAAGACTTGGACGAACTCGTGAATTTGGCAATCCAAGCTGAGAAACATATCAAGAGGAAGGGCCAGACTAACCGAGCCAGAACCAGTTGGATATCACCACCACCAAGAAGCGTGGATAAAGGCAAGTTGCCAGAAATCGACTCTAAATATAAGAAGCCTTATCAAGAAGGCCAAAAGGGAACCATTGCCGGTTCAAGTGTAACTCCACCACAACGAGCCCGAGACATAACATGCGTCAAGTGTATGGGCAAATGCCACTATGCCCGGGAATGTCCCAACTAAAGAGTCCTAAACCTGAGAGAGGATGGAGAATACGTGTCACAAGATGAGGCCGTGGCTATTCAAGAAGAACATGAGGACAAAGTGACCGACTATCCTGATGTTGGGGAGATTTTGGTCACCAGAAGAACCTTGAGTGCAGTGTTTGATCCAGAGACCATCCAGTGAGAGAACATCATTCACTCTCGGTGCACCATAAACACTAAGGTATGTAGTTTAATAATCGATGGTGGATCATGCACAAATGTGGCCAGTCAATACTTGGTTGATAAGATTGGTGTGAAGAAGACAAAGCATCTGCGACCTTCCTGACTCAAGTGGTTGAACGATGACACCGAGCTCAAAATTGGAGAACAAGTGATTGTACCCTTCAGCATAGGACTGTACGCGGACCAGGTGCTTTGTAATGTCATACCAATGCAAGCCGGGCACCTCCTCTTAGGAAGGCCATGACAATTCGACAAAGAAACAGTGCACAATGGAAGGACCAATTACTATAGCTTTTTGCACAACCACAAGAAGCACAACTTTACTCCACTTACTACACCCGAAGTACATGACATACAATAGGCTATGGACAAAGGATTCAAGGTAAGTAAAACAAGTCTATTCATTTCTCCCAGTAAAGTCATCAAGGCTATGGAACATAAGGAACCGGTGTAACTCATGATCTTCCGGGAAAGTATGTTTTCAGGTCCGGAAGGCCAGCCCCTGCTCGATGGGATGATCAAGCTATTAGAAGATCTCAAGGACGTGTTCCCTGATGACATACTAGCTGGACTGCCACCAGCTAGAGGAACAGAGCATCAGATTGATCTTGTTCCAGAAGCTCCTTTACCAAACTGACCAGCATATAGGATCAATCTGGAAGGGGCTAAAGAGTTAGATCGACATGTTCAAGACCTCATGACAAAAGGGTACATCATGGAGAGCCTTAGCCTATGTGTCGTGCCCGTGTTTCTGGTACCCAAGAAGGAAGGCACTTGGAAAATGTGTGTGGATTGTAGGGCCATAAATAACGTCACCATCAAGTATATTCGTCCCATATCGAGACTGGATGATATGTTGGATGAACTCAATGGGTTAACAATCTTTTCAAAGATCAATTTAAGGAGTGGATACCACCAAGTTCGCATGAAGGAAGGAGATGAGTGGAAAAATCCTTCAAGACCAAAGAGGATTATACGAATGGTTGGTGATGCCATTTGGACTGACCAATGCCCACAACACCTTCATGAGACACATGAATCTTATTCTAAGGGAGTACATTTGTAAGTCTGTGGTAGTTTATTTCGATGATATCTTGATATATAGCCAATGTCTTGATGATCATTTTTGAAGCATCTAGAACAAGTGCTACACACACTCAGGAATGAAGGTCTTTATACCAACTTAAAAAACTGTACCTTCTGCACTTATCAAGTAGCTTTCCTAGGCTTTGTTGTTAGTTCTGTGGGCTGAAAAGTGGATGAGGAAAAGATGAAGGCAATTCAAGAATGGCCAACCCCTACAACCGTAGGTCATGTAAGAAGCTTCCACGGCTTGGCCAGTTTTTATCGATGGTTTGTTCGAGATTTCAGCACTATATCTGCCCCACTAACCTCGATGATCAAGAAGAACAACACCTTTGCATAGGGATAAGTCCAATAAGATTCATTCTACCGGCTCAAAGCTAGTCTTACTCAAGCTTCTATATTGGTATTACTTAACTTTAAGTAAATGTTTAAGGTTGAGTGTGATGCATCAGGGATAAGGATATGTACAGTCTTGACTCAAGGAGGGAGGCCCGAGGCCTATTTCAGTGAGAAGTTGAGTGGAGAATCAATCAACTACCCCACTTAGGATAAGAAACTTTATGCGCTTGTGAGGTCCTTAGAAACATGTCAACCTTATCTGCTTCAAAGGAATTTGTCATCCATGCCGATCACGAAACATTGATGCATCTGCGGGGCCAAACCACACTCAAGAAAATACATGCAAGGTAGCTAAAATACATCAAGAACTTTCCCTATGTAAACAAGTACAAGAAAGGGAAATAAGACATTGTGGCTGATGCTTTGTCAAGGAGGCATGGTTTGATCTCGACAATGGAAACAAAGGTTATGGGGTTTGAACATTTGAAGGATCAATATTCTGAAGACGCTGACTTTGGACACACCTACAAGAAGTGCAAAAGAGGCGCTATTCGGCCTTACTACAAGCATGATAAATTCAATTCATGTTCCAAGACAAACGGCTATGCATTCCCCAAGAAACAATGCGAGAACTACTACTAAGGGAAGCTCATGGTGGAGGATTAATGTAACATTATGAAGTAGATAAGACCTTGAGCATCATCACATAACATTTCTTTTGGTCTCATTTGAAGCGAGATGTGGAACGGTTCTGTGCAAGATGTATCGTGTACCTTAAAGCCAAATCCATGTCGCATTCTTTTGGACTCTATATTCCCTTGCTTATACCTAACATGCCTTGGTTAGATGTCTCTATGGATTTTGTTTTAGGTATACCCATGATCAAGCATAAGAATTCAATCTTTGTGGTAGTGGACTGATTCTTGAAGATGGCACATTTCATCCCCTGTGCCAAGACCAATGACGTGACCTAAACAGCCGACTATTACTTCAAAGAAGTGATTTGTTGGCATGGTTTACCACGGACCATAGTGTCAGACACCGAGACCCCAAATTCTTAAGCCATTTTTGGAGAACACTTTGGAGTAAAATGGGGACTAAGATACTCTTCTCTACTACATGCCACCCCCAAACTGATGGCCAGACCGAGGTGGTAAACCGGACACTATTACTCTGTTGAAAGCCTCGGTTGGTAAAAATTTGAGATTCTGGCTTGATTGCTTACAATACATTGAATTTTCTTATAATTGGGTGCCTTACACGACTACTAAACTTTCACTCTTTGAAGTTGTTTATGGTTTTAAGCCTGCCTCTCACTGATATGATCCCACTAGATCGTGGTCTCTTAAGGTGGATTTTGAACTGGATATTCCTTCAACCAAGGTTACTAACCAAGGCTAAGGTGATCTGAATTGAATGGTCACACAAGAGTTGTGGAAATACTTGATATTCCGGTTGATCTTCAGGATATGACACACGTGAGGATCGCGTTTGGTTTCTGGATATTACACACCAGCAACCAGTTTGTCCAAGATGAACAAAGAGAATCATTCTCAACTAAAAAGGTTGTGTTTTGAGTTTCCCCCAGAGTTTGGTTTATAAAGGCAGAGAATGTGATAAAGACTTAGCTAAAAAAAATGTAAAACGAAAAATTAGGCAAATACTGAATTAAGTAATGTTAACTGACTCTTTTGATCCTTATTTGACTCTTTTGATCCTTATTTGACTCTTCTGCTCCCATTTGGTTAATTTCCTTCTTAGTCGTACATAGGAGGCTTGGAGTCGCGCATAGACGACTGTGAGTTGCAGTCATCCATAGAAGACTGTGATTTGTTCAGCAGACTTGAAACTAAGACAATGGATTCTTCAGCTTCTTGAACGTCTTGGACTTGCAACATCACCAAAGTAGTGTGTTTCACCTCTTCTTCCAATAAGTCCACATGAGTAGAAGCTGAACTAAGTATAGTACTTAGTGCCTTAGAGAATTTATTGAACTGAGACGTTGTCATAGCTCCAGCTGGTACTTGCAATGCTTCCTCATGTTCATACTCTTCCACAGCTTCAAGCTCAGGTACTTACTCAGGTTTAAGCTCATCCATGATCATATCATCCCTCTCCTCTCGAAAAGGATTTGTCCTCAAATCTGGTTCATCTGCCACAAAAGGAATAAGATTAGTCACATTGAAACTTGAGGAGACATTGTACTTACCTTGGAGGTCAAGTTGATAAGCATTATCATTGTGTCTCATGATGATTCTAAAAGGTCCATTGATCCTGGCCATCAACTTAGACTTTTTCTCTGTTAAAAACCTTTCTTTCCTCAGATGTATCTAGACAAGATCACCTTTCTTGAAGACTAACTTAGTTCAGTCTTTGTTTGCCTGTTTCTCATAAGCTTTGTTCTCGCCTCAATGTTTTCCGAGCCTTTTCATGCATTTGTTTCACCACTTTAGCCTTCTTCTTTCCAGCTGTACTTATCCTTTCACTCAAAGGAAAATACATCAAATCCAATGGAGATAAAGGTTGAAATACGTAAACAAGTTCAAATGGTGAAAACCTAGTAGCTGAATGAGTAGCATGATTGTATGCAAATTCTGCATGAGGAAGACGTTCTTCCCAAGTTCTGAGGTTTCTTTTAATTAATGATCTTAACAAATTTCCCAAAGTCCTATTGAATACTTCTGTTTGACCATCAGATTGTGGATGACAAGTAGTAGAAAACAAGAGTTTATTACTTAGCTTAGTCCAGAGTATTTTCCAGAAATAACTAAGAAAGTTAGTATCTCTATCAGAAACTATACACTTAGGCATTCCATGCATTCTGACTAATACTTTAAAGAAAAGATCCGCAATGTGTGATGCATCATCAGTTTTGTTACAAGCAATGAAGTGAGCCATCTTAGTGAATTTATCAACCACTACATAGATGAAATCCTTACCTGACTTGGTTCTCGGGAGACCAAGTTCAAAGTCCATGGAAATGTCAGTTCAAGGGTGGCTAGGAATTGGCAACGGTACATAAAAGCCATGAGTCTGCACCTGTGACTTAGCTTTCTTGCAAGTGACACACCTCCACATACTTGTTCAACATCTCTTTTCATGTGTGGCCAATGAAAATGTTCCTGCATCACCTTAAGAGTTTTAGCTATGCCAAGGTGTCTCATCAAGCCTCCTCTATGAGCTTCCCTGACTAACAAGTCACTCAAAGATCAATTAGGCACACAAAGTCCGTTTTCAAGAAAAAGGAATCCTTCGTGGCTATAGTACTTTCCACTAGCATGTTTAGCACAAGCTGCATAAGTTTCCTTGAAATCTGATTCAGTTTCATAGAGTTCTTTAATCATTTCAAACCCAAGCAACTTTGAATCCAGAACTGTAATAAGAGCATACCTTCTAGACAATTCATCTGCAACTACATTATCTTTACCTTGCTTGTATTTGATCGCATAAGAAAATGTTTCAATGAATTCGACCCACCTTGCATGTCGCTTATAAAGTTTTTGCAAATCATAAAGCTATTTATTGTAAGTTGGATAGTTGAGTGTGCTCCTCCCAGCTTCTCACTGAAGAACACAACAGGTCTTCTTTCCTGCATGAGAACAGCACCAATTCATACGCCTGAGGCATCGCATTCCATCTCAAAAGTTTTAAGGGTGCATGAGTTAACTTCCCTTTCAAGGCTTGGAACACATCCCCCTGTTCTTTTTTCCATTTAAAACCCACGGTTTTATTGATCACTTCAGTTAGAGGAGCTGCTATTGTGCTGAAGTCCTTGCCAAAGCATCTGTAGAAGCCGACTAACCCATGGAAACTCCCGAACTTCTCCCATTATCTTTGGACTTGGCCAATCTTTCATAGCTTTCACCTTCTCCTCATAAACTCTTTTGCCATCTGCACTTACAACAAAACCTAAAAAACACAATGTTATCTGTTCCAAAGGTACAAAGGTGCATTTCTTCAGGTTAGCATAGAGCTTTTCCTTTCAAAGTACTTCAAGAACAGCTTTCAAATGTTCAACATGCTCACTAAGGTTTATTCTGTAGATCATGATGTCATCGAAGTAAACCAGTACAAAAAATCCTATGTAAGCCCTTAACACGTGATTCATTAACCTCATAAACGTACTGGATGCATTGGTTAAGCCAAAAAGGCATCACTAACCATTCAAACAACCCATGTTTAGTTTTAAAGTCTGTCTTCCATTCATCACCCTCCTTCATCCTAATCAGATGATAACCGCCTTTTAAATCTATCTTAGAGAAGATTACTGACCCATAAAGTTCATCAAACATGTCATCAAGTCTGGGAATAGGATGTATGTACTTTACCATGATGGTGTTTATGGCACGACAATCCACACACATGCGCCAAGATCCATCTTTCTTAGGTACGAGAAGTACTGGTACGACATATGGGCGCAAGCTCCCCTGGATATAACCCTTCTCAATCAGTGCATACCTTCTCTTCGATGTGGCAACGAGTGCGAAACAGGTTTTCTCTTTGCTCTTGCTCCTCTGGTTTAGGTTGAATGCTCAAAGAGCGCCTTGTCACTAACAGCTCTCCATTGACAGGGTTTTGCACTTGCTCTTCTCCTTCAGAAGGTTCAGAATCAGAAACTACATCCTCCACTTTGGTTTCATATTCACCATTGTCCAATATCATCATAGTTCTGCGGTTAGTGCATTCGTTTGCATAATGCCCTCTTCCTTGGCATTTGAAACACGTAACATCCCGGATTCTTGGGGTAAAAGCCTCAGATTTTCCTTTAAAATTATTAACAGGGAGGTTAGTCTTAGAATCATTCTTCTGAGTTAGGATTGACTTACCTTTGTCTTGGTAACTTGGCCGGGTAGAAGAAGATCCATTGGATGGTTTGGAAACTCCATAAGATAGACGCGTAGTTCTCCTCCTCTTGAGCTGTTGTTCAACTAGAATATCTTTGTGGAGCATATCCTCTAGTTCCACATAATGTTCTAGCTTAAGATTATCTCGGATCTCTCGGCTTAATCCACCAAGAAACGTGCTATGGTAGCCTCTCTGTCCTCATTGATGTTTGGTATAATCAACAAGGTCTCCATCTTCTGATAATAATCCTCCACACTGCACGTTGCTTGTGTGAGTCGTCTCAGCTTTTGATGAAGATCTCTATGGTAGTGGGTAGGAATAAAACTTTTCCTCATGATCCTCTTTAGTTCAACCCCAGTCTCTACTGCGGGCTCTCCATTCCTTCTCCTGCTTGTCACCAATTTATCCCACCAATTAATAGCATAATTATAGAATTTGGTGGCAGTAATTCTTACCTTGTTGTATTCTGAGTAATGCTGACAATCAAAGACTAGCTCGATCTTTTTCTCCCATTCAAAATAAGTATCGGGGTCATTCCTTCCATTTCAAGGTGGCATTTTAAGTTTAAGTCCTCCAAAGTCATCATGGGGTCTTCCATGGCCTTCTCTGGTTCTTCCAGCTATCCTTTGGCTTTCATGTGAAGAGTAACCATCTCGGCTATAGTAATCTTCTGCCTGCTCATCCCGAGTTCTTCTAAGTTGTTCATGCCTCTCTCTCAGAGCTGGTGGTGTCTGTTCTCTTTGTTGGGTTTCTCCTTGCACCTCATCAAGCCATATGTGAATAGCTTGAAGCTCTTTCCTCCTCATATGTTGTACCTGTGCCAACAAAGCTGCCACTAATAGAGCATTAACATTTTGTGGTTCATTATTTGCAGGGGTTTGATTACGATTGTTATTGTTGTTGGTGTTGCTGTTGTTTCCAGTACCAGCCATCTCTTTTTCCTCACAACAATAACAAACAGTTCAAAGAAACCAACAAACTCTCACAAGTGTTTCTCTCAAGTTTTAGGTGTTTACTCAATGATTCCTTGATCGGTTCTTAATGGACAAAAACCAATCAAACCAATCTTTAAATCCAGAAAACCAAAACAAAAGAAGAGATAAAGACAGATTGCAAGATTTTTGTTTCTGGGTGATTAACCAAACCCTGATCCAGTTTCCCTTGTTTTTCGTTTGAATACCTTTTTTTTTATATAGAAGGGTGGCTCAACCAGATATGGAGATAGAAAGATAAGAATTTGTGTTTCAGAATGGATGAATAGATGAGAAAGATGAAAAGAAAAAACGATATTACGAAGCTTAAGAGATTGCTTTGATACCACTTTAATATGATCCCACTAGATTGTGATCTCTTAAGGTGGATTTCGAACTGGATATGCCTTCAACAAAGGTTACTAACCAAGATTAAGGTGATGTGTTTTGAGTGGTCAGACAAGAGTTGTGGAAAGACTCTTGATATTCCGGTTCATCTTCAGGATATGACACACCTGAGCATCGAGTTTGGTTTCTAAATATTACACACCAGCAACCAGTTTGTTTGAGATGAACAAAGAGAATCACTCTCAAATTTAATAAAAAGGTTGTTTTTTGAGTTTCCGCCAGTGTTTCGTTAATATAGGCAGAGAATGTGATAAAGACTTAGCTAAACACAATGTAAAACGAAAAACTAGGCAAAGATTGAATTAACTAATGTTGACTTACCAATCCATCATCAACCTCTATCCAATCCACTTCATTGATTGTGGCAAGCAGATTACACAGCCAACTGCCCTGGGTCCCTCAGACCATCCCTTCCATCGATCCATCACTCGATACGGCTGAAAATGTCACATAACCAGCAACCAGCTCCCACCGTTCCATCTTGTTCTATCCGGTTTGGATCTTGCATCACTATCCTTAGGCTTGATGAGATGCTTAATGAGGTTCATGGATGTTGTTTCATTTAAAAAATTAATCTTAAAAGTGGATACCATCAGATTAGGATGAGAGAAGGAGATGAATGGAAAACTGCCTTTAAAACTAAGCACAGATTATATGAGTGGCTAGTGATTCTTTTTGGCTTGAAAAATGGACCGAGTTCATTTATGAGAGTGATGAACCATGTGCTTAGATATTTTATAGCCGTTTTTGTTGTGGTTTATTTTGATGACATCCTTATTTTTAACAACAGTTTAGAAGAACATGCTTATCATATGGGAATGATTTTGGAGGTTCTTAGAAACGAAAAAACTCTATGCTAATCTGAAGAAGTGCACTTTTGGCACATATAACCTTGTCTTCCTAGGTTTTGTTGTCTGCACAGGTTGAATAAAAGTGGATGAAGAAAAAGTGAGAGCAATCCATGAATGGCCTAGTCCAAAGACAGTTGGAGACATAAGGTGTTTTCATGGTTTTACCTGATTTACAGACGGTTTGTGAAGGACTTCAGCACTATTGCTTCTCTTTTGACTGAGGTGATCAAGAAGGAGGTTGGGTTTAGATGGGAAGAAGCTCAAGAAACCGCATTCCAAACCCTGAAAAGAGAAGCTTACTATGCCCCACTTTAAGCTTTGCCAGATTTCTTTAAAACCTTTGAGATTGAATGTGATGCTTCAGGTGTAGGTATTGGAGCTATTCATAAGAAAGAGAAGAGAATAATAGCTTTCTTTACTGAAAATCTTGGAGGAGCCACCTTGAATTACCCTACATATGATAATGAACTATATGCATTGGTCCGAGCTCTTCTGACTTGGCAACACTACCTTTGGTGCAAGGAATTTGTGATCCACATGGATCATAAGTCTTTAAACCTTCTCAAGGGTCAGCACAAGCTCAGCAAGAGGCATGCTCTCTGGGTAGAGTTCATTGAAACCTTCCCTTATGTCATCAAGTACAAGCAAGGTAAGGAAAACATTGTGGCCGATGCCCTGTCTCGCATGTATGTTATCTTGTCCACTCTGGAAACTAAACTGCTCTATTTTGAATTCACTAAGGAATTAAATGATAATGAATCTGACTTTAAAGAACCGTTTCTTAAGAGTTTAAAAGCAGCCTTTGGGAAATTTTACCGAGTTTATGGGTTTTTATTTCATGATAACTGATTGTGTGTTTCATATTGTTCTTTGAGAGAGATGTTTATTAGGGAAGCACATGGAGGTGGGCTGTTGGGAAAATTTGGCGTGAGGAAAAGTTACAACGCATTGCAAGATCATTTCTATGTGCCAAATATGTTGAAGGAGGTAGACAAGATCTGTAGCCGATGTGTAGTGTGCCAAGTTATCGGTTATATAGAGGAACCTGATGAAATGGTAGCCAAGGATGACATTTCAACACAGTGTGATGGATAGGATAAGTCAGAAGCTACTAGCCTCAAAGTTGACTAATGATGGATTGTAGGGTTGCAAAAGGGTTGCGGATTGGCCTCTGATATTCCTGAACTCAATGCCTCTAGATACAACACACGAGATCAGGAAATAGAGGTTTGTTGAATGATGTAACCCATCAAGCAACAGAAAAGTTCAAGTCAATGAACAAAGAAAATGCTCTCCAAAATAATAAAATTCAATTGAGTTTTTATTCCAAAGGTTTCAGATACTTAAACAGAGAAAATAATAAGTGTTTAAGTAAAACAAGACCCATAGAAAAATGTAAAGAAGATTGGAATTTAAACTAAGTCAAAGTGACTTTTGAGTCCACGCGGTTTATTGAGATGGCCCCTCGGTAACTTGACTGGACATGCGGCTGATGTTCAGCTTGGCTCAGTCTTGGACCCAGATCATGTGAACAAAGGAACCATCATCATAAACTTGATCAACTCGAGCCATTTGTGAAGTCTCACGTCCGATCTTCTCCTTAAGTCCTCTTGCACGTTCCTTGAAGTTTTGGTCTGTGGAAAAGTCGAATGGGTCAAGCAACTCTGGGACAGAAGAAGTTGACCCGGTGGTATGATAGTGTTCCCGGGCAGAGGGATCGATATTATGTTGTTCATCGGTTTCCACTTGGGCCAAATTAATTCTGGCACGACCACTTTTCTTCTCTTGGAAATTCGGTTGGAAACAACACGTTTGGGTCGTGAGATTTGGTCGTCAGGTCGTGAAATCAGATAAAGCTCACTATTCAGACGTTTCAGGTCATAAAGGTACACGGCTGTGAGATCGGATCGTTTCATTTGCCACGACTTGAATCCCTTGAGCAACCTCTTTTCCTGATCCCTCAGACTTGGTCGGTACGCCTGTTGTCCCATGCACACTGCTCTGGTTCGATCTGTTCCTCTCCTCCGGTATCCTCCGAACTATCCAGGTCACTTTGGGTTGATGCACTGGGTAGTTTCTTATGAGAAAGTAGCCTTAGTCCTTTTGGGGACTAAAGGGGAACAGTCGCTTGGGTCTTAGAACCCTGGTGATAGGAAAGTACCTGGTGTGTAGAGCCAAAGTGACCTGGATAGTTCAGAGGATACTGGAGGATATTGACAGCTTGAACCGGAGCAGAATGCAAGGGGCAAGAGGTGTACCGACCACGTCAAAGGAACAGGAAAGGAGGTCGCTCAAGGGAGCCAAGCTGTGCCAACCAATCGATCTGATCGTACAGCCGTGTACCGTTTTGACCCGAAACGACCGAGTAGTGAGCTTGGTTTAATTGCACGACCTGATGAATGAATCTCACGACCCAAACGTGTCCTTTCCCGACCGAATTACCAAGCGGAGTCAAGTGGTCGTGCCTGAATCAATTAGGTCCTAGTGGAAACCGATGAGCATCATGATATCAACACCTCTGCCCGGGAACATTATCGTACCACTGTGTCAACATCTTTACAGCAAGTTTAGCTTAACTCATTTGACTTTTCCAACGACCTAACTTCGAGGAACGAGCTAGAGGACTTAAGTAGGAGATCGAACGAGAGACTTGACAAATGGCACGAGTTGATCAAGTTTTAGCCGAAGATTCCTTTGTTTGGATGATCCGGGTCCATGAATGAACCCAGCCAAACATTAGCCGCGTGACCAGTCATAGTTACCGAAGGACTATTCTTCATAAACCGCGTGGATTCAAAAATCATTTCTGACTTGTTAATTCCCAGTCTTTTTTTTTTCATTTTTCTATGTGTCTTGTTTGACAAAAACTTATTATCTTGTTTGCTTAAGTATCTGAAAAACCTTTGGAATAAATAAGTTAGTCGAGTTTCTTATTCTTGAGCGTATTCTCTTTGTTCATTGAATTGAACTTTTCTGTTACTTGGTGGGTTACATCATTCAACAAATCTCTCTTTGCTGATCTAATGTGTTATATCCATAAGCATTGAGAACGGGAATATGAAAGGCCACTCCGCAACCTCTGTTGTTGGGGTCAAAACCCACTCCTCAGGATTGGTAAGTAGAAGAATCTAAGTATCAATGCGGAGGACCACTCTAAAGATATCAGAACGTGGGGGCAGGTCGCCGGTCCGTCTTATGGAACATGGTGACCTGGTCATTAGAAAGAGGCAGTTCACCCGTCCGTCTAACAGAACATGGCGACCTGGCCAGAGGCAGGTCGTCGGTCCGTCTTCAAGAACGTGGCAACCTGATCACGGTCTCCAGACATCAGAATACGGAGAAGCAGGTCGCCCACTCGCTCTCCCGGGAGAGAGGGAGTGGCGACCTTGATATAGGAACCAGGGGGTGGTCCTATTTTGGTGGTGCTGGAGGATGGAACAACTGGCAGAAGGGCTCTCTTTGCTCGGTCGGTAATGAATGAAGATGGAAGGTGGTAGTTGTTGATTGAATCTCTTAATCGACGAACAAGGTTGCCTGAATCTCACAAACAAACTCAATTCGTGGTTTCTAGAGAATAGAAGTGAATCGAACACTCTATCCTAAAGAACAAGAACAATTCCTCAAAGAAACACACTTTGAAACAAAACGAAAATACTTTGCTTAATTCTAGATTGAAAGGTAATCTACAAATGAGACAGGATGGAGCATTATATAGAGCTCTTACACACGTTCCTAAAGGTCTAAAACAAGAAAAGAAATAAAAAAACTTAAGAAAACTAGCTGTTGGACAATAATGAGCAAATCGGTCCAAATGGGGCAAGTGAGGTGGCCTTTGTATCTGGACGGTTTAAGGGGATATGTGAGTGTCTCTGGAAAATTATGTTTGTCATTGAAGTTTTCCAAATCACAGAAGCCTTGGTGAAAGAGCCGTTGGTGATTAATTGCACCAAGTGTGAATGCATCCGGATATGACAAGTACACAAACAAGAGGATCCGCCTGATCCTGTGGCTGCTGGTACATGGTAAGATGGTAGCTGACTCCTCTGGATGGTTAGATGTGTCTCCTGAATGCTTTGATGCCTCTCTTTGTCGTCAAAGTCTCGTTTGTAGCCGATTGACTCCATGAGCTTCCAAATTAGGCAAGTGGAGATTCCTCCGGTTTAGAAGTTGAATAACTTTTAAACCTTAACGAACTTCGGTATGATTCCAATTCTCACAGAATCTGTGATGAATCAAGATTCTGGAAAAGGTCGGTTCATAGCTTAGTTTCTTTTGGTTAGACCGTAAGTCTCCAATTAAGGAGTGTATCTCCAATTCGAGCAACTTGGAGTTCACCCGGTTTGTAAACTAAATAACGCCTTCTCCTGAACTCCAATGGGCTTGATTCCAAATTTAAGTGAGCCTCTGATGAGTTGGCTTGATAGAACAGGTCGGTCCTTGGCCTAATTCCTTCTGGTCCGGTCTGACTCCTCCTTGGATTGCACATATGTCTTCGTTTAAGGCCAAATGAACAACTCCTGAACCAACTCGAACCTGAGCTGATATCTCTTTACCAAATTCTTCCAAATCACTGGTTTGGTGATGAATATCAAGTCTGACGTGATTGGCCTGAGCTAGTTTTCCTTGGGGCAGCTTCCATGGCTCGGTTTAGATTCCGGGTGGGAGTTTGTGAACCATCTCCAAATATGATCGTGCCAATTGGGTTCTGGCTTGATCATTCTTCTTAGAACATATTCTGGGCCAATGAAACTTTAATCCTACGTCATTTGGTTGAGTAGAATTTGATGTAGCCTCCCTAACCTCCTTGGGTTGTCTCGAGTCCATGTAGTGTGAGCTTTGGATGGTGCTGGGTTTGATGGCTGTATCATACCCTCCCTCTTCAAAAAGTTTTGTCCTCAAAACTTGTTCACATGTACATCGATAGAGCAAGTTAGTATCATACTTCATCAGAGGGTTTCAAAAATTACTTTGGGCAAAATCTCCTTTGTGGTTATTGTGGGATTGATGGTGAGTATCTGGTGGTTCCTCTTTGATCAAAATGAAGCTGGTGACGTGTTCTTCCTTTTCAGTGGCAGTCTAGCCTGTTTGTTGCTCCATGTCTACACATGTATCAATTACCTTTGGCAAGGACAAGTGCACTATACTAGAATTGGAATTTAACAAATCAAAATGAACTAAACTATCATTTGTTTCAGACAATTCAGTTTTCTCATCTAGTAATTCTACTTTCTTCAATGGACAAGTTACAGCATAGTGTCCTCTCTTATGACATTTATAACATATCATATCTGTAAGTTTGTTATAGTTAGAACAATCCTTGGTGTGGTGCTACTGGTCGTTTTTGTAAAGTACTAGAGCTAGAGACATTGATCTCTTCTTGCGGTTTCTGCCTTTGCTCTGCCATTTCCCTTGGCGGTTTCTCCTTGGTAGACTTCACCGGCTTGGCTTGGATCCTCCTCTTAAGTGTATGGGACATCTTCTTTCTGTTGTTAGGACTGGAGTTCTTCTTATGTGGGGTAACCATGATCCATCTTCTTGGCTCTTGAGGAATTTGACACCTTGAATAGTAGGGGTCGATCTCTATCTCTTCCACAAATTCTTTGTGCAAGAGTTGCTTCATTTCATCCCATTTGTGGTCTGGTAGCTCACAGTCAAGTCGGAAGTATGCATCCTCATGCTATTTTAAATAAGCTTCTTCAATTAGAGTCTCCTCAACAATGGTTGTTCTTTCCTCCTCTGCAACATTATTTTCTTTCCTTCTCCATCTTAGGTAAGCCTCTGGTCCTTGATCACGACCTGAAAAACAGATGTGGTATAGCTCCCCTTGACAAGGCCCCTCTTGGTGATCTTTTTCTTCAAGCTCACTCATTGCCTCATAGTCTTGTTGATGGCCTTCCATGGATTGTTGATTTTCCGAGCCTGGATATGGAGACTCAAGTTATTCTCCTTCTTCATAGTTTTGGTGGTGACTCTTCTCTGAAGCTTCACCATAGATGGACTCTTCAGGGTCAATATCATATTCTTCTTCATGGTTTGATTCTTCTCGGATTTTCTCAGCTTCTTCTTCATAGGGTCTTTCTTCAACATAAGATACCTCTGATGTGTCCTCCTCTGTCCACTCTTCTTCATCTTCTCTACTAATTTCAGAATCAGTTTCGTCATAATAGGACTGGCTTTCATTTTCACCCCAGTCCACTTCTGAGGTATTATATTTGCTTATCTCCTCTTCTTCGGACTCCATGGGTTCTGAGTTTTGGTGTACTGTTGAACTATTACTTCGTATATTAATAATTCAAGTAAAGTTTGTGGGTTTTGAGAAAGATTGAAGGAAATTATTGATCTATAAAAGATGGTTTTTATGAATTACAGAGAAAGTAACAAAGCTCTTCTTAGAAAACTAGTTTAGGGTTCTAGATCTTCTATAACTTGGTTTCTCTCCCTTTTTTGCGGATCCCCTTCCAAGTGAAACCCCTCTCCTTTTTATAGTGGTTAATCGCCGACTTAAATCCCTTCAAATCAGGGAAGAGATCTGATGTCCATCTTTTCCTGATTTGCTGCGCTGATGCCATTATTTCAGGGGAAACAAATATTCTCCTTGATAATAAATGGATATTCCTCAAATCTGTTTTGAACTTTATTATTTATCCGGAGTGGATAAACAATACGTCTTTTGGCCTCGAACAACAATAATTGGCAAACTTGTTATTTTAAAAGGGCCGAGGTGAACTCTTGTTGGGCCATTCAGGAGGTGCACAGCCCGTATCCAATAATAAGCCCCCCCCCCCAGTTCGTCGAGTGATGTACGTTTGAGCTAGGCGAATTTGAGGTTAAGTTGGCTCGTCATGAATTCGGCTCGGTCATTTCTAGTGGACATAGGATAGAACTCAAACATGAAGTACATCATTTTGAATTCTTCCATTTTAAAAGAATATTCGAAAGGCTTGAAGTTAGAAAGTCGCGAATTAAATGTGGCCATTGCCATGTTTCTCAAAGTGAAAAAGGGCAAGGAGTGGAAGTGTGTAGAAGCCGTCACACGTCTCAGCCATGTAATAAATATTGTATCTTCCGAAGCGAAGTGATGCGAAGTGGGGCTCGTGGGATGGCGCCTTTCTAGACCTAATGATGAAGGTGGACGACGAAGAGTCGATTTGAAATGATTGACCTTGAATTCTTCATTTTCCTCTTCTATAAATTTGAAGTTCCCCTTCTTCTACTCATTTTCTCACTTCTCCTTTTCCTCGAAAGATAGCACTCTCACCTCTCTCCTCTTCTTATATTTTTCCGATTTGCCATCTCCGTCGTGTTCTTCAGTCGCCACCGAGAAGTTTTGGTCAGATGGAATCATCAAACTCGAATCCTAGTTCAAACAGATCCGTTCATTCCTGGGAGAACATTTTCCCATCTTGGGATGAAATGGAAGAGTTGCGGCAAAGGAATGAAGAAGCTCGTCAAGGACGCGCTGAGCCCAGGAATCCCATCGAGATTCCTAGTCTAATTGATGAAGATTTCGAAGATCTTCGAGAAGACCCGGAGGCCGAGGCAGCCAATGTGAGTGGTGAAGACTCAAAAAACAGCGGATGTGACCGAGGCGAGGACTCCGATGACGACCTGGATGAAGAAGATTTGATTTTTGATCCTCATTGTGTTATACAGGCTGCTCGCCAAGGGCGCAATAGAGGAGCTCCTAAGCTCCCGCGAAGTGCTGGGAATGACTTCGGAGTTTATCGGTCAAAGATGACGAAGGACAAATTGGCTGACCTGAAACGCCTTTGTGGGATCAGCCCGAAGGTAGCTTTTCAAGTTCCTGGCCCAGATGAAAGACCGTGGGATGCTCCGCCTGGGTACTTCTGCGTGTATGAATCCTTCTTCGCAGAGTGTTATCTCTGGGCCGAGCTCTGTACCTGTGGTCCCGAAAGAGACCGTCAGGGAGGCCGAGGTCCCTTATTTTGAAACAACGAGTTCCCCGGTTTTAGCCGGCGAGGAGAATGTCATGGCTGATCACGGAGAAAACATAGGGGATGCTCCTATTGAGGAGTATACTGAAGTTGAGATGTTCGAGAATGTCCCCGCTGCTGGAGATGATGCCGCCGCGGCTGATCGGACTAACAGAGACGAGGCCGGAACTTCTGACCAAGCTGCCGAGATGAAGGAAGATCAAGCTGGGTGACCTCCCGAAAAGATCAGAAGGTTACGAGGCCAAACCCATCTGGGTTTGAGTTTCATTACAATGGCTTCGAACCTATGGCGACTGATCCTAACTCCTGTGCCAGCTTCGTGTGGAGAACCAAATCGAGGCCTATGGCGAAGCCGGAGCCTGAAGAGCTTTTCTTCTATGATTGGTATGAGAACTATGCTACTGAGCAAGTCCGTACGATGAACGGTGCCACTTTC
Organism: Iljinskaea planisiliqua; assembly: GCA_900108845.1. NCBI lineage: Eukaryota > Viridiplantae > Streptophyta > Magnoliopsida > Brassicales > Brassicaceae > Iljinskaea > Iljinskaea planisiliqua. The sequence goes on along the minus strand of FNXX01000025.1, from coordinate 659,006 downwards.
CTGATCGGAAAGTATGACCGTGAGTTAAAGAAGACTCAGAGAGCCGAACAAGAAAGGTCTGCCGAGGTGGAAGTTCTTCGAGCTGAGAAGCTTAAGTTCGAGGAGGAAAAGAAGAAGGTTTCTGAGGAGAAGGACAAAGAGATAAATAAGCTGTGGGGCGAGCTTATCTACGCCGAGGCCAGGTGGTACAAACCCCAAAACGAGGTTAAGATTCGCGGAAGGTGGGAGAGTCAAAGCTGGCCGTGCGGCTCCTTCTTTGGCTCAAATGAAAGTGGGGATGAACGAAGTGGTTCGATGGATCCGGACTGCTGGCCGTGCGGCTCTTTCAGACAGGACAGAGTATGGTTAACCGAACGAGGATGATGGAGTGAGAGTCACCACAAGTCGGATGAAAGAGACTTGATACAGACTTAAAGCGAGAATTCTAAAGAACTCTCAAGGTTGCGCAGAGCACAAAGCTTTCTGAAGAAAGTTCGGTTGTTTATTGATCTAGGTTTTTAAAAAATACACGGCTGGGAGGACTTTATTAAATAGTCCGAGCAGCTTTGCCCTTCGAGGAGTCTTTGAAGCAAATTACAAATTGTTTTAAACTACCCTAAGAAAACAGAAATGGCTAAACAAGTGCCTTAAAACTATAGAAATTTGGCTAACAAGTGCCTTACGCTATTTAAGAGGAAATCAAACAAAACAGGAAACTTCGTTAGCCGTTTGGAAACCAAATTAATTACTTACCAGACTTACCATAGCTGGATGAGTGGCGGTTTGAATTTTGGAAAGCTCCCTGAATGTTGACTTGTTTGCGGCCAGGTGCATTTACTTAGGCTCCAAGGGGAGAAATGCCGAACAAGGTAAGTCCGCGTGCTTCTTTTGGGCCGGGCAAAGTGGAACTCGTGATGGGGCCGCGTGCTTGTGTGGAAAAGGCCTTCTGGTTCGTCACGGTCGGGCTGGACTCCTCGTCCTCTGTATTGGGCCGGGCTGGGCGATCATTACTGGGGAGTTCCTTGGGCCGGTCCTCCTCTTCTGGCCGGGTCAGGCCGGCCTTGGATTGGGCGATATTAATCTGGCCCAATTGATCCGAAAACTCTTTAACCTCAAGCTGGAGGATTAAGGCCTTTACTGCCTTGTTGAAGGCATCTTGTAACGTCCTTGCTCCGGATCGAGTTAGAGGCCTTGATCGCATGGTCAGAATGGCCGGTTGAGGTTGTTTGGACGGCAGAGGTGTCAGCCTCGGTATGGGGTTTGTATCACCAGGGCGGAGAGCGCGATTGCCAGAAAGAGAAAAACCGAGAAGCATCTCTCCTCCGAGAAGAAGAGGCTCCGGAAGTCTCGGGACGAGAAGGTTCTAAATGAGCGTGTGAAAGTTGTCAGCGAGTTCGCCGGGCTTGTTGACAAGATTAAGGGCTACGTGGCGCAGCACAGAGAAATTGAGAAGGTTATGTTGATGACTGCGCAAGTTGAAGGGACGCTTGCTTCTCTCGGAGTCCTTCAGAACAAGGGATGGAAAATCCCGGACAAGATGATCGCTAAACTGAAGCTCGACAAGGCGATTTGGGAGGCCGAGGCTGAGAAGATAGATGAGATCACCTTCGCCGAAGGTGAACTCGACGCATATCTGGCTTTTCCTTCCGCCGAGGCGAGAGCTGAGTCTTCTCGTCCAAGTTCGGGAGCTACCGGTGTTCAATCCTGAGAGGAAGAAGATCGAGCCGAATCTGCTGGGTATCAGGGTCATGAAGGTGCCGAGGCAGCCTCTTAGTTTTTTTTGTTTATTATTTTGTTACGTTGAAGTCTGGACGTTGTGGGCTTCGACGTTATGTCTTGTAATCTTTTAATCAATGAAATCCTTTCTTCAGAATCTCTTTGCACAAATAATAGTCGCTTTTATTTGTGCTTTCTTTTAAAGTTTAGGATTCTTCGAAACAAGTAGAGTGCTTGATAGTGAGTCGGTCCGATCGGAGTGATCATTTCCTTGAAACTACATGATAGATCGAGCGTCTGAAGTGCGAGGCTTACGTCTGCTTACCGTGAAGGCTTACATCGGCTCGGCTTATATTCGAAAGATAGTCCATGAAATTAATTAGGCACAGAGCGTCTCAGACGATGAAATCTACGCTCTAAGTTAAATACCGATGCAAACTTAGTTCGGGGATCAGGTATAACTTTGAGGTTTGCGGGCGAACCCGGCTTAAAAGTTGTGGGGGTATTTCATCATTGCATTCGTGAAGAACGCTATATCAGTCGTCTGGCCAGGATGCCAATGTGAAAAGATAGCAAAGAGCTTTCAAGCGAAGAGTTGAAGAGAGAGGCTTTTTTTTTTAAATGTATAGCTGAACCCTTTTACAGGCTGCCTACGTATCCCCGAAAGGAGGATCAAGCCATTCATAGTTCGATTACATAGTATGAGTAACTATCTTTTTTTTTTTTTTTTAAACTAAAGGCGATTACTAAGTAGTAAAACTACGAAGTAAAAGACTAGTAATAGAACCTTTTGAGGTTGTTAGCGTTCCACGACCGCGGGACTGCTTCGCCTTCCAAGGTGGTTAGTTCGCAGACTCCGGGTCGTACAACTTTGGAGATGATGTAAGGTCCTTCCCAAGAAGCTCCGAGTTTTCCAGCACGCCATTCCTTGGTGTTCTGAAAGACTTTGCGAAGGACGAGGTCGCCTTCATCGAAATTCCGCTGCCGAACTTTCTTGTTGTAGTCGGGAGCTGCTTGCTGCTGATAGTTCTGCATGCGGAGGAGAGCTTGATTCCGCGTTTCTTCGATAGTGTCGAGGTTGTGGACGAGCACTGCTTCATTAATTTCGGGATGTTGAGGCATCATAGTGCGACGTAGACTCAGAACGTTGACCTCGGCGGGAACCATGGCCTCGCACCCGTACGCTAAGGAAAATGGTGTTTTTCCAGTAGCACGTCGAGGTGTTGTTCGATGTGACCATAAAACGCCATCGAGTTCATCTGCCCAAAATCCTTTCTTTGCTTCGAACCGCTTTTTGAGACCGTCCAAGATGCTTTTGTTGGTCGCCTCGGTTTGTTCGTTTCCTTGGGGATATCGAGGAGTTGATTTGCTAAGTCGAATGTTCCATCTCGCGCACAATCCTTCGAACCGGTTGGAAATGAATTGCGACCGTTGTCCGTTACGATCTCATGTGGGAGGCCGTGGCGACAAATGATGTATTTCCAGAAGAAGTTTTGAACGTCGACATCTTTTATAGCTGCGAAGGCCTTGGCTCCGACCCATTTGGTGAAGTAACCCGTCATGATGAGCAGGAACTTACACTGTCGAGAAGCGCGAAGAGGACCGACGATGTCCATTGCCCATCGCATGAACGGATATGGTGGTGAAGATGACGTTAGGAGCTCGGCTGGTGTATTGGTCATCGGACCATGTCGTTGGTATTTTCCACACTTCAGTGCGTATCGTTCGGAATCTGCGATCATCGTTGGCCAATAAAAGCCTTGCTTTTTAATTTTGAGAGCTAGAGCTCGTCCTCCGGAATGATTACCGCCTGCGCCGTCGTGCGTTTCAGCTATAACACGACGCGTTTCGTCTCCACTAAGACAGATGAGAAGTGCTCCTGTGGCGCTCCGTCGAAACAGATCTCCATCGATTAAAGTGTAATGTGCAGCCCAGGTTTTGAGGCGACGTGCTGCCCATCTATCTTCCGGGGTGTCCCCATCGGCGATGTAAAGGCATAACTCCTGGCGCCAGTCCGGTCCGTTTTCCATTACTTCCATTTGTTTAGTTGGTTCTTCTTCGTCTAGGATTACCGCACCGAATCCTTTAGGTAGCTCGATACTTGGCATTGGAATACTAGCAATCTGGATAACGTTTGAGATCTGAGTCTGTAGCAGAGCCGATGGTCACGAGAGCATCTGCCGTCGTGTTTTCTTCCCGAGGTATCCTCGTAAGGTCGAAGGTTTCGAACTCCTTTGCAAGGTTTTGGACGACATTGAGATAAGCATCCATACGCTCGTTGCGAGCTTCATATGTACCATTAAATTGATTTGCGACGAGCTGAGAATCGCAGTATGCTTGGAGATCTTGAACGCCGATACTTTTGGCGAGGCGAAGTCCCGCGATTAATGCTGGCGGAATCATGAAGATCCTAGATTTCTCGGTGGCCAACCATCCCGCGATCTACAACGTTATAATGGAAGCTCCATGGATCAACTTGATGTGGGCCATCCGATCGACGTACCATTTATGTCTTAAATTCCCCTCCTGTGACGGAATTAAGACAATCTGCAGAAATCAGAAGGAATCGCGGATCTGCTTCTTGGCAGAGCACAAGCTCCAAAGTCTAACGTCCCCGCCGAAAGATAACTCGAAGCCAAAGAAGTCGGACACGAGCATAGAGCCGCACCCCAAGCCCTATAAAATCGACAAAGACGAGAAATAAAAAAAAGAACATCCCGGAAAGGAGGAAGTCATTCCGGAAGAGACAGCAACGACAACTACCAAGGAGGGCACCTCTGAAACGACAAAACTTACAAAGAATTGTACCGTTTCCGTAAGATAGTCAAAGATTATTTAAAAAAATGCTGAGACGCAGTTCGGAGGATGAACACTGGGACTTGGCATCTCACAACCAATCCAAAAATCGTTGACTGTTTGCACCAGAAGAACGACGATTACCAACAGACGCTCATATTTCGAGAAAAACCCATCGGATGATGAACACTAAGACTTGGCATCTCAGAACCCATCCAAAAACCTTTGACTCTTTTTACCAGAAGAATGAAAAAAATCATCAAAGCAATCTGACTATGTTTCCACAACTCTCTTGAGTTTTCGAAACGACGTCTGTTGCTGGCCAAAACAAGACACCTGTAGTCCAAGCAAGAACTTTAACCATGGTTCGTTTGAAATTTCCAGACTAATATCCGAAGGACGTAACCTGATCGGGAATGCGTGAAGCGTCCGGACGATATTCGACTTAGAATATCTTCAGAAGCGTTTCATGGATTGGAAATACCACGGAGCGTAAACCGCGCTAACCCAGTAAACACCATCCAAGGAACACTGGTACAATTGCATCTCGCAAACACAGTACCAAACCAGCTCTGGTACAAGATTATAAATGTGTAGCTCCTATACATGAAAGGCAACACCCAGCGTTAACAACCATTCACAAACCCAGGACGCATTTTCAACGATACTCTGGTCCAAAAAGCGGAATGGCCGGCGAAGCATCCCGTTAAAGCACCCTAGACTCAAGTGAATCAAAAAGTATATGCCAAACACAAAAGATATCCAAGTTCAACACAAAAGAGTTCATTAAATCCCGAAGAATTGATAATACAACAAGGGCTTAAACGACCCGAACCAAACAGCAGAAGTACAAAATACAAAGGGTGCTCTAATCAGAGCGAGCCCAAAACATTAATTATGAGCGCCATGGTTGGTACCGCGAAAGTCCACCCCTCCAACCTCAGCAGCCTCATCACCATTCGGGCTCTCGCCAAAAGTACATTCCGACACATACAGGGAATCAAGAGAAAACGCCAACTCCCCGATGAGACCATCCATGGCTCGCTGGAAGCAGCTTACATCACCCTTGTGCTCGTCAGCCCATCCTTGAACGCTTGCTTTCTCCGCAGTAAGGCTCAAACCTCCTTCGAGATCAAAAACCAAGAGCAAGTTCCCGGAGAACTCGGATAGATGCGCCTCCGCCTCGTTGGCCTCAGCCAACTTATAAGGGAAGCCTTCGCCTTGACCAGAAAGCGCAGTACTTTTCCACCAAATCCCACCGTTGCTGCTTACGCGCCTTCAAAATGCGCCACTCGCAGTGAGATTTCTCCTTCTCGAGCTCTTCGTGGAGAGCTGCCATCTTCAAGGAAGCCTTCTCCTTGCCCGCCTTATACCGAGCGGCCTTCTTCTCGGCTGTCTCGTATTTGGCCACTGACTTCTCATACTTGATCCTCCAAGATTCAGCCTCACGCACAGCCTCAGATGCAGAGGCACGTTTTCCTCGAGATGGATCGGCCTCGGGCATGTGGACCGGCATGCTCTCAGCTCGGCCCGTGGCATCTCTCTGGGCGCGTCAAGTTCGGACTCCTTTCATTCCAGGAAAGTTAGCCGGCGGATCGCATAAATCAGAAGTTTTGACCGTTGCGATTCCAAGGGATATGAGTTGAGCTTTCTCGAACCTATACAAAAGATCCTCGCCTTTCCAATCAATTTTCTTTATGCAGATGATCTCGACCACCTCTGGAAAATTTCTCTGCCAACTCGGAAGGCAATAAGAAGCTGCAAAAGGACAAAAGACAAACGTGTTAGGAAACGTTCTGAGCATTTTAAAGAAAAAAGTAATAATCAACCAAAGTCCACTCGGACGACATCTACCAATAAGTGTCCACTTGGACTGCATTTTGCCACAAAATTCAAGGCCAACCGAAGCCCGACTTTCAGAAACATAAAAAGAAGTACTTTTCAGACACTTGCAATTGCTCTCGAACCCAACAGAGAAGGATTTGGCGAGAGGTGCCCTGACCGAGATATAGTAAAAAAGACTCCGTCTTTCAATCTGGAAGTAGTTGAGCAAATGAATCAAGTTCAGATTCAATCAGCACTTCATGTCGCGGACCGCAATTCCCACCAGGTGTCGTAGTGCTTGCGGAACAAGGTGAGAGATCTAAATTTTGTAATAATCCAAATATTGGAGAATTAGCCTCGGGATCGGGAACCACAAATGAACCTTGCAAAGCAAAGCCTTGTACATAGCAAAGTATCCTGACAGATACCTGTCAATGAGGTCTTTATCTCTGGGAAGCTTGAATATAACGTCGTCAGTAACATTACATCCGCGCCTTAAATCAAGGAAGGACTCTTTAGTGAATCGTGTAGCACCCAAAGGAACATCCTTCTTCGGGCCCATCTAGTTTACCTAGGCCACAGATTCTTGTTCTTAACAATCGATGGTTCAATGCCCCAATAGGCTGCACACCCACTAGGATAAGCAGGTTCCGGTTTGATGAAATCATCTTCCGGAAAGAGTAAGTCCGGCATTATGGCATTTGGTTCACTCCTTCTCGCCTCTAGGCAGATCACCACTGTCTCCCACCAAAGGCAGCTTGCCCCCGTCTCTGCCTCGTGGCAGGTCACTATTACTATAAAAGGAAGGCCGCTCACTTCCTTTGATGCCGCTAGGCAGATCGCCATCTTCACCAAAGGAAGGCAGGTCACCCCTTCCTCCGGGACTGGGCAGGTTGTCGTTTCCTACCCACCAGAGCAGCTCGCCGTCTTCCCCAACCGGGGGCAGGTCGCCATATTTGTCTCACCAAGGCAGGTCACCACAACCGCCCGCCCGCTTCATCTTGTATCAGTTCCGCAGCTATCCTGTCGAAGCTTGAATCGAGGCATGGATCGTAGTGAAATGGAAGATCAAGTTCGGACGGAACAAAGGGAATGTCAAAGTCAATCTCGTAGGAACCGAGCAACGAGCTCGGGGTCCTAAAGTGATCACCATAACGGCTAAAAAACTAACACTCAACAAGAAAACAAAGGACTTAGAGAGAGAAAGTAGAGAAAAGAACTACCTTAAAAATGAAGAAAGAGAGAGCTCTACCTTATAGAAAAGAATGCACGGTTTACTATAGAAACATAGCGGGACCGTATTTCATTTCGAAAAGAAGCAAAGAGATATACGTATAAAAGGAGAGAAACACCTCTTGGCATACGTCTTACCACCTCGGTCAACCAATCCTGATTAATGCCTTTACTTAAAGCTCATTGCCACATGGAACGAAACCAACGAGCTGGGAGGGCTAACTGTTGGAATCAAAACCCATCCCTCGGGATTGGTTAGCCAGAGAATCTAAGTATCAATGCAAAGGACTAGTCTCAAGATATCAGAATGTATTGGCAGGTTGCCGGTCCGTCTTACAAAACATGGCGACCTGGTCCTTAAAAAGTTGCAGGTCGCCTGTCCGTCTCACAGAACATGACGACCTGGCTAGAGACAGGTCATCAGTCCGTCTTGCGGAACATGGCAACCTGATCACGGTCTCTAGACATCAGAATACGGAGAAGCAGGCCGCCCACTCTCTCTCCCGGGAGAGAGAGGATGGCAACCTGGTTGTCTCTAAGGGGCAGGTCACCATTTCTCAATCCCGGGAGAGCGAGTGCGGCGACCTAGTCTTCCTTAAGGGGCAGGTCGCCAGCTCTCTCTCACGGGAGAGAGAGTGGCGACCTAGTCCTCTCTAACGGGCAGGTCACCTGTTTTCTCTCCCGGGAGAAAGAGGGTGGCGACCTGCTCCTCCCTAAGGGGCAGGTCACACATTTTCACTCCCAGGAGAGAGAGAATGGCAACCTAGTCCTCCCATGGGAGCAGGTCGCCCGTTCTTTCCCCGGGAGAGAGAGAGAGGCGACCTGGTTTTACTGAAAGTTGATCACCAGTACGTCTTATGGAATATGGCTAACTGATCACGGTCTCTAGACATCAGAACACGAAGAAACAGATCGCCAGTCCGATTTATGGAATATGGCCACTTGATCACGGTGTCTAGATATCAGAACACGGAGAGTCAGATTGCCAACTCTCCCTTGCAGGAGAGAGAGAGTGGCGACCTAGTCTTCCCTAAGGGGCAGGTCACTAGCTCTCTCTCCTAGGAGAGAGAGAGAGAGAGAGAGAGAGTGGTGACATAGTCCTCCCTAAGGGGCAGGTCGCCCGTTCTCTCTCCCGGGAGAGAGAGTGGCAACCTTGTCCTCCCTAAGGGGCAGGTCACCCATTCTCTCTCCTGGGAGAGAGAGAGTGGCGACCTAGTCCTCCCAAGGGAGCAGGTTGCCCGCTCTTTCCCCTGGGAGAGAGAGAGAGAGAGAGAGGCAGCCCGGTCTTACTGAAAGTTGACCGATAGTCCATCTTACGGAATATGCCTACCTGATCACGGTCTCTAGACATCAGAACACGAAGAAACAGATCGCCAGTCTGTTTTTCGGAAAATAGCCACTTGATCACAGTCTCTAGACTTCAGAACACGGAGAAGCACGTCGCCCGCTCCCTCTCGCGGGAGAGAGAGAGTGGCAACCTCGTCTCCTGATGGAGCAGGTCGCCCATTCTCTCTCCCGGGAGAGAGAGAATGGCGACCTGGTCTCAGAAGGGAGCTGGTCGTCGGTATCTCCCCAGGAAGAGAGAAAATGGCGACCTGGTCTTCCCGAAGGGTAGGTACCATACGAGAACGGTTCCGGGCGACCAGGTATTTCAGCCAGTTTCTTTACGTATTTTTTGTCTGAACCGGCTAGCTTAAAGTTTTGTTTGCCAATACTCGATTTCGGAATTGTGTTCTGAATCACTATTCACGATTCACGGAACATTGTTCACCAATCGGATCTAAGATATCCAATATGAAGATTTGGTCCAGCGTAACTTGGGTTCAGAACTCTGTTCAAGAGACACTGTGAACACTGTTCATGGAACACTATTCACGAACCGGACACCAGACCGGGATAGAAGCCGAACAAGCCAGCAAATCAAAATTGAATAAGACCAGACCAAACCTAAGGCGAGCTGGGTCAGGAGAGGACCAGACGATGACGTGCTGAGAAGCCGGGCTGCAGATAAAGCCCATTGAAGTCGGCGAATTGCTATGCTTGGCGACGTCCAACATCGGTAGCAGCCCATCTTGAAACCCTAAGTCTCTCAGTATATATAGATAACATGTATTATTAATACAGTATTAAGGTTAAATCCATCCCGTTTCAAGTACTTAGGCTTCATATTGTAAAACTGTTAAGCTTTTATGAGATTCTTTGTATTTGACAAAAACATCACTTAATAAAATAAACTTTCGATTTTAGTCCTAGAGTTCTTTTAAAATACGATTTTTTCGAGCCAACATTTAATACAAGTTTTGATTGAGTGAGTTCCGACTCTCACATCTATTCGACCCTACGATCGAACATTACTCAACTTTAAAGCTAGTAGCTTCAGACTAATCCTATCCATCAAACCGTACTGAAAGGCCATCCTTGGTTACCGTTTCATCAAGTGGTATCAGAACCACTTTCAGCCGGTATTTCATTAGAATACTCATCTTCTCACCTCTTAATATTCTTCTAAAAAAAACACATTTATCTATCTATCCAACGAAAAGGATCCCGGGCCAATTTTTTTTTTTTTAAACAACAACTTGAGACTGAGGAGAAATCCATTCTAAGAGTTGGTTAAATCGGTTTCCTACCACAAATCTTGCAATCTTTCGATCTCATCTTTTTTCCTTGTTGTTGGTGTCTCATTAAGTTTGACGGATTAGTTCCCTTTGAACTCCGAGAATCTCTTTTGAGTGACCATCAAAATGAGTGCAACAAACACTTGAGTGACGAGAAAATATTTGAGAGTTAGAATTGTTGTTTTGGTTTTAACGTGTTTTTTTAGGAAAGATGTCTAGGAGTGAAGGGAGCAATGCGGCAACCCTGAGAGCACTAACCTCTCAATTTAAACGTCTTATCAACAGGGCAAGAGGAAGTAGATGAAACAGACCAGTTAGGTCTGAGGACGAGCAAGAGAAAGTGGAATACCAACCTGAAGAAAAGACATAGGAGTGCCAATGGTGACCAAGGTGCTGTAAATCCTTTCGCTAGGAGACCCGATGATAGTCTTGGAGGTTTGAAATTGAAAATTCCTACTTTTTTTGATAAGAATGATCCTGATGCATATATTAAGTGGGAAAGAAAGGTAGAACTGATCTTTGAATGTCAAAACATTTCTGAATGGAAGACAGTTAGACTGGCTGCAACCGAATTTAGTGGATATGCTATTAATTGGTATGCTCAAGTTGTGAGTTTCAGGAGAAGGACAGGTGGGCGACCAATGTCCAATTGAGATGAGCTTACAACTTTTATGAGAAAGTGGTTTGTACCTGGTAACTACTGTTGGATACGGGCTGTGCACCTCCTCAAAGGCCCACCAAGAATTCGCCTCGGCCCTTCTAACATTAGACGGCCTATCAAGGATCGATGAGATGGATGAGATAAACGTGGTTTATCCTCTTAAGGAAAGAGATAAGAACCTGCAACAGATGGGAGAAAATATTGAAGAGGATATTTACCTTCCTGATATATTGGGCTCGGCGCGTCAAATTAGGAGGAGATAGGCATCGATTCTTCCAGAAGAAGAAGATCGGCGTCTAAAAGCTTATAAATAAGAGGAGAGGTCCACCGAGAAGGGCATCCGAAAATAGGGAGAAAGACTAAGTTATAAGAAATTCAGAAAAACTTTGTACACTCTCTGTAATTCATCATCCATTAATAAAACCTTTCTACTCTTTCTCAAAAACCCACAAACTTTACTTTGATCATATTCAGTACGAAGTAATAGTTCAACAATTGGCGCCGTCTGTGGAGACCTTTGAGAAAGAAAAAGATGGTTAATACACCACCTCCAGGAAATACCGACGAGGCCAATCCTGCGGGGACGCCAGTTACGCCACCACCTCCCGATCCAATCACGAACATGCAGAGGATACTAAACGACCTCACCAAGAGGCTCGATCAACGTCAGGCCGGGTTCGAAGCAAATCAGGCAGCTCAACGCGCCGAGCTGGAAAAATTGGGAGCATCTCAGACAGATACAGAGGGACCTTACACCCCAGGACGGCGAAGAACACTCATCAATAACTTGTTTGGAGTCACACCGCAAGTCGCTTGCACGGAACCCAACACCGCGGCGAATACCACTACTGAACAAACCAATCAAGCCGCAACGGCACCAACTCGGCGAATCAGGTCCGAACTCAGAATTTCAGACACCATCCCGAACAGAAGCACCGAGCTTGAGTTGGTGTATAAGCGGATCAACGATATAGGATCACAAATTCACCGAGCTACCAGCTCAGCACCCGAGTTAGACCGAGTCCTGGAGCAAACGAGGAAAACACCTTTTTCTTCGAAAGTTACAAGCGTACCTTTACGCGACCATGGGAAAATAAAAGTCACGTCTACCTTTTGCGGGAAAGCAGACCCTCAACGTCATCTCCTAGCATTTGAGATCGCTATGGCCAGAGCACGTTTTTCCGAGAATGAGCGAGATGCAGCTTTCTGTCAATACTTCGTCGAAACTCTTGGAGGAGAGGCTCTAACCTGGTTCTCTCGTCTCGCCCCCAGATCAATAGATAGTTTCGACGAGCTCTCAGCGGCCTTCTTAAAGCATTATTCGATGTTCATTGTCCAAGGGGCAACCAGCGCTGATCTCTGGGCGTGCGTGCAAGAAGAAAATGAGACCCTCCGCTCTTACATTGATCGCTTCAGAGTCGTTATATCCCGCATCGATGTTCCGGAAACAATCTCTTTAGTCGCCCTCCAACGAGGAATGAAACCTAGCATCGAACTATGGAAGGATTTAAAACTCAACGAACCTCGAAATTTGGAGGATGCCCTCCATCGTTCAGTCTTATATGCCGAGCTTGATGAAGAACGAGCAGCGTACGCCAAGAAGAAAGCATCGACCACGAAAGAAAAGACGCGAGAAGTTCATCAGGAGCCACGGAAACATTATGATCAGGAGGACAAAAGAGCTTCGAACTACTACGTGGCGGATCGTCCAAAAAATTGGAATAAGTATGTTCGCACGGAAGAAAAAGAAGTCTTTCGAAAGGAAGAACCACATAATCCAGATCTCTATTGTATATATCATAAACGAACAGGTCATGATATATACACATGCCAACATTTGCAAAGGCACCTTTTTGCAAAGGCACCTTTTTGCGGAGTATCACCTAAACTACTGACCGGGTTCACCAGCGAATCCACGACAACAATCGGGACGATTAAACTACCAGTCCAGGTCGGTGGAGTGACAAAGTGGGTAAAATTCGATGTAATCGATCGGCCGGCCATCTACAATGCCATCCTTGGTACTCCGTGGGTTCATTCGATGAAGGCCATCGCTTCAACGTATCACCAGTTCATCAAGTTCCCAAACGGAGATGGGATCTATACATTACGAGGTAGTCAAAAGATCGCCAGGTCTTTCTTCATCACCGAGCTAAAAATACGCAGATCAACGACTTGTGTTATAGGCAAAAGGAGTTCTGAATTGCCACCGTCGCCATATGAGAAGCCAAAGCGTGACCTCGTCATCCAGGTTAACATCGATGATGATCATCCAGAACGGTGTGTTGGAATAGGACCAGATCTTTCAGCAACTTTCACGGAAGAGCTCGTACAATTCTTGCGTAGCAACAAAACCACATTCGCATGGAGTATAAGTGATATGAAGGGAATCGACCCAAAAATAATCAGCCATGAGTTAAATATCGACCCCACCTTTAAACCGATTAAGCAAAAACAGCGAAAACTCGTTGTAGAACGAGCTCAAGCAGTAAACGACGAGGTGGAGAAGCGGGATCCATCTCTGAAGCGGGATCCTTCAAGCGGGATCCATCTCTGAAGTGAAATATCCAGAATGGTTAGCAAACCCGGTGGTAGTCAAAAAGAAGAACGGCAAGTGGCGCGTATGTGTTGATTTCACCGACCTCAACAAAGCTTGCCCTAAAGACAGTTTTCCTCTGCCGCATATTGACCGCCTCGTCGAAGCGACTGCGGGAAACCAACTCTTATCATTCATGGATGCCTTCTCCGGCTACAACCAAATCTTCATGCATCCCAACGATCGAGAGAAAACAGCATTCATAACAGACCGCGACACATACTGCTACAAAGTAATGCCATTTGGGCTCAAGAACGCTGGTGCCACTTATCAATGACTGGTAAACCGAATGTTCTCAGACCAGCTCGGTCATACGATGGAAGTTTATATTGACGACATGCTGGTTAAATCAACGGTCGCTGCTTCTCACATCGACGATTTGCGATAATGCTTTGACATCCTAAATTCCTACGGCATGAAGCTCAATCCAACGAAGTGCACCTTCGCGGTAACTTCTGGAGAATTCTTGGGCCATTTGGTCACTCAACGAGGAATCGAAGCAAACCCAAAGCAAATTTCCGCGATCCTAGACCTACCATCTCCAAAGAATACCCGTGAAGTTCAACGCCTCACCGGTGGAATCGCCGCCCTCAGCCGTTTCATATCTCGGTCAACGGATAAATGCCTTCCTTTTTATCACCTCCTCCGCGGCAACAAACGATTTGAATGGGACGAGAGGTGTGAATCCGCCTTCCAGGAGTTGAAGGCTTATTTGTCAACGCCTCCAATCCTAGCTAAACCTGAAGAGGGCGAAAGTCTCTATTTGTACATCGCTATTTCGACAACGGCGGTAAGTGGAGTCCTTGTACGAGAAGACCGAGGTGAGCAAAAGCCAATATTTTACGTCAGTAAAACATTGGTTGGTGCAGAGACCCGATATCCCACTCTAGAGAAGTTGGCGCTCACCGTCGTCGTTGCAGCAAGAAAACTTCGTCCTTACTTCCACTCGCATACAATCCACATCCTCAGCAATCAACCACTTCGGACTATCCTACACAGTCCAAGTCAATCCGGACGAATGGCGCGTTGGGCCGTTGAACTCTCTGAGTATGACTTCGAATACTAAAGTCGTGTCAGCGCAAAAGCTCAGGTTCTCGCCGATTTTCTTATCGAATTACCTCCGGAACTCGTCGATCAAAGTTTTCAGCTTCCACCAAAATGGAACCTTCACGTCGATGGATCTTCATGTCGGCAAGGTTCTGGCGTTGGCATCAAACTTGAATCACCAACTGGGGAAGTTCTCGAGCAATCGTTCTGCCTGGATTTTCCTGCCTCCAACAACGAGGCCGAATACGAAGCATTGATCGCGGGATTTCGCCTCGCTAAAAGCATCAACGTCCAGCATCTCCAGGCATACTGTGATTCACAGCTCGTCGCAAATCAATTCGACGGCACATACGAGGCACGAAATGAACGAATGGATGCTTATCTCAAGGTCGTCAAAGACTTTGCAAGAGAATTCGAAACCTTCGACCTCACAAGAATACCGCGGAAAGAAAACATGACAGTGGATGCCTTGGCAACCATTGGCTCGGCCACGGATTCGGATCTTAGGTGATTGATCCCGATTGCTAGTATCCCTACGCCGAGTATCGAACTAGCTAAAGGTATCTGTGGAGTGATCCAAGACGAGGAAGAACAAGCGGAGCGAATGGATGTAAGGGAAGATGGGTCGGATTGGCGTCAAGAAATATGCCTTTATATTGCCGATGGAGACACTCCAGAAGATTGATGGGCGGCTCGTCGTCTCAAAGCTCGTGCTTCACGTTACATTTTACTCGACGGAAATTTATTCAGATGGAGCGCAACGGGAGCACTTCTCACCTGCCTCGGCGGAGACGAAACGTATCGTGTTATAGCAGAAACACATGATGGCGCAGGAGGAAACCACTCAGGAGGACGAGCTCTGGCCCTCAAAATCAAGAAACATGGTTTCTATTGGCCAACGATGATCGCCGACTGCGAGCAATACGCGCTGAAGTGCGAAAAATGTCAACGACATGGGCCGATGATCAATATGCCAACTGAGCTCCTCACAACATCCTCACCGCTGTATCCGTTCATGCGTTGGTCAATGGACATCGTTGGTCCTCTTCCCGCTTCACGAAAATGTAAATTCCTGCTGATCATGACAGACTATTTTACTAAATGGGTCGAAGCTAAGGCCTTTGCGGCTATAAAAGATGTCAACGTTCAGAACTTTGTTTGGAAATATATCATCTGTCGCCACGGCCTTCCATATGAAATCGTAACGGATAATGGGTCGCAATTCATTTTCAATAAATTCGAAGGATTCTGTTCGAGATGGAACATTCGGCTCAGCAAGTCAACTCCTCGATACCCCCAAGGAAACGGACATGCCGAGGCAACCAATAAAACTATCTTGGACGGTCTCAAAAAGCAGCTCGAAGCGAACAAGGGACTTTGGGCCGACGAACTTGACGGCGTTTTATGGTCACATCGGACGACACCACGACAAGCCACCGGAAAAACACCGTTTTCCTTAGCGTATGGATGTGAAGCCATGGTTCCTGCTGAGGTCAACGTTCCGAGTTTACGCCGCACCATGATGCCTCAACATCCTGAAATAAACGATGCAATGCTCATCCACAACCTCGACACTGTCGAAGAAATGCAGAATCAAGCTCTTCTCCGGATGCAGAATTATCAGCAACAAGCAGCTCGCTATTACAACAAAAAAGTTCGGCAGCGACATTTTGATGAAGGTGACCTCGTCCTTCGCAAAGTCTTTGAGAACACCAAAGAATGGCGTGCTGGAAAACTTGGAGCCTCTTGGGAAAGACCTTATATCATCTCCAAAGTTGTACGACCCGGAGTCTATGAATTAACCACTATGGAAGGCGAAGCAGTCCCACGTTCCTGGAACGCCCACAACCTTAAGAGGTTCTATTACTAGTTTATTACCTAACGGTTTATCTGCTTAGGTAATTGCTAAAAAAAACAAAAAAAAAAAAAAAAAAGAGATAGTTACTCATACTATGTAATCGAACTACGAATGGCTTGATCCTCCTTTTGGGGGTACATAAGCAGCCTATAAAAAGGTTCAGCTATACATCAATAAATTTTTTGAAAGCTCTTTGCTTGAAAATCTCTTTGCTACTTCTTTACATCGGCGTCCTGGCCAGACGACTGATAATATCGTTCTCATGAATACAAGTGGTAAAAGCCCACAACTTCTAAAGTCGGATTCATCCGCAAACCTCAAAGTTATACAAGATCTCCGAACTAAGTCCGCATCGGTATTCAACTTTGAGCATAGATTTCACCGATTGAGACGCTCCATGCTGAGTTAATCTCATGGACTATCCCCCGGTTATAAGCCGAGCTGACATAAGCCTTCACGGCAAGCAGACATAAGCCTCGCACCTCGTACTTTTGGTTATGCTATTGATATCATGGATCATTTTTCGACTGTAAGCCGAGCTGACATAAGCCTTCGCGGCGAGCAGACATAAGCCTCGCACCTCGAACTTTCGATCGATGAAATTTTAAAATAATCAACACAATCGGACTAATTCGCCATCAAACACACTAATTAAATCGAAGAATCTAAACTCTGAAGAAAAACATAAACAGAAACGACTATTGTTTACACAAAGATATTCCGAAGAAAAGTTTCATTAATTTGAATTTTCGTTACAAAACTGGAGATTAAAAAGTCTACAAAACACGAAGCTTCAACAGGAAAGACAAAAGATAAACAAAAAAAAAGGGTCTTAAGGAACCGCCTCGAAGTTTTCTTGGTTATGACCGCCAGTTGTTTCCGAATCTGGTTTGGACGAAGAAGGCCCCGCCGTGGTGTAACAGGTAAGGTATGCATCGAGTTCACCTTCAGCAAAAGTGATCTCGTCGATTTTCTCTGCCTCATTCTCCCAGATCGCCTCGTCAACTTTGAGTTTAGAAAGCATCTCATCGGGAATCTTCCAACCTTTGCTCTGAAGAACTTCCAGAGAAGCGAGCGTTCCTTGCACCTGTGCGGTCATCGACAGTACCTTCTCGACCTCAGAGCGCTGTGCTACATAGCCCTTCATCTTATCCACGAGCCCGGCGAACTCACCGATGATTTTCACGCGCTCGTTTAAAACCTTCTCATCACGAGACTTCCTAAGTCTCTTTTTCTCAGCAGCGAGGCGCTTTTCGGTCTTCCTCTTTCTGGCAACTGCCCTTTCTGCTGTAGCCTCGGCAAAGATAAGTTGGCCCTGCAGCCCGTTTATCTCTTTGTCCTTCGCCTCGATGATTTTCTTCATCTCTTCTTCGAATTTGAGCTTTTCAGCTCGAAGGGCTTCCACCTCGGCCAACCTTTCCTGTTCAGCCCTCTGAGTTTTCTTCAATTCGCGATCGTACTTTCCAATCACGATTGTGGCACCATTCATGGCACGAACCTGCTCAGTAGCATAGTTCTCGTACCAGTCATTGAAGAAGAGTTCTTCAGGCTCTGGTTTCGCCATTGGCCTCGATTTGGTTCTCCATACGAAGCTGGCGCAGGAGTTCGGGTCTGTTGCCATGGGCTCTAGGCTGTTGTAGTGAAATTCGAACCCAGAAGGGTTCGGCCTCGTAACCTTCCTAATTTTTCCGGGAGGACCATCAACTTGTTCTTCCACGTTCTCATGAAAGTCTTCGGGGTCTTCATCTCTCAGATGAGGAATCTCAAAAGGACTTCTGGGCTCGGCGCGTCCTTGACGAGCTTCTTCGTTCCTTTGTCGTAATTCTTCCATATCTTCCCAGGATGGGAAAATATTTTCCCAGGAATGAACAGTTTTAGTCGAACTGGCATTTGAAAGTGGGGAGTCCATTTGATCGGAGTTCTCGATGGCAACGGAAAAATACGACGGACATGGCAAATCGGAAAATATTAAAAGAGGAGAGAGATGAGAGCTCTACCTGTCGAAGTGTTGAGGAAGTGAGAAAATGGATTGAAGAAGAATGACTTCGGATTTTATAGAAGAGGAAAGTGGAGAGTTCGAGGCTAATCATTTCAAAATGTCATGTTTGAATTTCGTATTATCTTTATTAATAAGGACCGAAGCAAATTCACGCCGAACCAATTTCAACTTCAAATTCGCCGAGCTCGAAATGTCCTTCGCGCGACGAACTGGGGGGGGGGCTAATTGTTGGATACGGGCTGCGCACCTCCTCAAAGGTCCACGAAGAATTCGCCTCGCCCCTTCTAACATTAGACGGCCTATCAAGGATCGATGGGATGGATGAGATAAACGTGGTTTATCCTCTTAAGGAAAGAGATAAGAACCTGCAACAGATGGGAGAAAATATTGAAGAGGA
Source organism: Iljinskaea planisiliqua (assembly GCA_900108845.1). Classification (NCBI taxonomy): domain Eukaryota; kingdom Viridiplantae; phylum Streptophyta; class Magnoliopsida; order Brassicales; family Brassicaceae; genus Iljinskaea; species Iljinskaea planisiliqua. The sequence continues at coordinate 640,282 of FNXX01000025.1, read as the reverse complement.
TATTCACCTTCCTGAAATATTGGGCTCGGCGTCAAATTAGGAGGAGATAGGCATCGATTCTTCCAGAAGAAGAAGGTCGGCGTCTAAAAGCTTATAAATAGGAGGAGAGGTCCACCGAGAAGGGCATCCGCAAATAGGGAGAAAGACTAAGTTATAAGAAATTCAGAAAAACTTTGTACTCTCTCTGTAATTCATCATCCATTAATAAAACCTTTCTACTCTTTCTCAAAAACCCACAAACTTTACTTTGATCATATTCAGTACGAAGTAATAGTTCAACAACTACCACAGAGATCATCACCAAAAACTCAGACAGTTGATCCAGGGAACGAAGAGTGTGGAGGACTACTTTCAGGAAATGGAGACGTTGATGATCAAGGCAGATGTGGATGAATCCTTGGAGGCAAAAATGGCACGGTTCGTAAAAGGATTGAACCAATTAGTTCAAGACCGGATGGAATTACAAGAATATGAAAGCCTTGAGGAGATGTTGCACAAGGCAATCTTGGTGGAACAACAGGTCAAAAGGAGGGTAATCGCTAGACCCATTTCTGCCTATAACTCAAAATCACAATACCAAGACAAAGGTAAGACACAATATCAGTCAAGTTCCCAATTAAAAACTAATATCTCTTCTTCTTTTGACAAAGGCAAGGCCGTGGAATCCATGGGCAGAGACAGAGATATCAGGTGTTTTAAGTGCCACGGGATGGGGGCATTATGCCAACAAGTGCCCAAATAAGAAAGTAACGATCTTCTCCGAGAATGGAGAGAGAAAATCAGAGGAGGAGAGAGAAGAGTCCGAGCCGATTTATGACGAGGAAGAAGAAACTTCGGATCTTCCGGCCTCTGGACAACTCCTAGTGACACGACCGTCACTCAAAGCTCGTACTAAGATAGATGAGAAGGCACAAAGGGAGAATCCCTTTCACACTTATTGCATTGTTGATGAAATGGTTTGAAGTTTGATTGTTAATGGAGGGAGTTGCCCTAATGTTTCTAGTGAAACTCTTGTCAGGAAAGTTGGACTCAGCGTGAGGAAACATCCGCAGCCATACAAGCTGGAATGGCTTAATGATGAAGGAGAGATACATGTCAATGAAGAAGTGATGGTGCCTGTGCAAATCGGCCGGTCTAAGGGTGAGATCCTTTGTGACATACTGCCAATGGAAGCTTGACATATATTGCTTGGGAGGCCATGTCCACTCGACAACAAAGTCACGCATAATGGCTTTACTAACTGGCATTCTTTTGATCACAACGGTCAGAAAATTACCCTTGTTCCATTGACGCCTCAGGAGGTACACACTGATAAACTCCAGCTCAAAAAAAGCAGAGGAAAAACTCAAGCTAAACAAGGATAAAAGTTGGTAAAGAATCCTAACTTTTAAGTTAAATGAAGTTTGGCTAAGAAAGCTTTGACAGCACAATGATCTTTGATCTTGTTGGTTTCTAAGGAATCACTAATGCTGTAATCTGAACTTGCAATGGATGTTCCGAGTGATCTTAAAGACCTATTGCAGGAGTTTGAAGATGTCTTCCCAGATGAAAACCCTCAGGGTCTTCCACCAATCCGGGGAATAGAGCACGATGTAGACTTTTTTCCAGGAGCCTCATTATCAAACCGACCGGTGTACAGAAACAATCCTGTGGAAACAAAGGTGTTGCAAAAGGCAAGTTGGTGAGCTCATAAAAAAGGGATACATACGAGAGAGCATGAGTCCTTGTACAGCACCGGTTCAGCTTATGCCCAAGAAGGACGACAGCTGACGCATGTGTGTTGATTGTCGTGCAATGAAGTACATACATCCTATCTAATGAGGACTTGGAGTCGTACCAACCACAAACAAGTTAAGTGTCGGTTATGAGGTTAGCCCCCAAGGACCAGGTCAGGAACCAAGGTGCTTCAAAAAGAGTTTAATCAAGCTGTGGAGAACTTGATCACCCAAAATGGGTTAGAAGAGATCACCCATTAACTCGACTGATTGGCCATTTCACCAAGTACCACGACCCTTCAAGCCCAAGAAGCCCAAGAAGGGAAAACCATCCGCGTCCAAGTCCAAGAACCACACCGAAACGACGCCGGTTAAGAGAAGGACAGTCGAAACATAAAAACTAAGGGTTATGAATGAAGAATGGCCAATGATGGACACACAATAACAACTTTCCTTATTTTTCATCTTGTCCCTTATATGATGAACCGACCAAAATGCAACACTTCAAGGATCGAGCCATTTTTCAAATTCAAACATGTCTTCCCCATATCAGAAAAGGCAACCGCGTGAATTACTACCTCGGTAAGACAAAACCTTATTTGGATTATTGAACTAATATCTTTTGTTTCTTTGATTGTTTCTTTGTTTCGATTTAGATCAACCACCCATGTAATTTCCCTTTGATTTCAATTCTTGCATTTATGTTGTTTGCTTCAAGTAGGGCAAAGCTGATCAAATCATATAAAAGGTTCCACAGCCGTGTATCATTTTTCACCTTTGATCGATAAAATAGCCGAGTTTTATTACAAACTAAAACCTAAGAGCTTGTGTGAGACAACCTCTTGTGTTCCAAACTTTATGAAGGCTGAATCCATAATCCTTGTGACATCTACCGATCCATCCAATCCACTTCATTGACCGTGGCAACCAAAGTTACACAGCCAATTTCCCTGGTTCCCTCAGACCATCCCTTCCACCGATCCATCACTCGATCCTGCAATTTTTTTTAAAAAAATGTATATATATAATAGCTTCCTTGCATTCATGCCACAAGTTAATCAAAAAAAAAAAATATGTCTAATCTTGTTACCTTAAATAGAACCCGAGTGCATCTAGGTTTGAATTTTGCCATAGCTTGCATTCGAGTTTATATTCACATCAATTGCATTCATTATATATATAAACAAAGAATACTATAATCGGTACATTGCATTCATTGATTTAATATGGCTCGAACATTTTCAAACATTTTGTTTTACCTTTCAGGTACCTAATCTAAAATCCATGTGAGAAGTAGGAATCGAAGGTCAGCTGGACAAGATCATGGCCACCATGCAAAACATTCAGAACTGATTAGATACGGTTTAGCAGAATTTACTAACCAATGCTACTGAAATCAGTACCGGTGATAGTAACAACAACCAACCACCAGCAGCCCTAAACCAAAGACACAATGGGCAAAAACCGGGCCAAGAACAAGGTAACCAGCCCCGTGGCCGAGAACGGGACCCAGACCGGAACCGAGATTATGAAGATGAACCACCTTGGCAAGGAGGTCGAGGACTCAAGCTAACTCCCCCCAACATTTGCGGGAAAGATCCATCCAGAAGCCTATATTGATTGGGACAGGCGTATGGAGTATCTCCGGACAACTCACTGACAATGCCTTGGCATGGTGGGACCATGCAGTAGATGAGCAGAGGAAGTGCCGGCTCCAACCCATCAACACTTGGGAAGACATGAGCTACCAGCTCCAAAAATGATATGTGCCATCATAGTTCCACCGGTATTACAAAAAAAAAACAGGAAGTTGGCTCAAGGATCTAAGACAGTAGAGAATACTTCGAAGAATTTGAGACTTTGAAGAACTGGTTGGATGTGGAGGACTCAACCAAGACTCTCATGGCATAATTTCTAGACGGTTTACACGACCGCATAGCTAGAAAACTAGAGAGACAAACGAACCAAGACTTGGACAGACTCGTGAATTTGGCAATCCAAGCTGAGCAACATATCAAGAGGAAGGGCCAGAATAACCGAGCCAGAACCAGTTGGACACTACCATCATCGAGAAGCGGGGACAAAGACAAGGCACCAGAAACGACCCTAAATTCAAGAAGCCTTATCAAGAAGGCCAAACGGGAACCATTGCCGGTTCAAGTGCAACTCCACCACAACAAGCCCGAGATATAACATGCATCAAGTGCAAGGGCAAAGGCCACTATGCCCCGGAATGTCATAACCAAAGAGTCCTAATCTTGAGAGAGGATGGATAATTCGAGTCACAAGATGAGGCCGTGCCTATTCAAGAAAAACAGGAGGACGAAGTGACCGACTATCCTGATGCTGGGGAGATTTTGGTCACCAGAAGGACATTGAGTGCAATGTTTGATCCAGAGACCATTCATCAAGAGAATATCTTTCACTCTCGGTGCACCATACACACTAAGGCATGTAGTTTAATAATCGATGGTGGATCATGCACTAATGTGGCCAGTCAATACTTGGTTTATAAGATAGGACTGAAGGAGACAAAGCATCTGCGACCTTCCCGACTCAATTGGTTAAACAAAGACACCAAGCTCAAGATTGGAGAATAATACCAATGCAAGCCGGACACCTCCTCTTAGGAAGGCCACAGCAATTCGACAAAGACACATTGCACAAAGGAAGGACCAATTATTATAGCTTTATGCACAACCACAAGAATCACAACCTTGCTCCACATACTCCACCCAAAGTACACGACCTACAAAAGGCTATGGACAAAGGATTCAAGGTATGTAAAACGCACCTATACATTTCTCCCAGTAAAGTCATCAAGGGTATGGAACATAAGGAACTTGTGTTACTCATGATCTTCCGAGAAAATATGTTTTCAGGTCCGGAAGACAAACCGACCAGCATATAGGGTCAATCCGGAAGAGGCTAATGAGTCAGATCGACATGTTCAAGCCTCATGACCAAAGGGTACATAAGGGAGAGTCTTAGCCCATGTATCATGCCAGTGTTGCTGGTACCCAAGAATCATGACACTTGGAGGATGTGCGTCGATTGTAGGGCAATAAACAACATCACCATCAAGTATAGGCATCCCATACCAAGACTGGATGATATGGTGGATGAACTCAACGGGTTAACAATCTTTTCAAAGATCGATCTAAGGAGTGGATACCACCAAGTTCGCATGAAGGAAGGAGATGAGTGGAACAAGCCTTCAAGACCAAAATAGGGCTATACGAATGGTTGGTGATGCCATTTGGACTGACCAATGCACCCAGCAACTTCATGAGACTCATGAATCATATTTTAAGGGAGTACATTTGTAAGTTTATGGTAGTTTGTTTCGATGATATCTTGATATAAAGCCAATGTCTTAATGATCATTTAAAGCATCTAGAACAAGTGTTACACACGCTCAGGATTGAAGGTCTTTATGGCTTGGTTTTGTTGTTAGTTCTCATGGCTTGAAAGTGGATGAGGAAAAGATTAAGGCAATTCAAGATTGGCCAACCCCTACAACCATAGGTCATGTAAGAAGCTTCCACGGCTTGGTCAATTTTTACTGAAGGTTTGTTCCAGATTTCTGCAGTATAGCTGCCCCACTAACCTGGGTGATCAAGAAGAACAACGCCTTTGCATGGGGACAAGTCCAATAAGATGCATTCAACCGGCTCAAAGCTAGTCTTTGTCAGGCTCCTATATTGGTATTACCTAACTTTGATAAAATGTTTGAGGTTGAGTGTAATGAACCAGAGATAGGGATAGGTGCAGTCTTGACTCAAGGAGCAACCCCCCGGGCCTATTTCAGTGAGAAGTTGAGTGGAGCATCAATCAACTACCCAACTTATGATAAGGAACTTTATGTGCTTGTGAGGTCCTTAGAAACATGGCAACATTATCGGCTTTCAAAGGAATTTGTCATCTATGCCGATCACGAGACATTGATGCATCTTCAGGGCCAAACCACACTCAAGAAAAGACATGCAATGTGGCTAAAGTACATTGAGACATTTCCCTATGTAATCAAGTACAAGAAAGGGAAAGACAATATTGTGGCCGATGCTTTGTCAAGGAGGCATGCATTGATCTCGACTATGGAAGCAAGGTTTATGGGGTTTGAACATTTGAAGGATCAATATATGAAAGATGATGACTTTGGACACACCTACAAGGAGTGCACAAGAGGCACAATTGGGCCTTACTACAAGCATGATGGATTCTTCATACGCGACAAACGGCTATGCATTCCCCAAGGAACAATGTGAGAACTACTACTAAGGGAAGCTCATAGTGGAGGCTTAATGGGACATTTTGGAGTAGATAAGACATTGAGCATCATCACATAATATTTCTCTTGGCGTCACTTGAAGCGAGATGTGGAACGGTTCTGTGCAAGATGTATCGTGTACCTTAAAGCCAAATCCAGGTCACATTCTTTTGGACTCTATATTCTCTTCCTTATACCTAACATGCCTTGGGTAGATGTCTCTATGGATTTTATATTCCCTTGCTAATACCCATGATCAGGCACAAGGATTCAAACTTTGTGGTAGTGGACCGATTCTCGAACATGGCACATTTCATCCCCTGTGCCAAGACCAATGACGCGACCCAAACAGCCGACCATTAATTCAAAGAAGTTGTTCATTTGCGTGGTTTACCACGGACCATAGTGTCAGACCGAGACCCCAAATTCTTAAGCCACTTTTGGAGAAGACTTTTGAGTAAAATGGGGACCAAGCTACTCTTGTCTACTACGTGCCACCCCCAAACTGATGGCCAGAACGAGGTTGTAAACCGCACACTCTCTACTCTATTGAGAGCCTCGGTTGGTAAAAATTTGACAAACTGGCTTGATTGCTTACGTACATTGATTTTGCTTATAATGGGGTGCCTCACATGGCTACTAAACATTCACCCTTTGAAGTTGTTTATGGTTTTAAGCCTCCCACCCCATTGGACCTTAAGCCATTACTGCAGCAAGAACATGTGAGCCAAGACGCAGAGAGTAAGGCCGAGCTAATCAAGAAAATCCATGGAAAGACCAAGGATAACATTGAGAAGAAAACCTTGCAACACAACGCACAGGCGGACAAGGGCCGGAAACAGATCACTTTCGAATCAAGAAAATGAGTTTAGTTACACATGAGAACAGAGTGGTTACCAACCTAAAGGAAGTCAAAACTCTCACCAAAACGAGATGACCCATTCAAAGTCCTCAAACGCATCAATGACAATGCCTTTCAGCTGGAACAACCAAGTGAGTTAAACATCTCATCCAGCTTCAATGTTTCTGACTTGCTACCGTTTGAAGCAGGTAAAACTGTTCTGAGGTCAGAACCTTCTCAAGAGGGTGGGAATGATGAGAACATGGAACCTCACCAACCACAACAAGACCATGTGCCGGTCATGAGGTTAGCCCCAAGGACCAGGTCAGGCACCAAGGTGCTTCAAAAAGAGTTTAATCAAGCTGTGGAGAACTTGATCACCCAAAAGGAGTTAGAATAGATCAACCATCAACTTGACCGATTGGCCATTTCCCCATGTACCACTACGCTTCAAGCCTAACAAGCCCAATAAGAGCAAACCATCCGCGTCCAAGTACAAGAACAACACCCATATGATGCTGGTCAAGAGAAGGACGGTCCAAACATAAAAACAAAGGGTTATGAAGAAGAATGGCCAAAGTTGCACACACACCAACAACTTTCCTTATTTTTCATCTCGCCCCTTAAATGATAAACCGACCAAAACGCAACACTTCAAGGATCGAACCATTTTTCAAATTTAAACAAGTCTTTCCCATATCAGAAAACACAACCACGTGAATCACTACCAAGGTAAGACCAGACCTTAGTTGAATTATTGGACTAATATATTTTTTTTTTTTGTTTGTTTCTTTGTTCCGTTAGATCAATCACCCATGTAATTTTCCTTTGATCTCAATTCTTGCATCAATGTTGTTTGCTTCAAGTCCCCTAGAAGGGCAAAGCTTATCGAACCATAGATAAGGTTCCACAGCCGTGTATCATTTTTCACCTTTGATCAATAAAATAACTGAGTTTCTTACAAACTAAAACCTAAGAGCTTGTGCAAGACAACCTCTTGTGTTCCAGACTTTATCAAGGCTGAATCCATAATCCTTGTGGCGTTTACCGATCCATCAACCTCCATCCAATCAACTTCATTGACCGTGGCAAGCAGAGTTACACAGCCAATCAATCCATAACTCGATCCGGCTGAAAGTGTCACACGCCCAGCAACCGGTTCCCACCGCCCCATCTGTTTTGACCCAGCTTGGATCTTACATCACTATCTCTAGGCTTGATGATATGCATGATGAGCTTCATGGATCTTCTATCTTTTTAACAAAATCATCTTCAAAGTGTATACCATCAGATTAGGATGAGAGAAGGAGATGAATGGAAAACTTGTCTTCCTAGGTTTTGTTGTCAGCGCGGGTGGAATCAAAGTGGATGAAGAAAAAGTGAGAGCAATCCGTGAATGGCCTAATCCAAAGACGGTTGGACACATAAGGGGTTTTCATGGTTTGGCCGGATTTTACACACGGTTTGTGAAGGACTTCAGCACCATTGCTGCTCCTTTGACTGAGGTGGTCAAGAAGGAGTTTGGGTTTAGATGGGAAGAAGCTAAAGAAACCGCATTTCAAAACCTGAAAGAGAAGCTTACTAATGCCCCACTTTTAGCTTTGCCAGATTTCCTTAAAACCTTTGAGATTGAATGTGATGCTTCTGGTGTAGGTATTGGAGCTATTCTTATGCAATAAAAGAGACCAATAGTTTTCTTTAGTGAAAATCTTGGAGGAGCAACCTTGAATTACCCTACATATAATAAGGAACTCTATGGATTGGTCCGAGCTATTCAGACTTGGCAACACTACCTTTGGCTCAAGGAATATGTTATCCACACGGATCATGAGTCTTTAAAACATCTAAAGGGTCAATTGAAGCTCAAAAAGAGGCATGCTCTCTGGGTACAGTTCATTGAGACTTTCCCTTATGTCATCAAGTAAAACAAGGTAAAGAAAACATTGTGGCCGATGCCCTGTCTCGCAGGTATGTTCTGTTGTCTATTCTGGAAACTAAACTGCTCGGTTTTGAATTCATTAAGGAACTCTATGCCAATGAATCTGAATTTAAAGAACTGTTTCTTAAGAGTTTAAAAGCAGCCTTTGGGAAATTTTACCGAGTTGATGGGTTTTTATTTCATTATAACCGATTGTGTGTTCCACATTGTTCTTTGAAAGAGATGTTCGTTAGGGAAGCACATGGAGGTGGGCTGATAGGACACTTTGGTATGGGGAAAACTTACAAAGCCTTGCAAGATGATTTCTATTTGCCAAATATGTTGAAGCAAGTTGAGAAGATCTGTAGCTGATGTGTAGTGCGCAAGAAAGCTAAGTCAAAGGTCCAATCTCAAGGTCTGTACCTTCCTTTACCTTTTCCATCTCATTCGTGGCCTGATTTTTCTATGGATTTTGTGTTAGGACTTCCTAGATCTACAACCGGAAAAGATTCAATCTTTGTTGTCGTTGATAGGTCCTCAAAAATGATACACTTCATTCCTTACCTTAAATCTGATGATGTGGTTCATGTGGCCAAGTTGTTTTTTATGGAGGTTGTTAAATTTCATGGTATGCTTAGAACAATTGTCTCTGATAGAAATGCTAAGTTCCTTAGTTTCTTTTGGAAAACTCTTTGGTCTAAACTTGGTACCAAGTTGCTCTTTTCAACAACCTGTCATCCTCATACTGATGGCCAAACCGAAGTGCTTAACAGGTCCTTGTCAGCCTTACTTAGAACCATAGTTAAAAGGAATCTTAGAACTTGGGAAGATTACTTGCCACATATTGAGTTTTTTTATAACCAGTCTATGCATTCTGCTACCTTGCGTTCTCCATTTGAAATCGTGTACGGTTTCAATCCATTGTCCCCACTTGATCATTTGCCTTTTCCCGTGGGTAATAATGTTCATTTAGATGGGAAAAAGAGAGCAGAAATTGGTCAAAAAATTTCATGAGAAGGTGAAAGCAAACATTGAGGTTAAAACATGACAATATGAGAAATATGCAAACAAGACAAGACACCAAGTGCTGTTCAAACTCAGGGATCTAGTTTGGGTTCATCTAAGAAAGGAGAGATTTCCATAAGAAAGGAAATCCAAGCTGATGCCAAGGATTGTTGGCCCTTTTGAAGGGGTCAAATGTTTAAACATTAATGCCTAGAAGCTTGACCTACAAGGTAAGTACGATATATCCCCAAGTTTTAATGTATCTGACTTGGTTCCTTTTGTGGCAGATGTTCCAGATTTGTGGAGTGGACAAATCCTTTTCAAGAGGAAGGGAATGATAGGAAACTACCATGTGTGTCGAGTCAAAGTGACCTGGATAGTTCAGAGTATACTGGAGGAGAGGAACAGCTTGAACCAGAGCAGAGTGCACGGGACAAGAGGCGTACCGACCAAGTCATCAGAACAGGATAGGAGGTTGCTCAAGGGAGCCAAGCCGTGCCAACCGATCGATCTAATTGTACAGCCGTGTACCATTTTTACCCGAAATTGCCGAGTAGTGAACTTCGCTTAACTCCACGACCTGATAACCGAATCTCACGACCCATACGTGTCCTTTCCCAACCGAACTATCAAGAGGAGTCAAGTGATTGTGCCAGAATCAATCTACCGACCAGGCGAAAATGCTATTGTTTTTTGATAAAAACTTTACGTTCTCTGTCTTGAGTTTGCTGCTCAAGGCGGAGCCTACCTTGACTTTTCGGTCAGGTATTCGCTCATCCATCCCAACGTCTTTTGTGACATCATCGGTAGTTTGACCACTCGGGAACTTGTTCCTCCGCTCTGCTTTTGCAGTGGTCATTAATTGCTATTGGGCCTTCATTTTGTGGCTACTCAAGTAGCTGGTCTCAACACCTCCTGATATCCTTGGATTGTTTTGACTCCTTGCGAAGTTGGGAACTTGACACATTGTTGGTACGTGTACGGGACAGTGTTCATTTGGTAAATCCATGGAGTGCCCCAGATCAAGTTGTACGCCACCTGTCTATCAAAGACCATTAATTCCTCCATTTGAAGTACACCTTCTGCTAGGACAGGCAGTTTTATTGTTCCCAAAGACATTGATGTGCACTAGTAAAAGCTTCATTATTGGAGGCGTTAAACAGCAGTCAGAATGATTGCTCTAAGATTTCTCCGGTGGGCGACGTTAATCGCACTCTCATTCCCAAACCTTGCTTTGACGATGATCCGTCTACGTGAAGCGTCCAAACTGAGTATGGAGTTGGTTCTTCGATGCCCGCGGTTAGGAGTTCGACTATGAATTCTACCAACACTTGGGACTTGGCGCATGTTCTCGTTTGATACTCGATGTCGTACTCACTTAGTTCCACCGCCCATTTTGTTAGTCGTTTCGACTGATTCAGACTATGCAAAATTGTTCTGAGGGGGGAAGTAGTAAGCACGATGATTGTATGCGACAGTAAAAAAGGTCGCAGCTTCCGAGCTGACATCACCACCACCACTGCTGCTTTCTCCATTAATGGGTACCGAGTCTCTGCGTCCGTCAGAGTTTGGATTACCTAAGAGATCGGTTTTTGCTCGTTACGGTCCTCCCTAATAAGTGCTCCGCTTACTGCCGTGGATGAGAATGCACTGTACATGAATAAGGGCTCCCCTTCAACCGGCTTTTCTAGGACAGGTGGACTCACAAAAAATTTCTTCAACTCCTGGAATGCATACTCGCACTTTTCCATCCAATTTAACTTTTTGTTTCCCCAGAGGATAACATAGAATGACAGACATTTATTTGCTGCATTGAGATGAATCAGTTTAGCGTCGTGACTCGCCCCATCAACCTCTAGAGTTCTCATATTATCTTTGATGAGGCCATATCTATTAAGGCGTTGATTTGCTTTGGGTTTGCCTCAATCCCTCGGTCCGTCACGAGATAGCATAGGAATTCTCCTGATGCTACCTCTTATCTGCATTTCGTCGGGTTTAGCTTCATATTGTCTCGGTTGAGCTGCTCGAAGCAATTTCGCAAATGTTTGATTTGATCTTTCTCCTATATGGATTTTATCAACATGTAATCGATATAAACCTTCATTGTCTTTCTGAGCTGTTTGGTGACCATTTTGTTAATGAGCCTTTGGACGTCCCTCCGACGTTTTTAAGGTCAAACAACATTACCTTATAGCAATACATTTTGTGATCTGTTATGAATGTGGTCTTCTCCCGGTCGTCAGGACTCATTGTGATTTAATTGTATCCGGAAAACAAGTCCATGAAGGACACACTTTTGTTTCCAACCGTTGCCTTTACTAGCCGATCAATATGAGGAAGTGGGAAGCTGTCCTTCGTGCACCCCTTGTTCAAATCTGTGAAGTCGATGCAGACTCGCCATTTTCCGTTCTTCTTCTTTACTACCACCGGGTTGACAAGCCAATCGGGTTATTTTACTTCATGATGGATACGACTTTTAACAATCTCTCCACCTTGTCATTCACAGCTTGGGCTCATTCCGGTCCAAGTTTGCACCTTTTCTGCTTCACCGACGTAAAGGTCGGGTCTCTATATTAAGATCGTGCCTTGTGATGTTAATGTCGATCCCGGGCATATCCTTCGGTGCCAATGCGAATGTGTTCACGTTTTCTCTTAAGAAATAAATCAATTCCGATTTGATTGGCTCTTATAGGTTTGCTCCGATCTCCACTCATTGCTTCGGGTGAGCTTCATCCATGCATATCGAGGTGATAGGTTCACACGGGGAATCACTCTCTGTCTTCTGGGCTTCCTCGATCTGTAATTTGCACTCCAGATTCACGGGTTACCGTTCCACCCTTGTCTTCTTTGGTTTCTTCTTAGCATCAGATTTGGTCACTGGTCCTCTTAATTTGTGATCCATTAGAAAACAAGCTCGCGAATCTCTCTGCCGTCCCCAGATAGTTTCAATTCCGGTTGGGGTCGCAAATTTGAGGCAAAGGTGGTAAGTTGAAGGAATCCCCTTCATTGAATTCAGCCAAGGTGTCCCCATGATTGTGTTGTAAATTGCTCGGCAGTCAACCAACGTGAATTCTACTTCCCTCTTTAATCCTTTTGCTTCCAGGGGTGTTGTATTGCTCTGATGGTCATTGTCTTTCTTCCGGTGAAACCAGTTTACGGTTTTGGATGGGTTATGAGATTCAAAGCCCCAATGTTCATACTCCGAAGGGTTTCTCGAAATATGATGTTCACAGAACTCCCTGTGTCGATTAGAGCTCTCGTCACGTCATGGTCTCCGATAGAAAGGCCAATTGCGAGAGGATCATCGTGGGGGTGGTCGATTATGGTAGCTTCACTTCCCTTGAACGAGATCTGGTCGCCTAGAACCTCCTACGCTTGGCTCCAGTCCATCGCTTCTTTGGCTCTTTGATGGAGGGCTTGAATTGAGGACATTGTAGCTTTGCAGAACTGGGATCCTCTGATTATCATGTTGACCCTTCTGGTTTCCATTCCACCTATTGCTCTCGCTCTCGTATCCTCTTGCTCTTAGGGTTTTTAATATTTTTTCCCCCACAGACGGCCCCAAACTGTGAGAGTCAAAACTCACACAATCAAAATTTATAATAAACGGGAGTTTGAAAATCGTATATTATATGACCTCGAGGACCAAGATTGAAAGTTTAGTTTTGTTGAACGATCTTTTGGAAGAGTACAAAGAAATCAGCAAATGTTGTAAAAATTTACAATATGAAATCCTAAGTATTCAGAGATATCTCTCAACCCTAATACATGATATCCTTTATCTACAGGAAGTCTTGGAGTGTTGAGATGTGCTGCTAGCCATGTGAGACGTCGTCAAGTCCAGGCGTTTGCCGACTTAGATATTTTTTATGGGCTTGGGCTTCATAAACTGTCCAACTTTACAGCACGTCATCGTTTGGTCTTGTCCCGATCCAGCTCCCCTTCGGTCTGATGCGGCTTCGAAAAATTTCAGCTTGCCATCTCATTTGGGCTTCTTTCTCCGGCTTTGTGGTTGGTTCATGAATAATGCCACGAACCGTGTTCCAGAAGTGAATAACGCTAGAACAAACTTCAGTTCGCCGGTTTGGTCAAGACAAGTGATGGATTCATGTACAAAGGGTCAGATCGCCATCTTATGACATTCTTCAGATTGCCACTTTCCATGGGATGAAGTTAGCGACCTACATTGTCTATTTTCAGGTCGCCATCGTCTCATGGAAGGAAGTTGGCGACCTACTTTATATATATGATGGCTCCAAAGAGATTTTAGGTCACCCATTTTTCTACAGAAGGAAGATGGCAACCTCACGCTCAACATTGTTGGTCTAGGGACAAGCTCAGGTCACCATTCTCATGGTAACGGAAGTTGGCGGTCTGGAACAGTGTTCTGAATGTCTAGGGGCATGTCCAAGTTGCCCATTCCCTTGGTAAGGGAAGTTGGCTACCCGAAATAGTGTTCTAAAGGTCTAGGGACATGTCCAGATCGCTCATTTCCTTTGTAAAGAAAGTTGGTTACCTGAAATACTGTTCTGAAGGTCTACAGACATGTCTAGGTCGCCCATTCCCTTGGTAAGGTAAGTTGGCGACCTGAAGCTGAGTTTTCAGGAGCCGGAGACAAGTTTAGGCTGCCAATTTCCTTCCTAAAAGGGAATTGGCGACCTAAACGCATTCTTGATGACCCGGAGGTGTGTTCAGGTCACAAACTTCCTTCCTAAGAGGGAATGGGCGACCTGGACATGATCTTGATGATCCGGAGGTGTGTTAAGGTCACCAACTTCCTTTATAAGAGGGAATCGACGATCTGGACTTGATCTTGATGATCCAGAGGTGTGTTCAGGTCGCCAACTTCCTTCCTAAGAGGGAATGGGCAACATGAACTTGATCTTGATTACGCGGAGGTATGATCAAGTCACCAACTTCCTTTCTAAGAGTTAACTGGTGACCTGGACTTAATCTTGATGAACCAGAGGTGTGTTCAGGTCACCAACTTCTTTCCTAAGAGGGAAGGAGCGACATGGACTTGATTTTGATGACCCGGAGGTGTGATCATGTCGCTAAATTCCTTCCTAAGAGCGAATGGGTGACCTGGACTTAATTTGGATCCTCCCATGATCACATTGATTTTCTTTTTTCGGAGAATCCTGTATTTCGACATCGAATATCCTTACTTTCTTCATAGTTGGCTGGGACCTTTCTGTGTGTTGTTTTTCTTCGTGGAAGGTTTTCACGAAATCCTGAAGATTAAAACTTGCAAGGTCTCCTGACGCCCAGAGTTTAGTCAGGTGTCTTTTTAAGATGTTGCAGTCCTTTGTTGCATGCCCATTTGTCCTATGACTTTCACAGTAGGCATTTTCAGCATGTATCTTGTGAGAGTCGAAACTCATACAATCAAAACTTATAATAAATGGGGGCTCGAAAATCTTATTTTAAAAGAACTAAGGACCAAGATCGAAAGCTGATTTTATTAAGTGATGTTTTTTGCCAAAGTAAAAGAAAATTCGTAAAAAGCTTAATGTCTTACAAATACGAAAAGTCTAATACTCGGAATTGGACGCCTTAAACTTCATACAAGCTATCGTATATATACTGAGCGACCTAGGGTGCTCAGGGACTTTTTTCCGATGTGGGACGTCCGTAAATCCTCCATCTGCCGATTTAAGCAGACTTTGGGCCTGATCCGCGGCCCATATATTTTACAGACCGCCGCTAGGTCTAGTCTTGACCCAGCCCGCCTCCGGTTCGATTCGGTCCTTCCTGATCCCAGTCTTCCACCTTTGCTTGGATTCCTTTCCTGGTTTTCAGATCGGTATGTGAACAGTGCAGTAAACAGTAATTATGTGAACAGTGTTTATGAATAGTAACCCGGATCCGTCCTCCGTTAAACCGAACTTTCGTCATTCGGATTTTATCCAGTTCGTATACCGTGTTCTGTGAATAGTGTTTTTCGCGGATAATCCCGGATGAACAACGATTACGAATCAAGCTTTCAGCCCGCCCATTTCCTCGTATGACTTTCAACCCGCCCATTTCTCGTATGAACTTTCAGCCCGCCCATTTCTCGTATGAACTTTCAGCCCGCCCGTTTCTCGTATGAACTTGCAGCCCGCCCAATTCTTGTATGAACTTTCAGCCCGCCCGTTTCTCGTATGAACTTTCAGTCTGCCCGGTCTTTGGACTAGACTGGCGGACTGGTCCGAGGAGAGTAAACCGGCGGAGTGGTTCAGGGCGGACTGGTTAAGGGTGGACTGAAGCAGAGACCTGGCCGACTGGTCTGTCTGAGGGCGGACTGGTTCCAAGCACGGCAGGCTGGCCTAGATTGTCCGAGGGTGGAATGGTTCCAAGCACGGCGGGCTGGTCTGTCGGAGGGCGGCCTGGATTGTCTGAGGGCAGACTGGTTCCAAGCACGGCGGGCTGATCTGTCCGACGGCGGCCTGGATTGTCCGACGGCGGACTGGTTCCAAGCACGGAAGGCTGGATCAAGGCATGGCGGGATGGTTCCAGGCACGGCGGGCTGGTTCCAGGCACGTAATATAAACTCCCTTGAATCACCCAGTCTGAAGTTGAAAAGATTCTGGAACTTATGGAACAGAACTGTGAAGAATGGAATATGAAATGGATTGAATGGCTTTGCTAAAAGGCTGCGGAATTTCCTCAAGTAAACCAGGTTGAATTCTTGATATGACATACAAGAATTCGGGTTTGTCTACTGGATATTACACACCAATAAACAGTGATCTAAATTCAAAAGGTTTTTGATAAAAGAAGATAGATGAAAGTTACAGAAAATGTTGCAAAGACATATAAAGACATAATCTCTTCTTGCAGAGTCTAGAAAATAACAAAAGCATTAAAAATACAGTTGGGAGTTTCCCAATGGCCTCATCTTGCTTCCTGGACGTGGCTTCCAGGCCTTGGGCTTCAGTTTTAATAATTTGGGGCACTGTGAAGTGCTGGGAATACCTCATTAAAAACCTTGTCAAGAAAACCCAGAGGGACAAAACTTGACAAGGGAAAAAGAGTATAAACCCAACACTTTTCCCAAATGTTAAAACTATATAACTTGAATCAAAACCAAAGTGTTTTGACAAGTTATACCTTCCTGTTTGATGTCTTGATCATCTGGCTTCAAGGTATGATTGAGAAGTCCTCCAACAGCTTGATTGAATAGCTTAGTCTTTGATCTAGTCATTGGACCGGTAGGAACAATCAAAGCTTCATCTCCTCCTAGCTCTGGTTCAATCTGCTCCTCAGGTTCTGGTTCTGCATCAAGCTGCTCCATAGACTCCTTTCCATGCTCCAAGCTGCATGATTTGTCCAGTATCATATCATCCTCTCCCACTTGAGAAGGATTTAACCTCAAATCCGTTTCATCTGCAATATAAGGAACAAGGTCAGAAACATTAAAGCTAGAGCTTACATTATAGTTACCTTGGAGATCCAGCTGATAAGCATTGTCGCTTATTCTCCTTGTGACTGTGAAAGGGCCATCGATATTTGGCATTAGCTTAGACTTTCTCTCAGCAGGGAATCGTTCTTTCCTCAAATGAACCCAGACCTGGTCGCCAACTTCAAAGATCATGCCGCGCCTGCCTTTGTTATCTTGTTTGACATACTGCTTTGTTTTCTCTTCTATGTTCTTCTTGGCTTTCTCATGAATCTGTTTAACCAATTCAGCTTTCTTTTTCCCATCTATGCTAGCTCTTTCACTCAAAGGTAAAGGCATTAGATCCAAAGGTGATAATGGGTTAAAGCCATAAACAATCTGAAATGGCACTACATTGTCCTTACCTTGTTTGTACTTGATGACATAGGGGAAGGTTTCTATGAATTCAACCCACCTGGCATGTCTCTTGTTTAGCTTCTTCTGACCTTTGAGATGCTTAAGGGACTCATGATCAGAGTGTATGACGAACTCCTTAGGCCAGAGATAGTGCTGCCATGTTTGTAAAGCTCTCACCAAAGCTTACAGCTCCTTATCATACGTGGGATAGTTTAGCATTGCTCCTCCAAGCTTCTCACTGAAAAATGCTATGGGCTTCTTATCCTGCATCAGAACAGCTCCAATACCTATACCATAGGCATCACATTCTATCTTAAAAGTTTTAAGAAAATCTGGTAAGGTTAAGACAGGGGCATGACTAAGCTTCTCTTTAAGGGATTGGAATGCATCTTCCTGTGCTTGTTCCCATTTAAAACCCACGTCCTTCTTTATAACCTCAGTGAGGGGAGCTGCCAGCGTGCTAAAGTCCTTCACAAATCTCCTGTAAAATCCAGCAAGGCCATGGAAACTCCTCACCTCGCCTACTATCTTTGGACTTGGCCAATTGCTGATTGCTTTAACTTTTGCTTCATCCACTTTAACACCATCTGCACTTACAACAAAACCTAGAAACACAAGGTTATCTGTGCAGAATGTGCATTTTTAAGATTAGCATAAAGCTTTTCCCTTCTAAGAACACTTAAAACAGAATTCAGATGCTCAACATGTTCATTTAGGCTTTTTGCTGTAAACCAAAATATCATCAAAGTAAACAACAACAAACTCTCCTATGAATGACTTAAGAACATGATTCATCAGCCTCATGAAAGTACTAGGTGCATTTGTCAGCCCAAATGGCATAACTAACCATTCATACAGCCCATGCTTAGTTTTAAAGGCTGTTTTCCACTCATCACCTTCTTTCATTCTAATTTGGTGATATCCACTCTTTAAATCAATTTTAGAAAAGATGCAGGAACCATGCAACTCATCTAGCATGTCATCTAATCTAGGTATAGGATGTCGATACTTCACCGTGATATTATTGATGGCTCTGCAATCCACACACATGCGCCAGTTACCATCTTTCTTAGGCACAAGTAGAACAGGTACAGCACAAGGACTCGTGCTTTCTCTTATATGTCCCTTCTCCATTAGTTCTTCTACTTGTTTCTGCAGCTCTTTTGTCTCCACAGGGTTTGTTCTGTATGCTGGACGGTTTGGAAGAGAGGCTCCAAGGATGAAATCAATTTGATGTTCAATGCCTCTTATAGGTGGTAATCCCACTGGATTATCTTCAGGGAAAACGTCCTCATAGTCCTGCAAAAGAGAGATCATCTCACTCGGCAGCACCGGTGCAAGGTCAGTTAAGCTCATAAGAGCTTCTTTATAAACAAACAGCAACATTGGTTTCTTTGCAAACAAAGCTTTCTTAACAACATTAGCCTTGACAAAGAAGTTAGAATGTTTTGATACCTGCTCTTCCTTGCGTTTGAGATGGATTTGGTCTGCATAAACCTCACTTGGCGTCATAGGCAGTAGTGTGGTCTTCCTGCCCTTAAACTCAAAGTTATGACGATTAGTATAACCATCATGAATCACTTTTCGATCAAATTGCCAAGGTCTCCCAAGCAGAATGTGTCCTGCCTCCATAGGCAAAATGTCACACAAGACCTTATCCTCGTACTTGCCAATAGCTAAGGGAACCATCACTTGACTGTTTACTTTCATTTCCCTAACTGTCATTGAGCCACTGAAGCTTGTATGGCTTTGGATGCTTTCTGACTTTCAATCCCAGCTTCTTGACCATCAAATCACTTGCCACATTGGTGCAGCTGCCTCCATCAATGATCAAGCTGCAGACCTTGCCCTGAACTTTGCAACGAGTATGAAACAGGTTCTCTCTCTGTTCTTGCTTTTCTGGACTTGATTGCAGACGCAAAGACCTTCTGGCTACTAGTAGTTCGCCTTTGACTGGTTCTTCTTTATGTTCATCTGA
Organism: Iljinskaea planisiliqua; assembly: GCA_900108845.1. Lineage (NCBI taxonomy): Eukaryota > Viridiplantae > Streptophyta > Magnoliopsida > Brassicales > Brassicaceae > Iljinskaea > Iljinskaea planisiliqua. The sequence continues at coordinate 620,775 of FNXX01000025.1, read as the reverse complement.
AAGTATCTCAGCTTCTGATTCCTCATCTTCAGATTCAAATTCTCCATTATCAAGCAGAATCATAACCTTCTTGTTAATGCATTCATTGGCATAATGCCCTCTGCCTTGACACTTGAAACACTTCACATCACGAGTTCTGGAAGCATCAGCAACAGCTTTGCTTTTGATGTCTTGAATGGCAGTATATGGCTTGTTTTCCTCTCTAGGATTTGCAGGCTGCTTGATGTCTCTTGAATAACTTGGTTTCTCTTCTCTGCGAAAATTAGACTTGCTAGCATTTGCTCCTGGATTGTAACTAGATCTTGAAAAGCCTTTCTTCTTCACCTGCTGCTCAAACAGAATGGCTTTGTGCAGCATTTCTTCTATATCTATGTAGTGCTGAGTTTCAAGCCTGTCTTGAACTTCACGGTTTAAACCTCCTAGAAACCTAGACACTGTTGCTTCTCTATCCTCTGAAATGTCAGCACGCAGCATCAAAGTCTCCATTTCTTGATAATACTCCTCAACAGACCGGTTTCCTTGTGTGAGTCTCCTCAGTCTTAGGTGTAACTCTCTGTGGTAATGACTAGGAACAAACTTCTTTCTCATAATCCTCTTCATTTCTGTCCAAGTCTCCACTGGATACTCTAGATTTCTCCTCCTTGAAGTGACTAACTGATCCCACCAGCTGAGAACATAGTCATAAAATTCAGTAGCAGCAACTCTAACTCTGTTGATCTCTGTGTAGTGCCGAACATTGAATACTTGCTCAATCTTCTTCTCCCATTCCAAATATGCATCTGGATCATTGTTCCCATGGAATGGAGGAATTTTAAGCTTGAGTCCCCCAAGATTATCTTGCAAACGTTCTCTGCGTTCTCTTGTAATCCTATTGCGCCTTCTTTGACTGTTTTGAGATCCATTGCTTCTGTTGCTGTAGTAGCTGTCAGTGTCATCACCCCTTGTTTCTGCAGTCTGATCACGAGATCCTCTGTGTTCTCTTCTTCTCTGTGACTGAGTTTCTTCTGGTTCATTGTTAGGACAAAGCTCTTGACGCAAAGCAATTAGTTTAGCATCCATCATCTTTGTCATAGCCTCAATCAGCAGTTTGTTGTTTTTGTTGTTACTGGATTCTTCCTCTTCCTCTGTTCCAGACATGTTCTCTGAAACAGAAAACACCAATCCACCAGTAAAGAGTTCTAAAGAAACAACTTCTTAAAAGAAAAGAAATTAAACTAGGCCAGACAGGTGCTTAAACAATTTTTCTGCAGATTAACACACTTCTGGATTTGGAAGATGAACAGTCATATTCAAGCCTAGAAATTGCAGAACACAGATCTGTAGCTCTTAGGGTTCGAAACTAACAGATCTATAGGTCTAATATGTTTTAAAGAAGTCACAGCTAACAGATCTACACTTTCTGGTTCCAAAACAAGCAGATCTGTGCATGAGAAGATAAACAGACACTCAAAGAAAATAGAAAGAAAAATTAACTTGCAGGCTGGTTTGCTCTGATACCACTTAATATAAACTCCCTTGAATCACCCAGTCTGAAGTCGAAAAGATTCTGGAACTTATGGAACAGAACTGTGAAGAATGGAATATGGAATGGATTGAATGGCTTTGCTAAGAGGCTGCGGAATTTCCTCAAGCAAACCAGGTTGAATTCTTGATATGACACACAAGAATTCAGGTTTGTCTACTGGATATTACACACCAATAAACAGTGATCTAAATTCAAAAGGTTTTTGATAAAAGAAGATAGATGAAAGTTACAGAAAATGTTGCAAAGACATATAAAGACATAAGCTCTTCATGCAGAGTCTAGAAAATAACAAAAGCGTTAAAAATACAGTTGGAAGTTTCCCAATGGCCTCATCTTGCTTCCTGGATGTGTCTTCCAGGCCTTGGGCTTCAATTTTAACAATTTGGGCCATTGTGAAGTGCTGGGAATAGCTCATTAAAAACCTTGTCAAGAAAACCCAGTGGGATAAAACTTGACAAGGGAAAAAGAGTATAAACCCAACACTTTTCCCAAATGTTAAAACTATATAACTTGAATCAAAACCAAAGTGTTTTGACAAGTTATACCTTCCTGTTTGATGTCTTGATCATCTGGCTTCAAGGTATGATTGAGAAGTCCTCCAACAGCTTGATTGAATAGCTTAGTCTTTGATCTAGTCATTGGACCGGTAGACACAATCAAAGCTTCATCTCCTCCTAGCTCTGGTTCAAGCTGCTCCTCAGGTTCTGGTTCTGCATCAAGCTGCTCCATAGACTCCTTTCCATGCTCCATAGACTCCTTTCCATGCTCCAAACTCCATGATTTGTCCAGTATCACATCAGCACGGCGGGCTGGTTCCAAGAAGGTTGGTTGTATGCCAAGAGGTGGGCTGACAATTATTATTATTTATTTATTTATTTTTTATTATTATTATTATTATTATTATTATTATTATTATTATTATTATTATTATTATTATTATTATTATTATTATTATTATTATTATTATTATTATTATTATTATTATTATTATTATTATTATTATTATTATTATTATTATTATTATTATTATTATTATTATTATTATTATTATTATTATTATTATTATTATTATTATTATTATTATTATTATTATTATTATTATTATTATTAATTTATTTTTTTTTTAACGATATGTCTTCGAGAACTGAAGTCGGCGGACTGATTTACGCTGAAGGAGAATATCCTTTCTGTGCCCGAGTTTCTCGGAAAAAGTGGATTGAGATTAGGAAAGTCCTATTCTTTGCCAAGTTAGGATTTGGAATTACCCGGATGCATATATATAGCCGTTTTTTTCTTTCTTCGTACTCCTGCAGACTCTTTCGAACTCCACTTCTCCTCCGAACCTTTTTGAAGACCTTAACACTTATTTTAATTTTTTTGCAGTCATGGTCAGGTTGACGCTTTGTGAGAAGAAAGAGAAGGAAAGGCGTGAGAGGGAGGCGAAAGAAGGAAGTGAGCAGACCGAACCGAGTCCTTCTGGTAGGTAGGCGAACTGTTACTCGGAGGTGAAGTCATCTGTGGGCGGTCTGGCTATTTCTCTATCGGATTGGCCTGTGAATAAGTTGGCCTTGTCAACTGTCGTGGTAACTCCTTTGAGGAAAGAGGCGATCTTAGCATGGAATGTCTCTAACCATATGAGGAATGCTACGAGGCGCATTCTAGAGGTTCAGTCAGCAATCCAGAGGAACGCTGGTGGCCTACCCTCGGTGAATCCTTTGCTACATCGAAGGCAGGTGGACTGCCCTGTTAGCAACGGTACAAAGGAGCCTAGGATTTCTCCCCTTGGAGCATAACCTTATGAGGATGCATCAATAAATCTTCCGCGTGAACCTGGTTCTTCTGAGGCGGCCAATAGGGACCGTTGTCAGTCTGCAAGAAGTTTTCCCATGATTGCGGACCTGGGTTTTAAATTTCCTTCCTGTGACAGTCTGAAGGAATCTGAGAAGTACCTGGATATGGCCCAGTTTGGGATCAAGGTCCGATTTTTCTTGAACTTCTTTTGGAATCTTGTTCGTTGTTTCCCCTTTACTAACTTTGCTCGTTTTTGCAGTTTATCTCTTTCGTGAATAAGTGCGTTAATTTGTATCCTGTTGGTATTCGCGGAATCCGTAAACGCGCCAAAGAGGCTCGGGAGGAGGTTCGGTCAGGCAGGAGGAAGTTCAACGGTTTAAAAGCATCAAGTTCTCGGCAAATTAAATCACTCGAGAAACAACTTTCTCAGTTAAGGATCGAGCGGTTCATATGTCAGTCCGCTTGGAGGCCAAAGTGTCGCGTCAATCTGTTGAGTTGAAGACCATGGCCAATCAGCTTGAAGGATCCAAGTCTTTGCGTGATGTAAGGCTCAGAGAGCTTATGCTGACGGCCAGAAGGCTTCTGCTAACAAGTATCGTGTCCTTCTGGATGAGTTGAATCAGTTTCTTGGATCTTTACCCGAAGCGAGGACCAATGAAGTTGATCTTGCTCAGGTAGTGAGTAATCTGGAGCTCATTGCTTTGCTCCAGGGGAGCGAGCCTCCAAATCTGGATGAAGAGAAGAAAACTTTGTCTGAATGGAAGAAAGGCTTAGATGGAACGGCGGGTCAGTTCGACGCAATGATTGCTCAAGTTCGAGAGAAGAGTGAGTCGTATCCGATCCCCTCTGCCAAATGTGAGGTTGTGATGACGCCCGGAGCCAGATCAGTCGAAGAAGAGGCCCTAGCAGTTGGAGTAGTTGATCTTGCTGGATCGAATGATGGGGTTTCCGGGATTTTGGATGTTTTCCTTGCTTAGGCGTTCGGTCCGAGTCTTAAGTTTTATTGGCTTTTGTTTTCTTTTAATTTTTAGTTTTGTTGGACTTTTTCCGAGTTTGCGTTTTAGCGTTTGCGCTTTTTCCTGTCACTTTCTGAACAAATTTTGGTTTGGTTTTGTTCTTACTTACGGATTTTAATATGAACATGCTTTGATTCTTTCTGTAGCCGTTTTATGGCTTAGTTTATCGTAACAACATCGTGGATAGGGTGTTGTGTCGGTTTTCTGAGCAAGCGGCTGCCTTCTTGTCTGGGTAGGATTCTTCACCTGACTCCGGGAAAATCGACGTCCAATGGGATGACGCATTCGGTGCCGTAAACTAGCGCGAATGGTGTTTCACCAGTTGCTTGTCTTGGCGTTATTTGGTGAGACCATAAGACTCCTTCGAGCTCGTCTGCCCATCGTCCTTTCTTTTCTCTGAGGCGCTTTTTAAGTCTGTTGACCACCTCATGAATGGATAAGGTGCAGAGATTGATGAAAGGACTTCTGCGGGCTGCTGGATTATCGGTGCATGCCTCTGGCACTTCTCGCACTTGAGGGAGAACTTCTCGCAGTCTTTTACCATTGCCGACCAGTAATGTCTGTGCCGCTTGATTTTGATTGCGAGAACTCTTCCTCCAGAATGGTTTCCACATGATCCGCTATGGACTTCTTCCATGATTTTCCTTCTTCTTCACCTTCTACACATGCTATCAATGGTCCGGATAGCCTCCACTTGAAGACGTTCCCATCAACCAGGATAAAACGGGTGGTCTGAGCTCTCAGCTTGTGTGCCATCCATTTCCCTGCCGGGACCTCTCCGTCCATGATGTAGGTTCGTATTGGAGCCATCCATTGGCGATCGCAGCCGTATTCCTCTTGTGGATCGTTCGCCAGCTCTTCTTCTGGAGGTTCCTCCTCTCCTTTGTCGCCACCTTCCGGTTATCGTATAAAGTTAGCAACTTGGGGCGGATCGATGCTTGGTTTTTCGATAAACTCTACGGGAACAACTCGTCTTTCTCCCGGGGCTGAGGTTGATGCTAGGGCTGCCAATGCATCGGTTGGGCGTTCTCTCCTCGGGGGATTCTTGTGAGTTCGAACTCCTTGAACTGTTTGGTTAGGCTCTGGACGATTTTGAGATAAGCTTCAATCCGGTCGTTCCTCGTCTCGTATTCTCCTCTGAACTGGTTTGTGACCAATTGGGAGTCGCAGTATGCTTGGAGGTTCTGGATTTTAAGGCCGAGGGCGAGTCTTAATCCCGCTTAGAGCTTCGTACTCTGCTTCATTGTTGGAAGCGTGGAATAGTAATCAGAATGATTGTTCCAGTATATCTCCGGTGGGGCATGTTAGTTGCACTCCGACTCCTGAACCTTGCCTTGATGATGACCCGTCTGCGTGAAGTGTCCAAACCGAGTTTGGAGTTGGCTCTTCGACACCCGCGGTTGGTAGTTTGACTATGAAGTCTGCCAGAACATGGGCTTTGGCACATGTTCTGATCCAGTATTCGATGTCGTATTTGCTTAGCTCTACCGCCCATTTTGCTAGTCGCCCTGATTGACTTGGACTATGCAAGATTGTTCTGAGGGTAAAAGTTGTAAGTATGATGATCGTATGCGACTGGAATATGGCCGCAACTTCCGGGCTGTCACCACCACCGCCAATGCTGCTTTTTCCATTAATGGGTATTGAGTCTCCGCGTCCGTCAGAGTTTGGCTTACTTAAAAGATCGGTTTTTTGTTCGTTGCGATCCTCCCTTATGAGTACTCCGCTTAATGCTGCTGCCGACACTGCCGTGTACAAGAATAAGGGCTCTCCTTCGACCGGTTTCGCTAGGACGGGCGGACTCGCCAGGTACTTCTTTAACTTTTGGAATGCCTACTCACACTTCTCCGTCCATTCAAATTTTTTGTTTCCTCTGAGTGTATCGTAGAAAGGCAGACATTTGTCTGTTGATCATGAGATGAAACGGTTCAGCGCTGCAACTCGTCCGGTTAGCCTGTGTATTTCTCTTTTTGTCTTCGGCGAAACCATCTCTATCAAAGCGTTGATTTGCTTCGGGTTCGCCTCTATCCCTCGATGCATCACAAGGTAGCCGAGGAATTCTCAGGATGTTACTCCGAACCTGAACTTCGTTAGGTTCAGCTTCATGTTGTGCGGGTTGGGCTGCTCGAAACATTCTCACAAATGTTTCACGTGGTGTTTTTCTTCTAAAGATTTCACCAGCATGTCATCGATCTAAACCTTGTTGACGAGTCTTTGGTTCGTTGCTCCAGCATTTTTTAGTCCGAACGGCATTACCTTATAGCAGTATATCCCGCGATCTGTTATGAATGCGGTCTTCTCTCTATCGTCTGGGCTCATCATGATCTGATTGTATCCGGAGAATGCATCCATGAAGGATAATAATTTATTCTCGGCTGTTGCCTCGACTAACCGGTCAATATGCAGGAGTGGGAAGCTATCTTTTGGGCACGCTTTGTTTAGATCCGTGAAGTCCACGCAGACTCGCCATTTTCCGTTTTTCTTTTTTACTACCACCAGATTGGCAAGCCAATCGGGATACTTTACTTCCATGATGGATCCGACTTTCAGCAATCTCTCTACTTCTTCACTCACCGCTTGGGCTCGTTCTGGGCCAAGTTTCCGTCTTTTCTGCTTTACCAGCTTAAAGGTCGGATCTACGTTGAGATCGTGACTTGTGATGCCGATGTCGATCACGGGCATATCTTTGGCTGCCCATTTTCCTTTAGGAGAGAAATGAGCTCCAATTTGATTGGCTTTTCCAGGTTTGCCCCGATCTCCGTGCATCGTTTCGGGTTTGCTTCGTCTATGCATACTGAGATCACCGGTTCGCACGGGGGATCTTTCTCCGTCTTTCGGGTTTCCTCGATTTGCAGTTTGTGTTCTAGCTTTGTGAGTTCCCGTTCCTCCTTCGTCCTTCTGGGTTTCGTCTGAGTATCTGATTCGGTCACCAGTCCTCTTAGTTTGTGCTCCGTTAGAAAACAAGCTCGCGAATCTCTTTGTCGTCCCCAGATTATCTCAATTCCGGTTGGGGTCAGGAACTTGAGGCAAAGGTGATAGGTCGACGGAACAGTTTTCATTGAGTTTAGCCATGGCGTTCCCATGATAGAACCGTAAATATCCGGGCAATCCACCAACGAGAATTCTACGCCTTTCTTCATTCCTTTTGATCTTACGGGGAGTCGGATCGTTCCTATTGTCATTGTCGTCATTCCTGTAAAACCAGTCAACGGTTTTGGATGGGTTGTGAGATGCCAAGCCCTAGTGTTCATCCTTCGAAGGGGTTTTTGGAATACGACGTTCACCGAACTTCCTGTGTCGATTAGAACTCTCGGCACGTCATAATCTCCGATTGAAAGGCTGATGACAAGCGGATCATCGTGAGGGTGGTCGATTTCAGCGGCTTCTTTTCTTCTGAATGAGATGGTATTGCTCCAGACTTCTTCCGTATAGCTCCAGTCCATCGTTTCTTCCGACATGGCTTTCTTTCTCGTATCCTTTTTGCCCTTAGGGTTTAGAATATTTCTCGTCCCCACAGACGGCGCCAAACTGTGAGAGTCGAAACTCACACAATCAAAGCTTATAATAAATGGGGGCTCGAAAATCCTATTTTAAAAGAACTAAGGACCAAGATCGAGAGCTGATTTTATCAAATGATGTTTTTTGCCAAAGCAAAGCGGCCTGGATTGTCCGAGGGCGGACTGGTTCCAAGGACGGTGGGCTGGTCTGTCAGAGGACGGCCTGGATTGTCCGAGGGCGGACTGGTTCCGAGCACGGCGGGCTGGTCTGTCCGAGGGCGGCCTGGAATGTCCGAGGGTGGACTGGTTCCAAGCACGGCGGGTTGGTTCCAAGCTGGCGGTTTAAACGTCTTTTGTAAGAGTTTTCGTGTCTTTGTATAAGTTTAAATGTCTTACGTACGATTTAAAAGTCTTCGTATGAGTTTTCGTGTCTTTGTATGAGTTTGCAGCTAGCCCATTCATTTTTCAAGGAATTTGGCAAGCCGGTTCGATCGTCGGATAAGTCTTTCGTATGAGTATTTAAACTTCTGGATCCGTCAATCTTCGAGGGGTGGGTTTTGACCCCAACATATCTAGGTGGTGGACTGCGTAGAGCTATACTTTCCACTCCCAGGAGAAGGTTTTACAACATTGTTATTGTGTTGAGTTGGGCTAAACCTTTTTAAGTTTTTGTCCACCTTTGGCTCGGATTTCCAGGTGGATGTTCCACTATTCTGCTTTGTCGGGCGAAACTAGTTCGCGAGGCTTAGTTTTTCTTCCTCGGCTTCGATCCAACTTCCGGCTCATAAAAAGGCGTCTTGTATCATCACAGGACGTTTCAGGTTCCGGTCTTCGAGGAACCTTGATTTGTGCCGCAGGCCCTTTCCTTAATGTTGTTGTAGCCGCGCCTTGAGGTATTTTGGGAATTTATGACATTACGTCCTTCAATTTCGCTTTATTATAAGGAACGCTGTAGTGATTTGTTCGGACCTTGTGTAAGGTTCCAAAGTTCAACGTCAGAAACTCCTTTTTCCTTAAACGTTGAATATTGTTTGAGGAAAACAGTCGAGAGCTTGTTAAATCTTCTGATTATTCTTGGTTCGAGTTGGGTAACGATAACAAGGCTGATCCGGATAGATTTTTGGAAAACAGCCTGCAGTAATCAGCATTCTCCTCATGCTTCTCCAGGTCAATGCGACCTACAGCGATTTCGAATGCCGCCATATGATATTTTTTACTGCCCTTCCCATCGTAAGTCAGTAGGTTAACCTTACAGGAATCTTTTATGCAGAGATTCAAATTTTGCGGAGTGAATGGTGTTCACCTTGTATCCTTGGTCAGTCTGTCGGTTTCTAGAGCCGAATCCAGCATCCACATTTTAGTTCTAGAAGGAAGAGACTTAGATACTGGATTCGGCTCAAAAATACATTCTGAAATGTATTTAGGAATATCTTAGCAATGAGTAGTCAAAATTGTGTGTATTGATTATGCCTTCGGCCCAAAAAAAAGAAGAAGTCATTATTACAATACATAGGATTTTACATACGTATAGATGTTTACATTTAATTCTCCTTATTACTACGGTTATTCTCCTTATATGTGTTTGTTTTGATTTTGTGATAAATACGGTAACATTCTCATCATTTTTCATTCGTTATTGATACGAGAATCACTCTCCCAAGGAATTACACTGCGAAGTTGGTCTGGATAAACTTTGAACTCAATTGAGCTACTAGCTCTCAAGAACAAAGGAATGGATTGTTAGGTCGCACAAGGGATGCGGAAGGCCTTTGATATTCCAAACCTCAGCAGTCCTAAGATATGACTCACTTAGACGACCGAAGAGGGGTTGTTGTTTGGATATGACTCACCAAGCAACAGGGGTTTGTTCACAAGGAACAGAAGAGATACACTCTCCAGGACAATCGCAATGATCAAAAACTTAACTTCTTATTGATTCAATGGTTTCTGAAATACATATATAGGAAATGTTTCGAAAAACTCGACAAGACAACACGGAAAGCAGTTCATTAATGAAGTAAATACTTGACTAAATTGAATCCATGTTGACTGACTCTTCAAATGATGTGAACAAGCGGCCTTGGTGCTATCCGAATCGCCATTTAGGAAGGTACCCCTAAATCTTCATAAAACCTTACTAAAAGTCGATTTAGGAAGGGGTTCCCAAATCCTCTTTGAACCTTACTAAAGTCATGTGTTGCACATCTTCCTCCTTAAGGTTGAACTGAACATTGGCAGGCGTTTAAGACAGCTGCCTGGTCCGCGCCCTGGTCATAGCTCTGGCCGGTACTTGCAAAGCATCCTCAGCTACAAGCTCCACACCTTCTGGTCCATGCTCTTCCATGGCCTTAAGCTCAGCTTCCTGTTCTGGTTTAAGCTCTCCATCCTTGGTGCCATCCATGATCACATCATCCCCTCCTGGTTGAAACGGATTTGACCTAAAATCTTGATCATCTGCCACAAAAGGAATTAAGTCAGAAACATTAAAGCTTAAACTAACTTGATACTTACCTTGCAAATCAACTTGATAGGCATTGTTGTTGATCCGCTTGACTATCTTGAATGGTCCATCAACCCTAGGCATAAGTTTGGACTTCCTTTCAGCCGGAAATCGGTCCTTCCTCAAGTAAACCCATACTTGATCTCCAACATCAAAGACTAGCTTTCGTCGGCCCTTGTTGGCTTGATTAGCATACTGCTTGGTCTTTTCCTCAATGTTGATCCTTGCTTTCTCATGGATCTGTTTAACAATTTTAGCTTTCTTCTCGCCATCCAAACTAGTTCTTTCACTCAAAGGCAGAGAGATTAGATCCAAAGGAGACAAATGATTGATACCATAAACAATCTCAAATGGAGAGTACTTCGTAACCGAATGAACTGCATGATTATATGCAAACTCAACATGTGGTAAGCACTCTTCCCAAGTTCTAAGGTTCTTTTTAATGACAGCCCTCAACAAAGTTGACAAAGTCCTATTAACTACTTCTGTTTTTCCATCAGTTTGTGGGTGACAAGTAGTTAAAAACAACAACTTAGTACCGAACTTAGACCAAAGAGTTTTCCAGAAGTAACTCAAGAACTTAGTATCCCTATTAGAAACAATTGTTCTAGGCATGCCATGCAAATGGATGATCTCTCTAAAGAATAAATCAGCAATGTGCAATGCATCATCAGTTTTATGACATGGGATAAAATGAGCCATCTTAGATAATCTATCTACAACTACAAAGATAGAGTCCTTTCCTGTCCTATTTCTAGGCAATCCGAGCACAAAATCCATAGATATGTCATTCCACGGATGAGTAGGAATTGGCAAGGGAGTATACATACCATTAGGCTGTACCTTGGACTTAGATTGTTTACAAGTAACACACCTGCCACAGATCCTTTCAACATCCCTTTGTAGATGCGGCCAATAGAAGTGTTCTTGCACTACCTTCAGAGTCTTTGCCATCCCAAATTGCCCAATTAATCCTCCTCCATGGGCTTCCCTTACAAGTAGCTCTCTCAAAGAACAGTTAGGAATGCATAAACGATTTGCATAAAACAAGTAACCATCATTCCTATAGAACTTGCCCCTTGCGGCTCTAGAACAAGCAAGAAATGGTTCTTTGAAGTGTAGATCAGACTCATATAACTCCTTAACTCGCTTAAATCTGAGAAACTTAGCATCCAGAGTAGTTATGAGTACATACCTTCGAGACAAAGCATCAGCCACAACATTTTCTTTACCTTTCTTGTACCGAATGATATAGGGAAATATTTCAATGAATTCAATCCATCTGGCATGTCTTTTGTTGAGCTTGTGCTGTCCTTTCAAGTTCTTGAAAGTCTCATGATCAGTATGCACTACAAACTCCTTGGGCCAAAGATAATGTTGCCAAGTTTGCAAAGCTCTCACCAGTGCATAAAGCTCCTTATCATATGTTGGGTAATTTAGAGTGGCTCCTCCTAGCTTCTCACTGAAGTAAGCAATCGGTTTCCTATCCTGCATCAAGACAGCACCAATTCCAACTCCTGAGGCATCACACTCAATCTCAAAAGTTTTTAGGAAATCAGGCAAAACAAGAAGAGGTGCATTCGTAAGCTTCCCTTTCAATGTCTGAAATGAGTCTTCTTGTGCTTTCTCCCACTTGAATCCCACATTCTTCTTGATGACTTCTGTAAGAGGGGCTGCTATTGTGCTGAAGTCCTTCACAAACCTTCTGTAGAATCCCGCAAGGCCATGAAAGCTTCTGACCTCTCCTACGGTTTTCGGACTTGGCCATTCTCTAATAGCTTTAACCTTTTCCTCATCCATTTTAATACCATCTGCACTCAAAACAAAACAAAAAAAAGCGAGATTATTTGTCCCAAAAGTGCATTTCTTCAAGTTAGCATAGAGCTTTTCCTTCCTAAGCACTCCTAAAACCGATTCTAGATGATCAATGTGCTCACTAAGTGTTTTGCTGTACACAAGAATGTCATCGAAGTATACTACAACAAAGACTCCTATGAAAGCTCTCAGGACATGATTCATCAATCTCATGAAAGTAATAGGTGCATTGGTTAAACTAAAAGGCATAACTAACCCTTCATACAAACCTAGCTTAGTTTTGAAAGTGGTTTTCCATTCATCCCCTTCTTTCATCCTAATTTGATGATATCCACTTTTCAAATCAGTCTTAGAAAAGATGCATGATCCATGAAGTTCGTCCAACATATCATCTAATCTAGGGATGGGATGTCTGTAATTAACTGTGATGTTGTTAATTGATCTACAATCCACAAACATATGCCAACTGCCATCTTTCTTGGGCACAAGGAGAACTGGAACTGCGCATGGACTCATGCTTTCTCTGATGTATCCTTTCTCCATGAGCTCATTGATTTGTTTTTGCAGCTCTTTAGTTTCAACAGGATTGGTTATGTATGATGCTCTGTTTGGAAGAGAAGCGCCTGGTATGAAATCAATCTGGTGCTCAATGCCTCTAATTGGAGGTAGACCATTCGGATTTTCATCAGGAAACACATCCTTAAAACCTTGCAAAAGAGATTCAAACTCACTTGGAAGCTCCAGTGCATTATTAGAAGAAGACATTAGTGTTTCTTTAAAAACTAGCAAAAGCATCGGTTGATTAGAAAACAAAGCTTTCTTGATCTCACTAGTTTTAGCAAAGAAATTGGAATGCCTTACTTGCTTGGAATCGCTTTCCTTGGATGATTCGGATTCTTGATCTCGCTTGGCTTGTTCTCTTCTTTCTTTTAAAAGCTTTTGATCCTGATGTACCTCATGAGGTGACAGTGGTGCCAACGTAATCTTCTTCCCTTGGTGTTCAAAGGTGTGACGGTTTGTGCACCCGTCATGTATAGCTCTTTTGTCGTATTGCCAAGGCCTTCCCAAAAGGATGTGACCGGCCTCCATAGGTAGAACGTCGCAAAGGATCTCATCCTTGTATCTTTCAATGGTGATTGGAACTAGGACTTGGTTTCTGACCTTCATCTCTCCTGTTTCACTAAGCCACTGAAGAGAGTATGGCTGAGGGTGCTTCCTCATACTCAAGCCAAGTTTCTTAACCATTGTCTCACTAGCCATGGTTGTACAGCTGCCTCCATCCACGATCAGGCTACATACTTTGTCATTGACATAGCATCTAGTGTGAAAGAGATTTTCTCTCTGCTCATGCTCCTTAGGTTTGAGTTGTGCACTCAAGGTTCTCCTAGTAACCAAAAGTTCCGCGTGCGCAGGATAATCTATTTGCTCTTCCTCAGAATCTGTTTGCGGCTTCTCGTCCTCAGATTCTATGTCACCGTTCTCCAAAACAATCATGACCCTCTTGTTGGTGCATTCCTTAGCATAGTGTCCAAGCCCTTGGCATTTGAAGCACCTCATATCCCTGGCTCGTGCAGTAGGAGCTTCCACCTTTTCCTTGACACTACTAGAAGAAGGATTAATTTTAAAGTCGGAAATAGGTTTGGTTAGAGCTTTACCCTTATCTTGGTAGCTAGTCTTAGCAACCGGTCTGTAAGTGGACTTGGGTAGACTCCTTCTCTTAACCTGCTGCTCAACTAAGATCTCCTTGTGTAGTATCTCTTCTAGGCAGTCATACTCTTGCATCTCCAACCTGTCTTGGATGTCACGGTTGAGTCCTCCTAGAAATCTTGCCATTGTTGCCTCCGGATCTTCATCAGCATCTGCTTTGATCATTAGCGTTTCCATCTCTTGAAAGTAATCCTCAACGCTCTTAGTTCCTCAAACTAATCTCCTTAGCCTCTGATGCAAGTCTCTGTTGTAGAGGCTGGGCACAAAACGCTTTCTCATGAGAGTGATCATCTCATCCCATGTGGCTACGGGTCTTTCACCTGTTCTCCTCCTGTTGGTCACAAGTTGATCCCACCAGTTAATAGCATAACCATAGAACTCAGTTGTGGCCAACCTTACCTTTTAAGTTCAGAATAGTTCTGGCAGTCAAAGACCAGTTCTATCTTCTTTTCCCACTCGAGGTAAGCATCTGGATCGTTTTTACCATGGAAGGATGGAATTTTCAACTTAAGGCCACCTAGGTTATCATCTTGTCTTCCCCGGGTTTCTCTAGGCCGTCTGGTCTTTCTTTGGCTATCACTAGAGGAGTGTTCATAGAACTCTTCATTGACTCTGGAACGCCTTTTTTCAGTTCGTGATCTACCAGTTGCTCCCTCTGGTGGTGGTCTGGTTTGGGTGTCCTCTTGGACCCAATCAAGCCGAATGTTGATCTCCTCAAGTTCTGATCTCATCATTCTTTTCATTTCTCACATCAAGGCCCTCATTTGTATTCTAGAAAGGCCAACGTTCTGGTTGTCCTCCTGTTCATCATTACTTGGATCGGACATCTTCCCTATAAACAAGAGCAAACAAGTTAAAGAAACAGAAACTCTGCAACAGTTGGTTCAAACTCTTCAACAGGCAGTTCTCCTTTGTGGATTTTCCTGCAAGAACTTAAACAAACGAGTTAATAAAACCCTCTTCCTCACAAGTGTTTTGTCCCTCGGTGAAATCTCAAGAGTTCCAACAGAACAAATCTGTCAATCCCAATGAATCTATCCAAACAACCAAAGTAGATGAAGGGGTAGATAGATAGATTGCAAGATTTTTTGGTTCTGGATGATTAACCAACCCTTGAAACCAATTTCTCCTGGTTCCTTAAACACTTTTCTTTTGTGTACTCTCTCTTTTTTCTTTTGAATATCAGGCGGCTCACCCAGAGAACAGATAGACAGAAAAGAACTTTTTCTTTTTGAAGAAGAAGAAGATGAAAAGGTGAGAAAGATGGATCGAAATAGATACCAAACTTCAAAGTGGGCTCTGATACCACTTGATACGAGGATCACTCTCCCAAGGAATTACACTTCGAAATTGGTCTGGATAAACTTTGAACTCAATTGAGCTACTAGCTCTCAAGAACAAAGGAATGGATCGTTAGGTCACACAAGGGATGCGGAAGGCCATTGATATTCCAAACCTCAGTAGTCCTAAGATATGACTCACTTAGACGACCAAATAGGGGTTGTTGTTTGGATATGACTCACCAAGCAACAGGGGTTTGTTCACAAGGAACAACAGAGATTCACTCTCCAGGACAATCGCAATGATCAAAAACTTAACTTCTTATTGATTCAATGGTTTCCAAAATACATATATAGGAAACGTTTGTGTTTCGAAAAACTAGACAAGACAACATGGAAAGCAATACATTAATGAAGTAAAGACTTGACTAAATTGAATTCATGTTGACTGACTCTTCAAATGATGTGAACGGCCTTGGTGCTATCTGAATCGCCATTTAGGAAGGTACCCCTAAATCTTCATAAAACCTTACTAAAAGTTGATTTAGGAATGGGTTCCCAAATCCTCTTTGAACCTTAATAAAGTCATGTGTTGCACATCTTCCTCCTTAAGGTTGAACTGAACATTGGCAGAACTAAGTAAGGAACTTACCGTTTGAGACAGCTGCCTGGTCCGCGCCCTGGTCATAGCTCCGGCCGGTACTTGGAAAGCATCCTCAGCTACAAGCTCCACACCTTCTGGTCCATGCTCTTCCACGGCCTTATGCTCAGCTTCTTGTTCTGGTTCAAGCTCTCCATCCTTGGTGCCATCTATGATCACATCAGTTATGAAATCTCCTCGGCCCGAAACTTTAAGCTCGGTCCGCGGCTGACTCTTGAGCTCCTTACCCCATTCTTTGATTCGAGCTCTCTTGCTCATTATCATATGTTGACCTTGGTTCGGTGGATCATAGACCTTTGACCTTTTTATGGTGATGTGTCTTTATGATGTGGCATTCTCCGTGGGGATCCGAACCAGGGTTCCGGATCTGACACCAACAGGTTTGTACCTAATACAGAGAAGATACTTTTAAATCTTTATCTATTTACTTCTGTGTATGCTTTTTTATATTTATACTTGTTGTATTATCTGCATCAGGTCTTAGAAGATTTCATTATTACGTTCAAGGAGATCAACGGTTTCATTATACATTTTTCACTTTATGCTTGTTTAATGGTTTATTGTATTATTTTCATTCTTGTTTGTTCTGAATGCATGATTGCTCAATTCATTTAGTAATCTGATCTCCATGAAATTGTGAACCGCAACTTTTTTTATTCCTTTTCCTAAATTAGTATTTTGAAGAGTTAAACGTTGTAGCCAACAGAAGCTTATTTGCGGAATTTAGTGAACCTTATCGAATTTATGCATATCTACATTTTATAATAACTAACAAAAGCTTTGTCATGTTTTGTCCATTGACTTTTCAATATATAATAACTGGAGTAAAAAAAAAGTAGAAAGATTATAAATACGTGTTCTGTGTGTAAGATCATTAAAATCTACAAACATATCATATGGAACTTGTTGCATCTTTCTTGCAATTGTCCTGCAAAACTAGTGTTTTTCCTTATTGCTTACAAACTCAATTTTGATTGCTTTGTTTACTGTTTATTTTATTTTTCCACTCATCAATGACAACCTTTTTAACAGTTCTAATTTGATTAAAATCTTACATTTCCTAGTGTGAACATACAATTCCTTAACTCTAACTATACTAATGTTTGTTTTGGTGATGGCAGTTAAGTCTAATTGAGTGAAAACTCATACCACATCAAGTTTTATAGCGCCATTTCCTGAGAATTTTGAGTTATCTACAAATTCTCAGATCAAGATTCAATGTAGAACACTCTCAGTTTTTGAAAAAAGCCAAAAATAATAATAATAATAATAATAATAATATGATTCCTGTTTCTTTTCTGTGTGTATTTAGGTGTATGACTAGAAAATCAAGATTTTGTAATTTAATTGAGTTTAATCCTAAAATATATAGACTTCCGAAGAAACTCAGAAAACCAAAACAATAACAAAACATAGTTGAAAAAATCAACGTAACTAAACATACAGAAGAAGAACAAGTTCTAACAAGTATTACACTAACTGAGGTCGGTGCTCATGCTGCTCTCTTGCAGCAGACACTTCTCGATAACATTCATGAAGTTCAAGAATATGTCGTTCTACCTCAAGGAGAGAATCAAAATCCTCCCAGAAACCGAAATGGTCAGAACTGACTGGAAATTCAACATCAGTCTCCTTTTTAAAAACTTGCTAACTTGCAACAATAACAGCTCAAACAATAAATATACTATTACCAGTCTAAGGACGTGTCCAGCTAGCTCAGCATATTTGACATCAAACCATCGGTGATTTTGACTCTTATAATGCCTTTTTTTCCGACAAAAATCCAATTAGACTACCACTGCCTCCAAGATACGACTTTGAGATCAATACACAACATTTTCTTAGTGAAGAAAAGCCAATTCCAAAGCTTGTCCACCGATCGTCTTCTTGATAACATGGATACTTTTGAGGAGATATGCAACATAAAGCTAATGGGATTCCTGCATATTATTTCTAGTGCAAGTTGTTCAATTTAACTTTAAGTGACAAAGGTTTAAGATGGATACAGCCTCTTCCCTCTCCAACTATTACCACGTTTGATGAGTACAATAGAGCCTTTTTGAATCAGTTCTACACCAAGAAGAGGTTGAATTCTATAAGAGGCAAGATTATTGGCTTTAAACAGTGTTCAATGTACACTTTCTATGAAGCTTTGGAACATTTTAATGAGTACAAAAAGAACTGTCATAACCATATTTTATCTAAAGTTAATGTGTGTAACATCTTCTACAATGGGATTAATTTCAGTATAAGGTTTGCCTTGCTACCACAAGCAATGTAAGCTTTATGACGAAATATGTCTGGGAAGCAAAGTTGCTGCTTGAGAACCTTGTATCAAGTTATGCAAATAGCATTCCAGACTATATAAGGAAGATGAGAACCATGAGATCATCCTCAAAATCAGCCTCAAATGTAGAGCTTAGAAACATGGTCTCACAGCAACTTAAGAGCCAAGGAGGAGAGATAAACCATAAACAATCAAATATGTATTAGGAAACCATTGATTTCCTTAACCTAACAAAGAGATCTACTTGACCATAATGCAATAAATCCAGTATGTATGTATAGAAATCATATTGAAAAACACATAAATAAAGAGTAAATGGCTTTGATAAATCTTTTTTATTTCGGATACAAAATGAGATCTCCTCTTTAGAACCTCTTTATATTTAAAAGATAAAAGAAAAAGAAAACCTAATATGGTATCCTTAAGGATGAGACTTTGATAATATTTTTTGGGTATGTGTCTATCAATAGGCTATAAATAAGTATATGTAGTTATCTAACTCGACAAAGCTTTAAGTATGGGTAAAAAAGGAAATTTTCCTGAAACTGGTGCAAACCTCAAGGCTTATTATGAGGCTGGGGGTTTGGCTTTTATGTTCGAGGCTAATGTATCTCTCGGTCTAGATAACATCATTCACAATTCGTTTCATCTCCTGACCGAGGCTTGCGCTTAACGTTTCCATAGACTTCTTTACTGGGTCACACGTCATGTTTTTACTACATCTGGTGTATCTCTCTAATCACGTACTCAAAAGATTTGAAATTACTTGCATCTGAAAATTCTCCCTTCTTTGGTACTAAAGGGAGTAATTATATTTAAGATATATTTCATAGTTTATATATTTTTGAATAAATTATGGTATTACTTAACCTAGGGTTCTTTAACATAATACCTTGTATTATATATAATGTGCTATAATAATAAGCAAACCACGGAATTCCCTTTACTTGGCAAAATTTCAATAAGAAACATTGTTTTTGTTATCTTTCTTAAAGAAATGAATCAACTTATTTGTATCTAAATCATCAAATCCTACCCTTTCCCTTATACTCTCTTTTAAATGTCAACAAACACAAAAGGAAGAAAAATGAAAAAAATTGTTTGTTGTTTTGTTCTAGACTCCGTCTCAATGCAATTCTAAGTACAACGCTTACAGATATTTTTTAATCTAATCAGAAATAGAAGTCCAAATGCATTCAAATGCCTCAAACTCCAACCTATCATTACTGACTCTTTTCACTGGCCATCTAACTTCACTAATCCCTTCAAACATGTCCTTTCCGTCACCTATGGCCGGAAAAAGAGATCCCGGTAGACTCCAATCAAGGGAGGTGGAGATCATGCTCTCTTCCATCCACGGGAATTCAAACACTCCGAAACTCTCCTGACCGTATTTCTCAATACTCCCGCTTGATCTCTTCTCGTCCATTTTGTTTTCCTCAGAATTCACGTTGATTACATGTCTCTTTATGCTCTTCTTCATTTGCTCGTCTATTTTCTTGCGTTTATGGCTGCTTTTAGACGAGCCCTCCATTGATCAGAAACTTGAGATGATGAGATTTGGAGTGAATTGAAATTAAATATATAAATGGAAAATTAATAGGGGAAGGGAGGAGAGGGTGTCACGCCTTCTTACCCGTATGCATCTGTCATTTAGCATTTTAAAAGCAAACCAACCAAATTCTTTCGTGTTGTTTTCGTGTCTTCCTTCTTTTACGTTCTCCTTTCTCTCTCGGTCCCAACCACACAAGAAATTAAAAAACGTTTTGAGATATCAAAGCATGAGGTGGAACAATAAGAAACAAACGACTATTATTAGAATTTTTGCTTTTCACTCACTAGTCATCAAATACTCATGATCACTTTTGTAGAGATAACTAAATAAAAATAGATTACAAATAATTCATAGTTAAAATCAAAATAAGTTTGTTTACAGCTATTTATGTTTGCTCCATTTACTACAAATTTTAAAAATAGAAATTAAAAATTTATTCCAAGTACAGTAATATTTTCATAGGACCCAACAAAATAGTCAAATCCATATATATTATCCCCGCTTATGATTAACAACTGAAACACCCTCTCCACGATTTTTCAAGGCCATATATAAAACATTCTATAGACCATGTATAGGCCTAGTTTAAACAGAGCAGATGTGTGTTAAATTTCGGGACTTTGCAAAAATGGGTGATTGAGGTTTTACGCGTTATTAAATGATTTTTACGATTAAAACAACCATTAAAATGAATGTATTTGCAGAATATTTATGATTGGTTAACTAGCAGATCCAATACATGTTAAAAAATAAACTAACAAAATAAACACATTATATAATTATATAAAATATCAAAACCTATGTTATTAATTCTGAATATATATATATATATATAAATATATATATAAATTATTACTACAATATAATTAGTTATAAAAAAATTTGGGTAGTTTTTGTAGTTTGGATAAAAGCTAAGATTTCATTGAAAAAATTGTTTCTTTTAGGGAAAATTAATATTAAATCTACAAAATTTTAGTTTGTTAGACTTATATATATATATATTACTAATTGTGAAAAAGATATTGAGAGAATTTTTGTTTAAAGATTTTATAAATATAAAAGTGTGATAAGTGATTAGTGAATATTAATTAAAAAAGTGTCAAATGTATTCATATATTTTATAATTATAATACTGAAATTT